>JARYGA010008304.1:1665000-2265000 GCA_030545235.1 Helianthus tuberosus
CACACACACACACACACATACACACACACACACACATATATACATATATATATATATAGAGAAAGTATAATGTACAAAACGCCTTAACGTACATTAACATACGCGACCAAATAGAACGTGCGTAATTATGATCCCATGCGTGATTATCACCAATTTTTGATCAACTGAACGTGCGTAATAATGTTCTCATGCGTGATTATCTTCAAAAAACTGATCCCATGCGTGATTATTGCCCTGATCTGATGGTTGCTATTGTCGCGTACGTGAAGTACGATAAGGCGTTTTGTATGTTAACCCCTCTATATATATATATATATATATATATATATATATCATCTTTCCCAATTCCTTAACCCTAAAACCCTAACCACCTCCACATCTTGCCACCACCACCACATCCTGCCGCCCCCACTTTACAAAATAAGTCACAATCTGCAACCCAAATCCCATGTTGGATCCTAACCACCACACCTCGTCATATCTGTAACCCAACGTCGGCCACCATCAAATCTCGTCACCACTACCACTCTAGCCACCGTTTAACAGTCGGGCCACCACCACGTCATACCTACCACCCCTATCACGGTTTTGCAAGCCTTGTTAACCATCGATTCAGATCTCTAAGGCCACTATGTTCTCTCTCTCAGGCCATCAACACCGACACCACCTTAGATCGGAAACGCGGTTAAGGTTCATGGTGGTCAGAGAGGTTGACGATCGTAAGAGCTGCGATTTTAAGGTGGAAATGGTGTGTTGGTGGTGGTTTAAATGTTAGATTGATGAGAAAACTCGAATGTGTAAGATCCCCAAAAGTAATAAAGAAACGAATTTGAAGAAGATAAACCAGTTTTTTTGGTGGATTTGTGTGCGTGATCCAGATTCAGGAGTTTGAAAGTGTTGGTGAAAAAAATGAATTTGAAGAAGATAAAAGTGTTGGTGAGTGCATTGTGAAACAGGTGGTGTGTATAGTGAGTTGAGATTCAATCTGGTGGAAGAAATCACTATTTTTTGTAGAGAATTTGATGAAGATTTGATGGAAAGTTGTTTGAAGATACTTTGAGTGAGTTGAGATAAATGAGTGGAAAGGAGTTAGGTAGAGATGTTGACTCTCGAAGATGATAAAATTATTATTGTTTATCTATACTATATTATAAAGCATTTCCCAAGGATACCAAGAAAATTTAAGTAATTACAATGTTTTATGCTTTTGGTACAACAACTTAATGAAGTTGATAAAATGGCAAAATAGTCTTTCAACATTAATATTAAAACACATATAATTAAATTAAAGAGTAAAATGCACGGATAGTCCCTGTGGTTTGGTGAAATTTCACTTTAGTCCCCAACTTTTCAAAATTACACTCTTAGTCCTTGTGGTTTGACAAGTTGTTACTCAGATAGTCCCCAAAGCGGATGGAGGTTACTTTTTCTGGTTAAGTGGGTGTGAAATGACAAGGACTATCCGAGTAACAACTTGTCAAACCACAGGGACTATCCGAGTAACCTTCATCCGCTTTGGGGACTATCCGAGTAACAACTTGTCAAACCATAGGGACTAAGAGTGTAATTTTGAAAAATTGGGGACTAAAGGTGAAATTTCACCAAACCACAGGGACTATCCGTGCATTTTACTCTAAATTAAATGAAAAATTAAAATCATTGAATAGCATCTGAATTATAACCACCATTAAAACAAAATAAACACTTCAACTTCCTGACAAAGACCGTGCAACCACACTCCATTTTTGTAACCGACATGTATTAATCATATAATCAATGACTTGAATTAATTAATAATTGTTGGTAGTTGAATCATTTTGATGTTATAAAAGAGATGGATGTCAGTCACCGATTTCACACACAAGCTCGATTCTGATTAGGAGCACAAGGGTCGCAGCCGTGAAGAAAAAACCACTACCATGACGCCAACGCCTTCCTTGCGTTCTGTTTTGAGTTACATCCCAACCGAGCCCCAACAACACAATCGTCACTACGCATCACCATAACTCTCCCCGCCCTTTGGAGTTCTAACCGTTGAACTCCCACCTTGATTTCGATCATGTCAAAGGTAATACACCGATTTGTTTGCTATGAAAACCCTAAATGAATTTAGGAAAGTTTAACCATTGTTCAACTTATATATATAACATAATAACGAGGGAACAAAGCAGGTTTTGATCATTCCAAGATGATGAAAGTGATTACTTATTTGATTGTAGCGATCATTCTTGAAACGGAAGTTTTGCCTTGGTTGGTTAGGGTGGATTCCAAAGAAAGTTAATTGTTTTTATGGCGGGTAGTTTTGAACCGAATACCTGCACAGATGAGAAGGAAAGTTAATGTGTGATGTGCTCTAAAGTGAGGGAGTTGGCTGATCGTTTAATGTGGTCATTTAGAGGTACCGGATCCGGCATGGGAGAAATTGGAAAGTTTCAGGTTTTCAAATTTTTCTATCTAACTTTCTGTATTGTATGGTTGGCCCTCTTGTGTCTATGGGGTTGGTGTCACAACCCCAAAAATACCACAAGCGGAAACCCCCGCGAGGCGTGTGACGTACGAGGATCTAGCCACTAATCACATTGAACCATAAAGAAAATAGAACTTCCCATTAAATAAAATAGTATAACTCAACACCAGTTTAGGAAATCAAACATGTTCAGCGGAAGCATAATAAGTTTGTTCAATAAGTTTAAAAGAATAATGTTTGAAACAATGCAACAGCGAGAAGCGGTTACAAATGTCACGACCCATGACCACTCCAGTTTCCCAGACAGCAAGTTCGATGACAGTGTACCTAAGGACCTGCAAGCATGCAGAAACGTGTATCAGACAATGCTGGTGAGTTCACAGTTTGTTACCAAGTATTGACTTATGTTATGTTATGTTGATAATAACTCGATACCGCAGACGGCTCCTTTTTGCCCATTTCGTTAACAATGTGGCCAAGGAAGTGTACTTCTCGAATCCAGAAGTCACACTTAGAGAATTTCGCGTAAAGCTGCTCCTTCCTCAGGAGCTCCAAGATAAGACGCAAGTGCCGCTCGTGGTCCTCCTTGCTCTTAGAATAGATCAGGATGTCGTCGATAAACACAATGACAAAATCATCAAGGTATGGTTTACATACACGGTTCATGAGATCCATAAATACGCGGGTGCGTTGGTTAACCCGAATGGCATGACTAGAAACTCGTAATGACCATACCGCATTCTGAAGGCTGTCTTGGGAACATCCTCTTCTCGAACTCTCATCTGATGATAGCCCGACCTTAAATCAATCTTTGAGTAGAAGCTCGACCCTTGCAACTGGTCGAACAGATCGTCAATGCGGGGTAAAGGATAACGATTCTTGACTGTTACCTTGTTGAGTTCACAGTAATCAATACACATGCGAAAGGATCCGTCTTTCTTCTTTACAAACAAAACTGGGGCTCCCCAAGGCGAAGAACTGGGTCGAATAAAGCCTCTATCCAACAGTTCTTGGAGTTGATTGGACAATTCTTGCAACTCTCCAGGTGTAAGACGATAGGGTGCACGAGCAATCGAAGCTGCTCCTGGTATAAGATCGATTTGGAATTCTACCTGACGATGTGGAGGGAGACCTGGAAGTTTCTCAGGAAAAACATCAGGAAACTCTCGAACAACAAGTAACTCCTCAATTCTTTTCTCTTCAGGCCGAGTATCAGTAACAAGCGCAAGAATAGCATGATAGCCCTTCCGCATACACTTCTGGGCTTTCATGGATGAAATGAGACTGATGGTTGCACCACTTCGATGACCCTGGACAGACAACGATTCCCCACTAGGGAGAGGTACACGCACGATTTTCTCCTTGCAAAGTATATCGACTCGGTGTTTTGACAACCAATCCATACCAACAACTATATCAAAGCTACCAAGAGTGATGGGAAGAAGGTCAATGTCGAACACTTGACCTAGAAGATCGAGTTTACACCCTATGAGTACATGTGAGGCTTCTATCGACTTACCATCAACCAATTCCACTACGTACTTGACCTCAAGAGGTGTTGGAGTTACCCCTAACTGATGACTGAACCCCAAAGACACATAACTCCAGTCGGCACCAGAGTCGAATAACACAGAAGCGAAAATACCATTGACAGAGAACGTATCGGTCACGACGTTGCCATCGTTCCTTGCATCGCCTGCTCCAATAGTAAACACTCTCCCACGAGCGCCATTCCCACCGCCATTCCCACCGCCATTCCCATTATTGTTGTTCCCTGCGTTGTTATTATTCTGGCGATTACCCTCATTGTTATTGTTGGCGTTCTGATTCAATTGTGGGCAATCCTTTTTGAAGTGCCCTCCACTACCACACTGATAACATCCCCTCTGATTACCCCGATTCTGCTGGGGTTGCTGTCTTTGTTGCTGTTGTTGGGGTTGTTGCCGTTGTTGCTTGGGATGTGGAGCTCTATAGTCTTTTGCCATGTGACCCACCTTGTCACACCTTTGACATGCTCGGTTACACGAGCCGTAGTGGTGAAAACCGCACTTGTTGCACTTTGGCTGCTTCCCCGCAAAAGAACCCGAAGTTTGACTGTTGTTCTGATTCTGGTTGACAGAAGAGGACTGACTGAAGCTGCGGGTGTTGTTGTTGTTGTCAGGCTTCTTTTGCGACTGATTCGAGTTGGTCGCCTTATCTGCGTCATTCCACTTATGCTTGTTGTCGGTGTTAGGGGTTGCAGTAGTAACAGTAGTAGCAGCAACACGTGGTGGCAGCGAGCCACACTCCACCTACTGATCAGTGATCTTATGAGCCAGTCTGATGATTCGTGGTAGGTTTTCGAGATTTGCTGCAGTAACTAATCCCTTAACTTGTGGTGCCAATCCCTTAATGTAGAGTTCGATCCTGCGGGGTGGTGGTCGGGATAGGTTAGGACACATATTTGCCAGCTCGTGAGACCGTTTCGTATAAGAATCGATCTCAGGTCCCTCCATCTTCAAGTTATAGTACTCGTTTTCCAACTTTTTCACTTCATCACGAGGACAGTACTCCTCTCTCATCAGTTCCTTAAAATCATCCCAAGTATTAGCGTTTGCCATCTCAATGCCCAGCATCTGCACCTGAGCATTCCACCAAGTCAAAGCACCGTCCTCCAAGGTGCCAGAAGCAAACTTCACCCTGTCCCCAGCTGGGCAGTTACACATAGCAAAAACGGATTCGGCTTTCTTGAACCAACGGAGCAGTCCCACGGGACCTTCAGCTCCACTGAAAGTTTGAGGCTTGCAATCCATGAACGTTTTGAACGTACACACAGGTGGATTGTTCTGGTTTTGGTTCACAGGTTGACCTAAAACAAAAAGAAAGTACACACAAATAAGAATCGAGTGAATGACCGAAGACTATGCTTTGTTTGTCGTACAGCTTGCTGAGCTGCCAAAGCCTCAGCCACGCATGTGTTAATCAGGTCAGTCAACTCTGCTTGAGTCATGTTGATGTTGCCACGTCCACCGCCGCGGCCACCTCCACGTCCATCGTTACGTCCGCCACGTCCGCTCATGATTCTAAACAAGAAGAGTGGAAAAGATAAGGATCGCAGTTGAGTCGAAGTCAATCATCACTATGATTTCCGTGGATTTGAGAAACTCTAACATTATAAGAATAGTGGAACAGAACCCCTTTCACACTTATTAAGCCTCACTGGGATTCACATGCACCTCACATCATTATTATGTGTGCACCCATAATAATAAGGCAATTTGCATGCTTATCTCAGTGCCTCTTAACTCGCGCCAAAAGGTTCCCCACACTCAAACAATAAAACGAAGGATATTGCAAAACTAGGAATCACACAAGTCGAAGGGTAGTGTTAAACTATCAAGCATCATTAGAGCATGTAACACAGGTAATCACATCATGGTATGTAGTTTCATGCAAGTCGTGGGTGTGTGTCTACTAGATAAGTAATGCATAAAGTAAACAGAGGACGAACCTTGCAATCTGGAGCTGAGTGTCATGGTCGTTGTCGATACTGTTTGGTTATAGTCTGGTTTTATGAAAACGTTTTAAAACCTAGTTCACTATAACCAGTGGCTCTGATACCAAACTGTCACACCGCCAAAAATACCACAAGCGGAAACCCCCGCGAGGCGTGTGACACACCAGGATCTAGCCACTAATCACATTGAACCATAAAGAAAATAAAACTTCCCATTAAATAAAATAGTATAACTCAACACCAGTTTAGGAAATCAAACATGTTCAGGGGAAGCATAATAAGTTTGTTCAATAAGTTTAAATGAATAATGTTCGAAACAATGCAACAGCGAGAAGCGGTTCCAAATGTCACGACCCATGACCACTCCAGCTTCCCAGACAGCAAGTTCCATGACAGTGTACCTAAGGACCTGTAAGCATGCAGAAACATGTATCAGACAACGCTGGTGAGTAATATGTTTAACCGTTTGTTACCAAGTATTGACTTATGTTATGTTATGTTGATAATAACTCGATACCGCAGACGGCTCCTTTTTGCCCTTCTCCAATGCTCTATCAAACATTTGTCATGATTTTAAGTTATTCGTTCATGCCCGTCCTATCCAGGTACGTCGTGAGGGTGCCAAACCTAATAGCGCTATCAACTAATAACCCCGTTGCCCTACAAGCAACTAACCCGGTAGTATGATGGGACTTAAGTGATAGAAATTGAGTGTACTATCCAACATCAACATTTTACTGAAAGCTGCCTCATATCCCCTACAAGGATATGGGTTTGTGGAAACCGCCTCACATCCCCTACAAGGATGTCACACCCCGACCACGTAAAACAACAAAACGTGGCGGAAACGTCGGGGAGTGTTGTAACAGAATCTTTGTTTCACAACCATGGATTAAACAGCTTCGTTTTATTGAATTAAATGTATTACATTACATTGGAATTAGAAATAAAACAAGAACAAATAGACTTCCATTGTTATTAAGTCACTAAGGCCTCGTCCATTCGTATGTGAGTATACACCAATATCATCATCAAATATCATCAACTATAGTACCTGAAACACATGTGAAAATACGCCAGCATAAAAATGCCGGCGAGTACATAGGTTTTGTTTGAGTGTCGGATTCATGGCTAGTTTACATGTTGCAATACTTAATTAAAAACCTTGTTTTTGAAAAGTATAGTATTGCGACATAATTAACCAACTCAAATCAAGTTGGTTATAATTTATAAAATCTCATAGCCATGATTCTTAACTCCAAAACATTTGTTTAGTTAAACCCAGATTGTAAATCGTTTTTGAAATAAAAACTCGAATAGTATATATATCGTTAGAAAAACCTTGTAATATAACTTTGTTTTGATAACCTTGCCCAAGTGATCTAGATAACGCAACGATATATAATGTGTTAAAAGCACTTATATATAGGAAGTACCAGCGGCGTATCCACCATGCCTTTAACACATTACACCCGCCCTGTTACCTAATCACTTTCCTAACCCAACGGTTTAAACAGATTTCAAACGGTTCATGTCAATCAAACGGTTACCAGTGGTTCACATAGTCAAGTAGTCACAAACGGTTCACATAATCAAACGGTTACAACGGTTCAACATGTAAAACAATGTGTCCATATGCTGGATGAGCATATGCGACAAAATGTAATATACGAAAATTAATGTGCTAGCATGTTATGAGCACATACATAGCAAAACATAATGAAATCATGTACTAATGAACATAGCAAGTATATGATATAAAAACATGAAAGTAACAAGTAGGCACATGTGTTCCACCCCAAAACAGTTTGAAAACAGTAAAAGAGGGGGGGCTATGTACTCACCTGAGGGTGCTTAGAAGTCTTGAACAACAACCAAGCAAAGCTAGAGGGATCACGGAATCAAACGGCACCCTATATCGGTAACTATGTAAATAACCGGACCTAAATCGGGAGATCGGATAGGATGAGGTTTCGTAAACCAAATGAGTGTTGGAACTCATATGATATGGGTTAACAAATCCTACATTCTAAAATGAAACCTATTCTAAGTGCTTTCGACCCATTACGACCCGTTTAGGTAGCTTATGCTACTTTAACGCGTCGTTCACGTAAAACGCGTTCGGAACGCCCAACTAGTCCTATGAAAAGTATTATATGCCATAACATGTCTAATAATGTTGCTAAATCAGTTTAGATGTCAAAAATTAAGTTACATAGGCTTAAAATGAATTTTGGCGCAAAAAAGGCATTTTTAGTAATTTTCCTAAGGCATATAAACTACCTATCATACAACTACTTAAACGACGTGACCATAAGGTATAACCTCGGAAGGTTATTCCCTATACAACTATGGTCACCTAATGTGTTTGGTCGGATCCTAATGATCGACCAAATGGGTCTAGTTCGAAAGTCTAAGCGGTTGTTTAGACCGCTTGACTTACGACTCTACATAAGCACTAAACCTAAAGTGACGAGCTAAACATGTTAAAACATGTTTAACGAAGTTAGAAAACAGGTTTGGTATCAAAACAAACGGTTTTGATACCTAAAAGTAGTTTGGTTACAAAATACGCAAGAATACGCATTTTGGCCAAAACTACGACTCGCCACTATGCCTAGATAACGTGGTAATCAGTAGGTATAGTCATAAGAGACTAAAACCATCGTGATTACACTCACGTTATGAAGTTCAAACGAACTTCGCATTGACCATAAACTGGTCAATGCAGAAAGTTAAACAAAGTTTGACTTTAACGCTCAAAACACATAAAAAGAACGAAGGAATACTTACAAAGGGTCCCCGCAAGCAAATCTTGATCCAAATAGCTCAGGTATGAAGCAAAGGCTTCAACTTAGAGCACATTAGATCAGATTTGTGTGAGTTGCAACAATGAAGCTTAGGGGTATTTATAGAATTCCTTGAACCGTTAAGATCTTTTATCGAAAATCGAGCTTCAATCTCAACCATCCACCTGGGTACATGGTATAGAATACAAGGGGCACTCAAATACCAGTCCATAGATTCAAGAAAAACCATTTGCAAGTGGAAAAAACAGCTGGAAACAGGCTGGAAATGATTCTGTGCAGATCTGGTGATCTCACGCGGGCCGTGTAAGGTTTAAGGCGAGCTTACACGGGCCGCCTGAGCTTTCTGATCAGCAAACAAGTTTCATAAATTGCAGTTTCAGTCCCTGCATGCTTTTAAGGCCATTTTTGATGCGTTTAAGGCCCGTTAAGCCATTTTCAAGGCCCTACAATGATGCCTAAGTATAGGGGACATGAAACATGCTCAAAAATACATCGGATGTCGGTTCGTTTGGTCGTACGATAGCGATGTTCGCTTAATTACGACGAAATGCGCACGAACGCGAAAAACGATCCAAACTACGCGACGAATGGATTTTTCTTATGCCAAACACTAAAATAAAATATTTTAATGCTTACATAAATTTTTGGATGTCCGGATGTATTCAGAACATAAGATATGTGCGAAAATGCAAACTTATGCACTTTTTGACGCTTTTAGTCCCTGAATGAACATAAAGTTTATTTTTGCGCACAAAACACCTTAAAGCCTATTTCTAAGCTATGTAAAGGATATTTAGGGCATATTTAACTTATGATCAAGTTCCGGATTGTTCGTTACATTTCAAATCGGCATACTTTCACAGTTTGTCGATTTTAGTCCCTGTAAGCGAACAAACTTGATTTCGGCATACCAAACCATCCAAAACTTATTTCTAAGTTATGTAAAGGTTATTTAAGGTATGTTAAGCCTATGTCACTGTTCCGGAGTGTTTGTTGCATTAAACTGGTTATATTTACGCATCAGAATGCGTATAACCTTCCAGAAAGCGATTTAAAGCCCGAAATCGAACAAGAATTGATATGTGTAAACGATACACATATTTTTACAAACCCCAAGTATGAAGCATAATATTTCATTGATTTGGTATTTTTTTGATGGTCCCAGAGGCACTGGTGTCACAGTCTCCCCTACTTTAGGAAATTTCGTCCCGAAATTTATTCATAGGAGTGTGTCTGTGACTTTGTGTCAAATAACCACCAGAGATATGCAAGGCATAATCCTGTCATTTCCTTAACGGACATTCTTCAGAAACGAAAATGAACGGACGGAGTCATTTTCAATAGATGCTTCATCAGAAACGGAAATGAAGGAATAAACAAACGGAGATTCATTTCCTCAACGGACATTCTTCAGGAACGAAAATGAACTGACGGAGTCATTTTCAATAGATATTCTTCAGAAATGGTAAATGAACGGATAGACAAAAATGATATTCATTTCCTCAACGGACATTCTTCAGAAACGAAAATGAACGGACGGAGTCATTTTCAACGGTTGCTTTCTTAGAAACGGAAATGAAAAGGATAATCAAACGGATATTCATTTCCTCAACGGATATTCTTCAGAAACGAAAATGAATGGACAGAGTCATTTTTAATGGTTGCTTCATCAGAAATAGAAATGAAGGATTTAACAAACGGATATTCATTTCCTCAACGGATAGTCTTCAGAGACAAAAATGAACAGACGGAGTCATTTTCAACGCTTGCTTCATCAGAGTTGGAAATGAAGGATTAAACAAACGGATATTCATTTCCTCAACGGATAATCTTCAGAAACGAAAATGAACAGACGGAGTCATTTTCAATAGATATTCTTCAGAAATGGAAAATGAACGGATAGACAAAAAGGATATTCATTTCCTCAACGGACATTCTTCAGAAACGAAAATGAACGGACGAAGTCATTTTCAACGGTTGCTTCCTTAGAAATGGAAATGAAAAGGATAATCAAACGGATATTCATTTCCTCAACGGACATTCTTCAGAAACGAAAATGAACGGACGGAGTCATTTTCAACGGCTGCTTCCTCAGAAATGGAAATGAAGGATTTAACAAACGGATATTCATTTCCTCAATGGATAGTCTTCAGAAACAAAAATGAACAGACGGAGTCATTTTCAGCGGTTGCTTCATCAGAGTTGGAAATGAAGGATTAAATAAAAGGATATTCATTTCCTCAACGGATAATCTTCAGAAACGAAAATGAACAGACAGAATCATTTTCAACGGTTGCTTCATCAGAGTTGGAAAATGAATTGGGTTAACTATAGATACATGACAGAACTTGCTGTGATTTCTGTGCACTAAATTCCATAATTATGTATGCATCCATAATTACGTAATTCCTTGCACAGTCCGCACAGTTTGTTTTGTAATGTTTAGGGGAAGAAAATCAAACCTGTGATGAGGGTGACTAGACTACCATAGGGTCCTTTTAATTAGATCGACAGATGATCTTTTTAAATAGACCACCAAGGAGTCTTTCAGCTATATCATCACATGACATTCCTAACCAGATTTGTGGATCAATCTGTTTAACTAGACCACTCAAGGGGTCTAATTATGGAATAGTACTTTACAATCCAAGGGACTTAACTATTACGTAGAAGCCCATTAAGGATTTAAGGTAGTACCTTTGGGTATCCTACTATGAATCCCTTATATGAAGATATGGAAGATTCTACGAGGATTTGGATAACAAAATTTAGATCACACAAAAACATAAAAAGGGAACACATAAACACATAATTGTTTTCTTGGTTATTAATTGTTATTATCTTGTTATTGATTGCTATTAACTTGACGTCGATTTGAACATGGGTATTCAAGACATACCAGGAACCCAGTCGATGGACTTCAACGTCCTCAAGCATCTATCTGAAAAGATAGGATGATCTTCCAAAAATTCGATTTTTGATTACAAGGAATCACCACATTTGAATTAAGGTATACAATAATTAAGGACTTACGGGAATACCCTTAGGTACCCCATTAAGGAGTGGGTATTCGTCCAGAGTTGTAACTTGCGCCTTGTACTTCGTTTTCCTTGGAAGAAACGGGTACTTAGGATTTTCATGGAAAACGCAAGAGATAATAAAATGGAAGAATTTGGGGGTAGTTTGTTCTTCAAGGAATACGGTTCCTTGATTGTCGGTAATGTAGGGGATATGTTGTTTTATACATGCAACCACATAAACATATTGCAATGTAAATAAAAGATTTATTTATAAACAACATCAACAACTGTTTCTTAGATCTTGACAACAAAAGAGAATAATACATAAAGCTTGGTTATTTCTAAACAGTGTTGTCTTCCAATCGGTCAGATGCTCATCCCAGTACTGGATTCGCATTACCAAGCTTTGGGCAATTTCTTCGGAAATGGCCCATCTCGCCACAGTTGAAGCAAGAACCTGGTGGAAAACGACCTTGAGCAGGATTGTTGTTAACTTGGTTTGGTGCAGCTGCAGTTGGGCAAACCCTCGCTGTATGACCTATAAGTCCACAAACTTGGCATGTGCGGCACTTCACACCAGCATGTTGATGTAGGTGACGTGATGTCGTGGTCACGATCAAATTTAATCCAATTACAACTAAATAGTTAGCGGTAAGTGGGTATCGAACACAGGGAGTTTGTGGAATATGTGTTATTTAGAAGATTATCTAACTTGACTAAAATTAAACTAATTGCAAATAAAGTAGAATTCAAGAGTTGATTTGAGTGAATTGGTTTTAGACTAAATTTAACTAATTAAATTGCAAGAGAAAAGTTTTGGTTGTAAACAATTTAGAAACAAGTAACCATCTTTAGTTTCCGGTTTGCTATGACACTTATGTTAACATTCCACTAGAAAGAACTACATAGACATAGTTCATATGTGATCAATTGCAGTGATGAAAGGGAACTAAGTACTCAGATTCCTAGAACGTGAGGTTGTTACCCGATGATCAATCAACCCTTACCCAAGCCTAACTATACCCATGATATCTCGATTGCCAACAGCACCAAGAACGTATGGTTTCTACTTAGTTCAGCACAAGGATTAACAATTTACTAACAAATAATCACATACCATAACAAGCAATTCAATAAAGAGTAGATTGTTATTCTAGAAATATGGAAATAAACATAAATGTCTTGCAAACCTTCCACCAAAGATAGTCACAAAATACTTAGCCACTCATGGCTTGAACAAACATTGTCAAACAAGTTTTGATCTTCAAAAACAATTCAAACATCCAAAAACTAATGATCCAAGATTGTTTCCAGCCCCAAAAGTTCTCCAAGTTGCTCCAAAATTCGTGTACAACCAGATAGTAACCGAAAACCCATGATAAGTCTCCATAAATCCCCTCAAAATGGCCATTAAATGCATGAGTTACATGAAAACATCAGTCGGCATGGTCATACAAGTCAACAGAGAGCCGTAACCTACGGCTCTCAGCCGTAGGGCTCCTGTTTTACGGCAAGTCTTTTGATGTAAATGTTGGAGCCGTAACCTACGGCTCTCAGCCGTAGGTTACGGCGCTGAGTAGACTTATCTTCTTATTTCTTCACCACAGCTTTATTTCTTCACCTCTTAACGATATCATCTTCCCACATCCATTCAAGCATCATAAGTCCCGCATCTTAAGCACTTTAGTACCTGCATAATCAAACATAGAGTGGTTACCAAGTTCAAGCAATTAGCTGAATAAAGCATGGAATGTGCGTGTATTTAGACCTTTTAAGGGTTGTCCTACGGACCACCCGTCACATCCCCACACTTACCCGTTGCTTGTCCCAAGCAACCCATTCAACAACTATTCAAAACCTAAGCGATCAGACATGCAAACCAAGCTAAATATGCCGTCCTTTTACTAACTTCCAATCATACCACAAGACACACCCCTCACAATAATCTCTCGGTAACAAGAATTATTAGCATAATGCTAAACCACTCAATGCGTGTGTGTGTGTGCGCGGCAATAAGCTTGTATATAAATCAAGTTTCCTCCTAACAAATATCTAACATGCTTTAGAATCAAAGGAACTTACGGGTTGTAACGAGGCTAAGTACAAAGGTAGGAAATAGTGGGAATGTGAAAGTAGCTCATTGATCCGACCCGGTTTTTATTTCTATTACCAAACAAAGCAAACATCAACTATATACACAATTTCTTCAACATCTCAACTAATATTGCAACTAAATACTTCTTTTTGTATTTTTCTCATATTTTTCTTTTTCTCTTTTTCTCTCTCTTTTTTTTTTCAACAATAAACTTCAATAATATATACAAGAACATCAACACTACATACTAAATTCCTAAACCGGGTCATCTCAATCGGTAAAATTTATATAAGAAGTAGGCTTGGGTCACAACCGAATGGTTTAAGGCTCAAACGTGGCTTTCTAAGGACCAAACCCCCACCCCTCACAATACCAAGCTCATATATGTAAAGTATGAGGTCCAACCCACCAATCCCGCACTCTCACACATCTAGACGAGGCTACCTAAAAGTCCCCTATCATTTCCAAAAGCATGCTAACTCTAGGATTTAACAAGTATTCACACACAAGTTCTATTAACACACTACACACACCGCCACTCAAACAATGAAATATCAATAACAATCATGTGTGGCTCAAATCCTTACCAAGAAAAGACTAGGAATGGGTGTCGGTGTGTCAAGTGGCACAATATCAAGTTTTCAAATTTTAACAATTTTCGCTTGGATTTACAAAATTTTTAAAACTCTCAAAAATTTCCCCCATCCCCACACTTGGGATACATTGTCCCAATGTATGGCTTTGAGGGAAGGATCGCTTTTAACCAACAACATTAGCTTTCGCTAATACTCTCAAACCCCAAGTTTCTTTTTGTATTTTTTTTTATTTTATTATTAGAGACACCACCAACTATCACAACCCAACAACATATCAACATCAAACACCACCCTACCTCCCAACCATAACATAAACAACTACATAAAAATAAACAAAAATGTACAAAAGAGTAAGATACGACCTGGCTAGTAGTACTTCGGCTGTGGAGGCCCGAAGATGGATGTCATCATATCAGTCCACTCACCAAAGCCAAATGCTCCCACCGCTACTGCTGCTTCCTTGATCACCACTTGGATTCGCCTGCTGGTAACTCGTAGCATGTGGGTCCACCCACTGAGAGTGATGCAATGGTGGGGTGGGGTATGACACACTACCATCATTTGGTGGCAATGTGGTGTAGTCCACAACGGGCGGATCTCCTTCAATTGGCTGACCCGCATGCCATTGATCATGCATGCGTCTCTGACGATCATCTAAATAGCGGTTGTTCACTTCTTCTTCATGGGCATACATATGAGCACGGTTCCATTGCTCACTCCTATCATAACTCTTCTTCAAAGCCCTCTCCATACTCGCCCCCATGAAAGTTTGTTGATCAAAAAGCATCTGGTTTGGTTCACTCCATTCTCCAAAAGTGGGTGGCCGCCTTTGTTCAATAATTTGGCCCATATTTCCCGAGTGGGCCCAATAAGGATCATAAGCTTGCTGTGCATAATCAACTGCACTCCCCACGTAACCAGATTGTACACCAGCTCCCTGAACTCCCGCCTGACCGGTACCCTCTATCTGAGCATCCACCATGAATGTATCTTCACGGTAGTCATCATCTCCACTCACTTCATCATCCGTTGTTTCGGGCTCCTCGGCCTCTCCCGGTCGTACGGTCTCGCATCCACCTTCAATGCTCTCCACCTTCTCCCATCTGTTTTCAACTTATGAAACCTCTCCGATTCTGTGTAAATCCACCCCGGCCCAAGATTCTTAAGGTCAAATGGTCTAAACCTCTTGTAAGAACCCTTTTCATCACCTTTAATTGCCCCATATTTTTTAAGCAATGCCGTAATCAACCGGTAATGGGGTATAATCTTTCTTTCTCCACTAATTTTGCTCAACCAGATGTTATTCAACACGAGAAATCGGAAAGGGACCTTGGGAGATCCATGCATCATCATATATAAAATCGGTACTTCCTGATGCCGCACTTCCATCTTATCACCCCGCCTTGGAACAACATTATATATGCACAATGTCAACAACAATTTTGCTTCCATTCTCAAATTGCTTCTATATAACTTCCCATGTGTTGTGCCCGGAAGGAAAAGATAGTCAAGCATATTTTGCCATTGCGGATGCTTGTTGGGCTCGTGGTAGAGATGTTTGAGACTCGGATGAATGTACTCAGTTGCGGGTCTGTCGTCAAACTTTGCTATTTTGCGTAAAGAGTCATAAGACATTTCTACTTTCACCCCATTACACTGTCCAACGAGCCTCATCTTGCTTGGGGCCTTAAATGGGGGACATTCAAGTGAAGCCACCCACTCTTGAATCTGCTTGTCGTACATCTTCTTCACTTCCCCGTCATAACACTTCAAGGCTGCACCCCAACCCAACGCTTTAAACTTGTCCGTTATCCCAAACGGCCCGAAATCAACCTCTTTGATCTCCTTCTCACAAATAAACGCTTCGCCCCTTTGTTTTAGTTTGTTCATTTGTTCATGGAATAGATCCTCTCTCCATTCTGCGGGTTGGTCTAGCAATGAACCGGATGTCCAATCCGGCTTCGGACCCCTTGGAGGTGCATCCTCCTCCGAGTCCGGGTCACCAACCCGGGTCAATCTCCTCCTCTTTTGTTGCGCATCATCCCCTTGAGGCGCATTAGAGGAACTTGCAATTCCTTTCCCCTTTTTCGTCACCATACCTACACACATTCAAAAATTAACCACATAAACAAATCAAGTTAGTACTTTTCCCAATCTTCCCCACACTTGCTTCATGTTATGGGTGCTAATGTACAAAAACCAAAATTTCGTTTTTTTTCAAACAAAAATTCAGCATGATGTCCCCTATAATTCAGAATTTTTCCAAAAATTTTCATTAGACATCAAACACACTAGTACCCATAGCACTCAATGGTTCATAAATTCCTACATCTATCATGTACAAGCAAGTGTGTGTAAACAAAAACAAAGATGAAAACTTACAAACCTCAATGTACATAAAAGAGTAACAAGAAATTGCATACCTTAGTGTTGTAGAAGATGAGAATCACAAGAACTTGAAGTTCACACAAAAACCCACAAAAATCCCCAAATTTTCGGCACCCCTTATGCTCAAATCTGACCCCAAAACAAAGGAATATTCAAAATACAAGTATAAATCTATAATCCTTGTGAAATTTTACCCAAAATGGACTCAAAAATCACTGAAATTGGACAAGAACGGAAGGAGGTATGAAGCTTTGAAGTTATGGAGGTTAGGGTTTTCTTTAGAAGAAGAAGATGGAGAAGAATGTGTGGTTGGGGAGTAAAGGATCGATATGTGGATAGGGATAGTTGAGAAGTTTTTGTTTTTATTAAAAGTATTATTATTATTAATATTTTAATTAATTTCCGGTTTTTTATTTTATTTTATTTTTATTATTATTTTTTTATGTAACCGAAACCTGAAGGAACCCTACATGTTTACTCGGTGCCGTAACCTACGGCACCTTGCCGTAGGTTACGGTGACATCTGGGGATAAATGGGCGTCGTAGGTCAGGAGCTTTGAGCCGTAAGACTCAATTTTTTCACATGGAGCCGTAACCTACGGCTCCCTGCCGTAGGCTACGGCAAGCGCTGGGCATCTATGGGATGGCCAAAAATTTTACTTGTAATTTTTTTTTTTTTTTTAGCTTTTCAAAATTGTTTAATTTTTATAGTTTTTTATAATTATTGAGAACATGAAAAATATTACCCTACCCCCCGTTAAAAACCCGTGTTGTCCTCAACACTATGTTCGAGAAATTAGTAAGAATTCCCCCACACTTGTTTCAAACACCGGTTCTAAACGGGACTTTATTCAAACACGAAACTAAACTAAAATATGTACAAAACACCAAACCTGGGCCTCTTTCACGTTTCTTCGTCATCCACTGGGCGTAAAATGTACCCCACTTTGTCGAGCTCGAGATTGTTGATATCATTACCTTCCAAGTACGGTTTGAGCCGATGCCCGTTCACCGTTTGTTGCTTATTTGTTTGTTCGTCTTGAATGTCAACATCACCAAATCTTCCCACTCTTCGGACAACATAAGGACCCATCCACTTGCTTTTGAGTTTCCCCGCGAACATCTTCAATCTTGAATTGTACAACCACACTTTTTGACCCACTTCAAAGTTCTTTTTCCTTATCTTCGCATCATGAACTTTCTTCAGTTTGTCTTTATAAGCGGATGCACACTCATAAGCTTGATCCCTTATTTCCTCAATTTCGTTCAATTGTAGCTTTCTCGCCTGACCCGCTTCGTCATAGTTTGCATTCACCGTTTTAATCGCCCAATATGCCCTATGTGCTAACTCCATAGGCAAATGACATCCTTTTCCGTACACCATCCGATAAGGAGTGGTATCAAGTGGAGTTTTGTAGGCCGTTCGATAAGCTCACAACGCATCATCAAGCTTGCTTGACCAATCTTTCCGATCCGCTCTCACCGTCTTCATTAGAATTTCTTTAATTTGCCGGTTAGACACTTCCACTTGACCACTCGTTTGCGGATGGTATGGTGTAGCAACGCGGTGGTTCACATTGTATCTTTTTAACAATTTCCCAAAATTGAAGTTCTTAAAGTGTGAACCACCATCACTTATTATCACTCTAGGCACACCGAATCGAGCAAAAATATTGGATTGTAAAACTTACATACAACGGAGTGGTCGTTGGTCCTCGTAGCAATAGCTTCAATCCATTTTGAAACATAGTCAACCGCAAACAATATGTATAAAAACCCATTTGAGTTAGGGAAAGGACCCATGAAGTCTATTCCCCAAACGTCAAATACCTCCACCACCAAAATTGGTTGTAACGGCATTTCATCCCGCTTCGAAATGCTTCCCACTCTTTGACAATTTATGCAATTTCGGGCATTCTCGTAAGAATCCTTGAAAATCGTGGGCCAATAAAACCCACTAGATAAAACCCGATAACCCGTCTTGTTCCCACTAAAATGGCCTCCACATGCCGATGAATGAGCATGGGTCAAAATCTCTAAAACTTCAGTTTCGGGAACACATCTTCTTATCATTTGGTCGGGTCCGATTTTAAACAAATCCGGTTCATCCCATATATATTGCTTCACTTGACTAAGAAATTGTTGCCGTCTCTTCTTCGTCCAATGATTCGGAATTGCACCCTTAGCCAAATAATTCACATAATGGGCGTACCAAGGTGCAACGAAAGTAGAAACGGCTAACAATTGTTCATCGGGAAACCGTTCATTAATCTCGCTCGGGTCATCAACACCTTCCAACGGGATCCGAGACAAGTGATCCGCTACAACATTTTCACACCCTTTCTTGTCCCGAATCTCGAGATCAAATTCTTGCAACAAAAGCACCCAACGAATCAACCAGGGCTTTGCATCCTTCTTTTCCATTAGATATCGGACCGCACTATGATCCGAATACACAATCACCTTGCTCCCCCAAATGTAAGCTCTAAACTTGTCCAAGGCATACACCACCGCTAATAATTCTTTTTCGGTTGTGATGTAATTCAGTTGCGCCTCGGACAAAGTTTTACTTGCGTAATAGATTACCACCGGCTTCTTATCAACTCTTTGACCCAAAACTGCTCCAATGGTCGTGTCGCTAGCGTCACACATAATCTCGAACGGCTTTGACCAATCCGGTGGTTGCAAGATAGGAGCCTTCACCAACTGTTCCTTCAACACATGAAACGCTTGCAAACATTCGTCAGTAAAATCAAAGGGAACATCTTTCAACAATAAGTTACATAAAGGTTTTGTAATTACACTAAAACCTTTAATAAACCTCCTATAAAACCCCGCATGTCCCAAAAATGATCTTACCCCCTTAACATTCTTTGGTGGGGGTAGAGATGAAATTACCCGAATTTTTGCTTTATCTACCTCCATTCCCCGGTCCGAAATCACATGCCCCAACACAATACCCTCTTGAACCATAAAATGGCTCTTTTCCCAACTTAGGACCAAGTTTGTCTCCACACACCTTTTCAAAACTTTTTCTAACTCATCGAGACAAGAGTCAAAACTTGGCCCAAAAATGGAAAAATCATCCATAAACACTTCAAGAGACTCCCCAACCATGTCCGAAAATATACTCATCATACATCTTTGGAATGTGGCGGGGGCGTTACATAATCCAAATGGCATTCGTCGAAAAGCAAATGTACCATATGGATATGTAAACGTGGTTTTGTGTTGGTCGTCCGGGTGAATAGCAATTTGGTTATATCCCGAATATCCATCCCAAAAACAATAATATTTTTGACCGGAAAGTTTTTCAATTATTTGGTCAATGAAGGGTAACGGGAAATGGTCTTTGGAGGTAGCGGTGTTTAATTTTCTATAATCAATACAAACTCGCCACCCGGTTACCGGGCGGGTGGCAATTTGCTCACCTTGCTCATCTTTTATTACCTGAATGCCCGACTTTTTAGGCACTACCTGAGTCAGACTTACCCACGCACTGTCCAAAATGGGATATATGATCCCCGCATCCAACCACTTGATAACTTCTTTCTTGACCACCTCTCTTAGATTCGGGTTCAACCTTCTTTGTGTTTCGCGGGTTGGTTTCGCATCTTCACTTGTAATGATTTTGTGCATTACAATGGATGGACTAATACCTTTCAAATCGGCTATCGTCCACCCAATTGCTGCCTTGTGAGCCTTCAACACCCGTACCAACTCCTCTTCTTGAGCTACCGCCAAATTAGAAGCAATGATCACCGGTAAGGTGTCATTCTCCCCCAAAAACACATACTTTAAATGTTTTGGTAGCTCTTTCAATTCCACACTCGGTGGAAATTCCAAAGAAGGCTTTGTACCCGAATCAATTCCCACCGGTAAAGTGTCCGTTTGGTGGGTCCATGGCGGTCTTCCTTCCTTCACCGCGTGAGCCTCTTGCTCTTTCTCTTCCTTTTCCAAATCACATGTGTGCACCTGCAAAGACACATCACGAACACAAGAACCCAAAATCTCCTCCTCGAACTCCTTTGGGTCATATTCATCTATGAAATTTGCTACAAAACACTCATCACCATAAACATTAGTACCGTTAGCAAAAACATTTAATCTCATCTTTCTATTACCGAATGTCATGTCGACTGTACCATATCGACAATCAATAACGGCATGTGCGGTGTTTAAAAACGGCCGACCCAAAATAACATTTTGTTGTTGAATTGGGTCCGCGGATGAGTAATCTAGCACAAGAAAATCCACGGGATAATAAAACTCATCAACTTTAACTATCACATCCCGTACAATCCCCCGAGGAAGTTTATGAGACAAATCGGCTAATACCACCGTTGTCTCAACCCGTTTCAATGGACCAAAATCGTATTGGTCATATAACCCTCCCGGTAAGATACTTACTCCGGCTCCAAGATCCAATAACGCCCTTGCGGTTTGAAAATTTCCTACTTGAATATTATAAGAGGCGTTCCCGGATCTTGTAGCTTAGGAGGAAGATCTCCTTTCAAGACCGCACTTACCTGCTCCGTCAAGTCAACCAATTTAGGCACTTTTTGTTGCCTCTTTTGAGTACATAATTCTTTTAAAAACTTGGCGTAAGCGGGTACCTGTTTGATTGCTTCAAGTAAAGGAAGATTAATTTTTACTTGTTTGAAAACCTCCCACATTTCCTCCTTTTGAGGACCCCGTTTCGAAATGAAAATTTTCTTACCCGGATCTAATAAAGCCGAGGGAAATGGTACTTGACTAGATCCCTCACCCTCATTTTTCTGTTCGTTTTTTTATTAATTTCGGGTTTTTCAAAATTGGGTTTTTTAGAAGAAACGATAGGTGGTTCATTTTCTTCCTCACTATCTTGACCCGTTATATCTTCAACCACCCCATCAACCAAATCCGGTAAAGGATTGGTTTTATACTCTTTCCCACTTCTCAAAACACTTACATGATGAATGTTAACATTATTACCTCTAGAAGTACTATGAGACGGGTTTACCTTAGTGTCGCTTGGTAATTGGCCTTTGCTTTTCTTCAAGTCCGACACTTCAGTTGCGAGTTGACCCATTTGGGTGATCAAAGTTTGAATTGCCTTATCTCGGGCCTCATCCTTTTGTATCCGCACATCATCCATTTGATTCCTCTTTTGCATCTCTGCTTGCATGCTCTTCAACATATCCATCATCTCATTTCCACCAGAAGACCCCCCTTGTTCTTGACCCGCGTGATATTGCCTTTGGTATCCTTGGTTGTTCCCACCTCTATATCCACTTTGGTTATTGTAAGGTTGGCGCGAACCATAGTTACCTTGGAAATTCGGGTTTGCTTGATTTGAAGGGTTCCCATAACGAAAGTTCGGGTGGTTCCTCAACCCGGGGTGGTAAGTGTTGGAATTCATATTGTTGTAATTTCTACCACCCCCTCCTTGACCTTGTACTGCATGAACTTCTTCATATTGCCCTTCCACCAATCCTTGGCAATTTTCAGCCGCATGACCTATTTCATTACACAAAGCACACACATCATAAATTTGGTTAGTAGTTTGAACATTACCATCATCTATTGCGTGCACTTGAGGTCGGGCAATGGCCGGTCGTGCTCTCCTCGATGCTTGAGCTTTTCTTTTTGATGTAGTTGCCATGTTCTCCAAGAACTCCCAATCGGCATTCTCATAATTTGTACCAAAAGTCCCACCGGTAATAGACATTAAATCACGAGCATCTTCGGCACTCAACCCCTCGTGAAAAGCATTCATTAATTCCCACAATTCAATTCCATGGTGAGGGCAATTTTTGATCATCATATTGAAACGCTCAAAAGCCTCATGGAACATTTCACCATGTTGTTGTTGAAAGCTCCTCAACCCCTTTCTAGCATCATTGGTCTTTTGAGCGGTATAAAATTCGTCTAGGAAAATTTCTTGCATCTCCGCCCAAGTATAAATGGATGCTGAAGGCAAAGTGTAGAACCATTTCTTTGCCTTATCCTCCAAAGAAAATTGAAATAAAACCAACTTGACATCATCGGCCGAAAAACCTTGACTCCCAAGAGTATTGCAAATTGAGTCGTAGGCTTCCAAATGGAAATAGGGTTCCTCCGTTGCTAGACCCTTATATTTCGGCAAACTTTGCAAGAAATTTGTTCTCACTTCAAAAGTTCTTCCTTGATTATTATGAGGAATAACCACCGGTGAAGGGTTGTGAGTAATTACCGGCCTAAAATGTGCTTCAATTCCCCGTGCATGTTCCCTAAGGTGCCTTCTTGGTACACCCAATCGACCCCTTGGACGAATAGGACCCATTGGTCTTGGTATATGCCCTTGTGGTGCGAATGGTTGTTGAAATTATTGTTGTGGCATCGGCGGGTGTTGAGTTGGCCTTTGAAATTGTGGTTGTACATTTTGTGGCCGAACTTGTTGCAATGGTATAGGGCGTTGCATTGGTGGCCCTTGTGGCCTTGGCCTAATGTGTTGTGGTATGAGTTGTTGTTGTGGAATCCCACCAACACTTGACATTCTTTGCGTTTGACCAGGTACATAAGTCAACTCCCCTTGATCTCCACTACCCACATAAGCATAACCCTCTTCCTCATAACCCTCAAAATCTTCATATCCTTCTTCATATCCATCTCCTTCTATACCCCCCGATGATGGCCCAAATGGAAAAGATGAGTATTGAAAACCTGACTGGTTTGGTGCTCCAAATGATGAAGTGGCATGAACAACAGTTGAGCCTTGTGGTAATGTATAGGTGGATGATGATTGACCTGAAGCTGGGAAGAAATGGGTGAGTGGTGGAATTGTTGAAGCAGGGCTAAAGGTAAGGGTGGGTTCAGTTTGAGTAGTGGTAGGTAATGTAGTGTTGGGTGGTGGGATATCAAATGGTGAAGTAAATTCGGTAGCAAAACTGGGCATGGTGGTATTTGGTGACGGTTGAGTGGTTGATGGTATGAAAGGTGGTGTGAATTCACCAGTGGTGGGTGGTGGTGGTGGATCCATGTATCTCAGTGGTGTAATCGGTGTAATTGGTGTTGTTGGTGAACCGCTAATTGTGTTTTCCCTTAACAAAATTCTGTTTGCTCGCAAAGTTCGTTCGATTTCTGGATCAAATGCTAATGGTGAAAGCTTGTGAGAGCTCCTAGTACGCATGCACCTGTCAATACCTGCACACTAACACACCCAGCGTAAACCAGAAAAATAACAAACCTAAGAAAGATAAAAAATAACACACGTTGCGCACTACTCCCCGGCAACGGCGCCAAAATTTGACGTGATGTCATGGTCACGATCAAATTTAATCCAATTACAACTAAATAGTTAGCGGTAAGTGGGTATCAAACACAGGGAGTTTGTGGAATATGTGTTATTTAGAAGATTATCTAACTTGACTAAAATTAAACTAATTGCAAATAAAGTAGAATTCAAGAGTTGATTTGAGTGAATTGGTTTTAGACTAAATTTAACTAATTAAATTGCAAGAGAAAAGTTTTGGTTGTAAACAATTTAGAAACAAGTAACCATCTTTAGTTTCCGGTTTGCTATGACACTTATGTTAACATTCCACTAGAAAGAACTACATAGACATAGTTCATATGTGATCAATTGCAGTGATGAAAGGGAACTAAGTACTCAGATTCCTAGAACGTGAGGTTGTTACCCGATGATCAATCAACCCTTACCCAAGCCTAACTATACCCATGATATCTCGATTGCCAACAGCACCAAGAACGTATGGTTTCTACTTAGTTCAGCACAAGGATTAACAATTTACTAACAAATAATCACATACCATAACAAGCAATTCAATAAAGAGTAGATTGTTATTCTAGAAATATGGAAATAAACATAAATGTCTTGCAAACCTTCCACCAAAGATAGTCACAAAATACTTAGCCACTCATAGCTTGAACAAACATTGTCAAACAAGTTTTGATCTTCAAAAACAATTCAAACATCCAAAAACTAATGATCCAAGATTGTTACCAGCCCCAAAAGTTCTCCAAGTTGCTCCAAAATTCGTGTACAACCAGATAGTAACCGAAAACCCATGATAAGTCTCCATAAATCCCCTCAAAATGGCCATTAAATGCATGAGTTACATGAAAACATCAGTCGGAGCCGTAACCTACGGCTCCCAGCCGTAGGTTACGGCAGTCAGCATGGTCATACAAGTCAACAGAGAGCCTTAACCTACGGCCACCTACCGTAGGTTACGGCTAGCAGTGAGTCTTACGGCTAAGGGCTCCTGTTTTACGGCAAGTCTTTTGATGTAAATGTTGGAGCCATAACCTACGGCTCTTAGCCGTAGGTTACGGCGCTGAGTAGACTTATCTTCTTATTTCTTCACCACAGCTTTATTTCTTCACCTCTTAACGATATCATCTTCCCACATCCATTTAAGCATCATAAGTCCCGCATCTTAAGCACTTTAGTACCTGCATAATCAAACATAGAGTGGTTACCAAGTTCAAGCAATTAGCTGAATAAAGCATGGAATGTGCGTGTATTTAGACCTTTAAAGGGTTGTCCTACGGACCACCCGTCAGGAGGCTACATTGGTTGCACAAGGGTGCAGTTCCGTTGTATGGTTTCCTAGCAGGGGGTTGAGCTGGTTGGTTTGGGACGGCTTGACCGTTGTGAGCGACCACGGTGAAGTTCTGAGAAGCCTTTCGCTTCTTAGACTTCTTAGGGGATCCAGTCTGTTCCTCCTTGGGTTTCGATTCCTCGACCGGTTTCTTATCACTTTTTCGGAAAAGTTTACCTTTCCTGATCTGAGATTCAGTCAAGGTAGCGGATAGCTCAATGGCCTGTCTAACTGTAGTGGGATTACTACTAGTCACAATGTCTTGTACTGAGTCAGGGATGCCATCAATGTTCTTATCGATTGCCTTATCCAAAGGCGTGACCATGTTTGGGCATAACAGACTTAACTCCTCATAATGGTCCGTGTAGGCTCGAAGCTCACCGCTATCTTGCTTAAGATCGTCAAATTCCCTTTCCAAGGCCCTGATCTCGTGACGAGGACAGAATTCCTTCATCATCAGAGCTCGAAGCTCTTCCCACGTTTGAGCCAGTGCTACATCGGCACCCCTATCCCTCATCACACCGTTCCACCACGTCAAAGCTCGTTTCTCAAAGACACTAGATGCGAAATCTACCTTTCGCTCATTTGGACATTGAACATGTCTGAAGGTGCTCTCTAAACTCTCGAACCATTGCAGAAGTGCAGTCGCTCCTTGAGACCCAAAAAACTTTGATGGCTTAGCCGAGTTGAACGTCTTGAAGTTGCAGGGGGCATTATTGTTGTTGAGAGCTTGGTTACATTGAGCAACGATGTCCGGGATTGCAACAGTCATTTGCTGCATAATGACAGCTGCCAACTCTTCAATAGGTACTTGATTTTAGCGTCGTGGAGGCATTCTAAAAGGGGGAAACAAGAGAGAAAACAAATGAATTGGCATTGGGTAAGAATAGGATGTTACAATTACCGACCAAAATCATGAGTGATGGTCATTTGTTTGAACCACGAAGCAAACAAACGACACACAAAGGCTGAATCAAAGCAAATAGGTCCTCATAATGTATCGCGAAGACATGCTCGCCTATAAGTGAACACTCACCCCAAGAGTTCCCAGATAAGAGTGACTGGTCCAATATTGCAGATTTGTACGAACACTCTAGCCTTAGACAGAAAGCTAAGGGTACAGGCACCCACCCTTCCAGTTTGCACGTGTTCACATTATGTAGACCCAAACTTTGACGAGATTTCAAAAACTTTGAAGGTTCAAAACCTTACAATAAATCATCCTAGAATAGATGATTGATTTTCAAAGCGGATTCGAATTTTGTATTCTTGTTGTGGTTGTCACCTAAGCATAGGTGACGGTCATTTGTTTTAAAACTAAACACAAGATTGTGTTAGGGTCCTAGGAAGGTTATAGTCTAGGTCAAAGCATTACTAATAACCTAATTCCCTATAACCATTGGCTCTGATACCAACTTTTCTGTCACACCCCGACCACGTAAAACAACAAAACGTGGCGGAAACGTCGGGGAGTGTTGTAACATAATCATTGTTTCACAACCATGGATTAAACAGTTTCGTTTTATTGAATTAAATGTATTACATTACATTGGAATTAGAAATAAAACACGAACAAATAGACTTCCATTGTTATTAAGTCACTAAGGCCTCGTCCATTCCTATGTGAGTATACACCAATATCATCATCAAATATCATCAACTATTGTACCTGAAACACATGTGAAAATACGTCAGCATAAAAATGTCGGCGAGTACATAGATTTTGTTTGAGTGTCGGATTCATGGCTAGTTTACATGTTGCAATACTTAATTAAAAACCTAGTTTTTGAAAAGTATAGTATTGGACATAATTAACCAACTCAAATCAAGTTGGTTATAATTTATAAAATCTCATAGGCATGATTCTTAACTCCAAAACATTTGTTTAGTTAAATCCAGATTGTAAATCGTTTTTGAAATAAAAACTCGAATAGTATATATATCGTTAGAAAAACCTTGTAATATAACTTTGTTTTGATAACCTTGCCCAAGTGATCTAGATAACGCAACGATATATAATGTGTTAAAAGCACTTATATATAGGAAGTACCAGCGGCGTATCCACCATGCCTTTAACACATTACACCCGCCCCGTTACCTAATCACTTCCCTAACCCAACGGTTTAAACAGATTTCAAACGGTTCATGTCAATCAAATGGTTACCAGCGGTTCACATAGTCAAGTAGTCACAAACGGTTCACATAATCAAACGGTTACAACGGTTCAAAATGTAAAACAGTGTGTCCATATGCTGGATGAGCATATGCGACAAAATGTAATATACGGAAATCAATGTGCTAGCATGTTATGAGCACATACATAGCAAAACATAATGAAATCATGTACTAATAGTGTACTAATGAACATAGCAAGTATAGGATATAAAAACATGAAAAACATGAAAGTAACAAGTAGGCACATGTGTTCCACCCCAAAACAGTTTGAAAACAGTAAAAGAGGGAGGGCTATGTACTCACCTGAGGGTGCCTAGCAGTCTTGAACAACAACGAAGCAAAGCTAGAGGGATCACGGAATCAAACGGCACCCTATATAAGTAACTATGTAAATAACTGGACCTAAATCGGGATATCGGATAGGATGAGGTTTCGTAAACCAAATGAATGTTGGAACTCATATGATATGGTTTAACAAAGCCTACATTCTAAAATGAAACCTATTCTAAGTGCTTTCGACCCATTACGACCCGTTTAGGTAGCTTATATTACTTTAACGCGTCCTTCGCGTAAAACGCATTCGGAACGCCAACTATTCCTATGAAAAGTATTATATGCCTTAACATGTCTAATAATGTTGCTAAATCAGTTTTGATGTCAAAAATTAAGTTACATAGGCTTAAAATGAATTTTGGTGCAAAAGGGCATTTTGGTAATTTTCCTAAGACATATAAACTACCTATCATACAACTACTTAAACGACGTGACCATAAGATATAACCTCGAAAGGTTATTCCCTATACAACTATGGTCACCTAATGTGTTTGGTCGGATCCTAATGATCGACCAAATGGGTCTAGTTCGAAAGTCTAAGCGGTTGTTTAGACCGCTTGACTTACGACTCTACATAAGCACTAAACCTAAAGTGACGAGCTAAACATGTTAAAACATGTTTAACGAAGTTAGAAAACAGGTTTGGTATCAAAACAAACGGTTTTGATACCTAAAACTAGTTTGGTTACAAAATACGCAAGAATACGCATTTTGGCCGAAACTACGACTCGCCACTATGCCTAGATAACGTGGTAATCAGTAGGTATAGTCATAAGAGACTAAAACCACCGTGATTACCCTCACGTTATGAAGTTCAAACGAACTTCGCATTGACCATAAACTGGTCAATGTAGAAAGTCAAACAAAGTTTGACTTTAACGCTAAAAACGCATAAAAAGAATGAAGGAATACTTGCAAAGGCTCCCCGCAAGCAAATCTTGATCCAAATAGCTCAGGTATGAAGCAAAGGCTTCAACTTAGAGCACATTAGATCAGATTTGTGTGAGTTGCAACAATGAAGCTTGGGGGTATTTATAGAATTCCTTGAACCGTTAAGATCGTTTATCGAAAATCGAGCTTCAATCTCAACCATCCACTTGGGCACATGGTATAGAATACAAGGGGCACTCAAATACCAGTCCATAGATTCAAGAAAAACCATTTGCAAGTGGGAAAAACAGCTGGAAACAGGCTGGAAATGATTCTCTTCAAATCTGGTGATCTCACGCGGGCCGTGTAAGGTTTAAGGGGGGCTTACGCGGGCCGCCTGAGCTTTCTGATCAGCAAACAAGTTTCATAAATTGCAGTTTCAGTCCCTGCATGCTTTTAAGGCCATTTTTGATGCGTTTAAGGCCCGTTAAGCCATTTTCAAGGCTCTACAATGATGACTAAGTATAGGGGACATGAAACATGCTCAAAAATATGTCGGATGTCGGTTCGTTTGGTCGTACGATCGCGATGTTCGCTTAATTACGACGAAATGCGCACGAACGCGAAAAACGATCCAAACTACGCGACGAATGGATTTTATTATGCCAAACACTAAAATAAAATATTTTAATGCTTACATAAATTTTTGGATGTCCGGATGTATTCAGAACGTAAGATATGCGCGGAAATGCAAACTTATGCACTTTTTGACGCTTTTAGTCCCTGAATGAACATAAAGTTTATTTTTGCGCACAAAACACCTCAAAGCCTATTTCTAAGCTATGTAATGGATATTTAGGGCATATTTAACTTATGATCAAGTTCCGGATTGTTCGTTACAGTTCAAATCGGCATACTTTCGTAGTTTGTCGATTTTAGTTCCTGTAAGCGAACAAACTTGATTTCGGCATACCAAACCATCCAAAACTTATTTCTAAGTTATGTAAAGGTTATTTAAGGTATGTTAAGCCTATGTCACTTTTCCGGAGTGTTTGTTGCATTAAACTGGTTATATTTACGCATCAGAATGCGTATAACCTTCCAGAAAGCGATTTAAAACCCGAAATCGAACAAGAATTGATATGTGTAAATGATACACATATTTTTACAAATCCCAAGTATGAAACACAATATTTCATTGATTTGGTATTTGTTTGATGGTCGCAGAGGCACTGGTGTCACAAAGGATGTGGGTTTATGAAAATCCGTTTATTTGTTTGTCTGTTTGATTGTCCCCACCGGACGCATGCTTGTATTTGAAAGGAGTGAACTCACCTTGGTTTCTCGGTATGACTAGTTACTTGTTAACACATAATCAATCAAAGCCTATGGTGTTCATGTACACGTAATCAGTTTACATTCACGTTGTTCACATATAATCATAGTGTGCATTCATAGCAAAGATCATCACATCACAGATAGCAATCATTCAAATCTCGTACACATTATCACCAAAATTGTTCTGTTTGTTCACTAACAGCATCTCCACAAAGAATCAATTCTTCGTGGGATGCCTTCACGGCGAAGGTTCATAATAGCACAGAGTCCCTCTTGACGAAGAACCATTCTTCGTCAAGAGTGATTTTGACGAAGCCCCCTTTAATGTTCGTCAAGGACTTGTCGGTGAAGAATCAAACTTCGTCGTACATGATTGGGACGAATCTCTATGGGTGTTCGTCATAGGCTTGTCGACGAAGTACCAATCCTTCGTCGACATGGATACTTCATGCAAAGAAGCTCTTCGTCACTGTATCTCAACAGTTTCACAATTACCATTCATGATCCAATCAAATCTACTTATTGATTAATGTCGTTACTTTACATGAACTGTAACAACTCGCATCAAAAGTCCTATTTATTATTTTAATTTAAACAATAGGAAACCCTAATTGAGACACCCAAGTGATTCTGCATAAACCCTAAAATTTTCAGAACAATCAGAATCAGTATCAGGGCCCCTAAAACTCAGGGGGGAGTATTCCCTAGTTACGATTATCCACTTAATTTGTTGTCAAAAACGAATTTTATCATTCCGTCGACTCAGCAAGGCTACAAACACACGGGGCTACCCTATGGTAGGGTGTGACCCCTCGCGCCACGGGACGCCCAAGGGGGTACCCCTCGCGTCACGCGAGGGGGTCAAAATTTCAGTATAAATAGATGAGTTTGGGACTTGAATTTAGGCACTTGAACGACGTAAAAATTCGTTATATACACCGAGTTATAGTCTGTTTACTACCAAACACACACAAATCACGAAGTACTGCCGCAATACAGGGTAATAACTCGATCGCTGATACGATTCAATGTCCGATCGATTTAAACTATCCAATGAATGTTTAAGTGTTGCTCAAACTTGGGTTATGCTTTGTCATTCGTCGTTAATTCGATGGATGTTTAAGTATTGCACTTTGTCATTCGTTGTGAGGGTTTTAATCTCGTGAGTTATCGTAAATGCTGTATTAGTTACTTACCTAGTTCGTGTGTACTAGGTTACAAGGCTAATCAATAGGCTAAGCTCTGCCTATATAAATCTGCAATATATCAAGGCTTATCTGTAGACTAAACTTTGCCGTATGAATCTGATTGCTTATAATGTGAGTCATTCTCTTTTTATCAAAAGCATTTTACAATACTCCATTTTCAAATGTTATAATTACAAGGAGTAAGTCGTGGATATCTTGAATCACTGGCTAGTGGGGTATTGTGCACATTACTAATTTTCTCCCGGTTACGTTCATTGACCTAACTGGGATAATCATTGTTAGGTTCATTGACCTACTGGGATAATCATCACAACTTGGGTGACAGGACCCAATAGTGGTATGACCATCGTCACCATTGTGACACGGCGCCAGATAAAAATAAGATAAAAGCTATTGTAATCGCTCTTATGCTGTAATTTATAACTAAGGGTCATTTTATAAAACCTGAATGAACTCACCAGTATTTTCTGCTGACAAAACCTTTTTAAAACACGTTTCAGGTAATTACAGTAGATTGGAGTAAGAGTTAGATACGGCACTGAAGGGCTTCAAGAAGTGGCTTATTTTATTAATTAAATCAAATTAAGAAATATTGTTTTATGTAATTGGGTTATCCCTTATTAAAGTTACCTTTGTAAAACATGGGTTTATCCCATCTATTTAATAAATAAAATCCGGTGTTTTCTAAACTCTGATATTTTTCCTAACTCACGGTCCTGATGAAATTTCCGCTGCAATATTTTTCAAAATAATCACCGGTACCACTTGATTGTTCGCGGCTCCCGATTCCGTCCAGGGTGGGTCGGGGGCCGTGACATAAACCCTAGTTACCTTCTAAACATTAACAATGGTTAACACGTAACCGTCATTTTAATCAAACCAACAGTATGATTATAACAACAAACCCCCATCGTTCACAGCGCTAATTCATTCAATATTAACATGGATTGATGTCACAGATCAAGTTCAAACATTATATCGACCCTTAAATCCCATCCCAACAACACCGAAACACTTTGTTATGCAAACCCTAATTTTGAATTCGATGTGATCTACATGATTCGTAACTGTTCCTAACCACAATCATGTCAAACTACTAACTAAACATTAGACCATGCTTTTGTTCTCATCCATGACAATAAAACCAATCAAGTACACATGAATCAAGAATCACAAGGAAGTTTACTCAAATCATGAAAGTGCTACTAACCGCAGGATGGTTTGTGTACTAGGAAAGAACGATTGAAGACCTTGAACTCCGAAGATTTGTTGCCGTCGACAGAGAGGGAAGGAAAATAATGCTAGGGTTTTCAATATGATGAGTTTGTGAAATAATAAACCCTAGAACCAGGCCGTTCTTGGGCTTCGAAGGAATCTGGGCCGACGAAGAATTCCCTTTGACGAAGGATCCAAACTTCGTCGAACATAGAGATGACGAAGGATCTAAGCTTCGTCGAGTTGGATGATGACGAAGAACTATCTTCGTCGAAGAGGGTTTGTGACGAAGAACCTTAGTTATGAAGTTAGGAAACATAAATATTCTTAAGTTTTCATTAAACAACCAAACATAACAATACATGCACATGTTACAACGCAAGACGAATTATGAAACAGAGTTGTGAAACAAGTAATGTGTAGAGGAAAGACCTTGAAATCTCGGGTTGTCACAGTTGGCCTTTTCACTTTTCGTTCCTTGTTGCTTAATTTTTGGCTAAGCACCTTGCTTAGCCTTTAATAAAATCGCTTTTCCAAAAAAATATTGATAGTATTAGTGATGATGATCAAGAAGATGATTGGTACAGTGGGAACCATACTTTATATATACATACGGGTTGAACAACAACACGAGTTGTTAATATTATGAATACTTGATATTTCCACTTAATGTTGATATTTCTTCTTTCAGTGTAATCATAATAAAAATCTTATTTATTAAAACATATATTGTGAATACTTGATATTTCTGCTTGATGTACCATAACAAATAATTATTAGACATACCTGTTTCGTTGTAAAACACAAAAAGACGGTTTAATAGAATATTGTATTAGACATACCTGATTTTATTGTTGTAATATTGTTCCGCTAAAATCATCAACTGAAGTGTTGTGGTCCCCACCCGCAATGCGCGGGCGCCCCACTAGTTCATACTAAAATACAAATCATGTTTTGAGATAAATAAATGACTAAAATTACCAATCTACCCTCATGTGTAAGGCACATGCCATACTTAACTGAAAATTTTAACTTGGTTAAGGCTAAAGGACGTAGGTTGTAATGAGTTTTGCAAATACTGTAAGTGTAATTATTCAAGTTAAAGGTCATCCGTTGCAATCCGATACAAACATAAAGGACGAAAAGTGCAATTTACCCTATTATTTTTATTGGGCATCAATAATTAATTATAGGGTTGTAAATGAACTCAACGAACACGAACAAGACCCTGTTTGTGTTCGTTCGTTAAGGAAATAAAGGTGTTCAAGGACCGTTCATGAACACATACCGAACGAGATTTTATGTTCGTGTTCGCTCATTAAAGAAATAAGCGTCTTCACGAACGGTTCACGAAAACAAGATTATAAATTTTACCATTTTCATCCGGTAAATAATATTTAAGTATTTGAAAAATCTGTTTTAACTTTTCAAGTTGCAAATAGTTCGTTACCAAGATCTGATTATGGGTTATTAAATGGGAAAATAAATCGAAATGATAAATTGGAAAGCATGTTCCTAAGGGGCCCAACGAATTCCTAATTGGAATTAGGGGGTCCTTTTTGATTGATTCTTTTATCACATTGGGAAATTTTACATCGTTAAATTGGATGATGATAAACTTATCAAAGATTGAGATTCCTTATTTCAATTCAACAATGTATGAATAGTTTCTTGATTTGGATTAAGGGATTCTTGAATCACTGCCTTGGAATAGGAATAAAAGGAAGAAAACGGATTGCCATTAGCGCGATCTGATCCATTATCAGAGATCAATCCTGAACCCGGCAGATCGTTCCTTTTCCGGTATATGAAATAGGTGACTTCGCTAAGTCGATTTCGGTGAACGCGACGAAGGCTAAAGGTGGATGGCTAGAGAGTAACAACGCGACGAAGGCTAAAGGTGGATGGCTAGAGAGTAGCACTAGAACTTGAAGCCCTAATTGTGAAACAGAGGTCGATTATATTCATCGATGTAAATAATGAGAAATGAACTGGGAATGATGCATAAACAAGGTGGAAATTGGGTTTATAAGTTTAACTGTTAGGGTAATAAATTAAATAATATAAAAAGTGTATATAAATATATGAAAGTACAAAAATATTTAATTAAAACACAATAAGTTAGTGTTAAAATCATAGGTAAAAATATAGTAGCCACAAACCCATCCTAAACCCTAGTTGTCACCCACAAAATAACCGCATATAAACATCCACAAGAAGTTCAATTAAAACAAGATTTTGCGTCTTTTCGGTCGTCAGGCCTCCTTGCGGACCCGTATAGAAATTTCCTTGTGGTCTGCAAGGCCCTAAAAAGTAAAAAAATAAAACCATTTTAGGGTAACTTAAGTGCTTGGCAGAATGAAGTATTTATAAAACTTTGGTTTGCACCAGAATCAAATAATACTTTTTGCATAAACGTCGTGAACTAGGAACGTACCAGTTCATCAGTTAGGGTATTAGTTATTTCTATCGCATCGTCATTAGTGCGAGGTCTCGCTGCTTCAATGATATTATGGATTTCACCAAATCAATCCCCAAATATATTTACGGGAAATAAGTACTGGTTCTGGCGAAGCCAGTGTTGGTACCTTTCTCTCATACTAGAAGAATGTTGAAGTATACCCTCGACAATCTACACTCATCATCCGATGGTTCAGGAACTTGTTTGCTATTTGTTCCTTTTAATATTCAGGACAAAATTTTCTTTTCATTAGCTGCTTAAATTCTTCCACTTACGGGATCCGCAATGGTGTCGTTATGCCCAATTATATTTTTCTAAAAGTCTTGTTTTGAAAGTCGGGTGTGATATATTTCAATGTCTGTGGACGTATAATTTAAGTTTCATGTGTTTTCTTGTGCACTATTATAACTTTACATGCTTCTTACTTGCGTTCATAGTATATGGTAACGTATTTATACTTTTGATGGTGTCCTCACGTAAAGGTTTTTCAGTATATATATTGTTGCATGAGTTACGAAGTAGATGATCAAACGAAATAATGTTTGATATCAGAATTATAGATATATGCAAGAGATTCCTGATAAAGTAATCTAGATTTATTATTTGACACATATGCCTGTGTTTTATTCCAAATTGTCAATTGTTATGGCTTTTGGAATTCCTTATATACACATATCTATATAATCATACATTTCACATGTTGTACTATACATACCTTTCATAAGGTTAATGTATTTAACAGATTCATATTTCCAAGAACCAGTCAGATATCTAGTCATGATACTATTTAGGGAAATCTTGTCACTTGCTGACATATTATATACCTGCTTACCCGGTTCTCGCCGGAGAGGTAACCTTTATTATATCCGGACAAGCTGGAGAGTCTGCTACACCATACCCAGTCTTGTCGGAAAAAAATTTGTATATTCCCATAAATAGTATTTTTCTTAAATCATGATTTAAAATGAATCCTTTTATTAGAGCTTTCAACAAGGAAATTAGTATTCCCATGACAGATCATATTCTAGAACCCAGTAGTACCACTAAATAAGAAATAACAGTGTCCAAGTGTTATTGCTTATTTACCATACTTGCAACGTTCTAGTCATCATCCTCACGGCATACCAATACCCATTCTATTTTATTAAAGCAGGTAATTAGCTTGTCTCGAAGCTAATACTAAGGCATCCTTCTTAGGTTCAAGACTAAATATTATCCTGTGTGCTACTAGATAATAGCAATCTCCTAACTCTTTTATATAAGCTTAGGTATTATTAGCACAACACCTATAGGCTTAAATCAGTGGCTCTAATACCACCTTCTGTCACGACCTCCGACCCACCCTGGATGGAATCGGGAGCCGCGAACAGCCAAGTGGTACCGGTGATTATTTTGAAAAATATTGCAGCGGAAATTTCATCAGGACCGTGAGTTAGGAAAAATATCAGAGTTTAGAAAACACCGGATTTTATTTATTAAATAGATGGGATAAACCCATGTTTTACAAAGGTAGCTTTAATAAGGGATAACCCAATTACATAAAACAATATTTCTTAATTTGATTTAATTAATAAAATAAGCCACTTCTTGAAGTCTTTCAGTGCCGTATCCATCTCTAACTCCAATCTAATGTAATTACCTGAAACGCGTTTTAAAAAGGTTTTGTCAGTAGGAAATACTGGTGAATCATTCTTTTTACTAAAACGACACATTGTTATAATTTACAGTATTAAGAGTTTTTATATTTGCTCCTTCAAGATTGGCAAAGACTTAATCACTGCATTCACAGCATTAAGAGTTTTTACATTTGCCCCTTATCTTATAATTAGCTGGTTCAGTTGTCACTCGACCGGATCTATGACTGTGGTCATATCACTATTGGGTCCTGTCACCCAATAGTGACGTATATCACTAATTAGGCTCGCCCACCTAAAGTGATAAAAACAGCAGTAATGTGCACAATACCCCACTTACTACCAGTAACTTAAGATTAGCAAAGACTTAATCACTCCAAAGCATAACTGGAAAACATTTAGGGTTTTGTAAAGCAATTTGATAAAAAGAGAATGACTCACATTATAAGCATGCAGATTCATACAGGCAAAGTTTAGCCTACAAATAAGCCTTGATATATTGCATATACGGGCAGAGCTTAGCCTATTGATTAGTCTAGTAATCTAGTGTACACGAACTAGGTAAGTAACTAATACAGCATTTACGATAACTCACGAGATAAAAACCCTCACAACGAATGATAAAGTGCGATACTTAAACATCCATCGAATTCACGACGAATGACAAAGCATAAACCCTAATTTGGGAAGCACTTAAACATCCATTGGATTGATTTCAATCGATCGGACATTGAATCGTAGCAGCGATCGAGTTAATACCCTGTTATTGCGGCAGCGTTTAGTGTTGTGTGTGTTTTGTAGTAAACAGGTGATATCTCGATGTAGGAAATGAATTTTAACTTCGTTCCAACGCAGAAATGCAAATCCCAAACCCCTCTATTTATACTGAGATTTTGACCCCCTCGCATGACGCGAGGGGTCCCCCTATGGGCTTCGCGTGACGCGAAGGTCCACCTTATCTCATAGGATTGCCACGTGTCCAACTAGCTTAGCTGAGTCGACGGATTTTCGAAATTCGATTCTGACAGCAAGATATTAGGATAATCGTAACTAGGGAATACCCCCCCTGAGTTTTAGGGGCCCTGATCCTGATTGTTCTGAAAATTTTAGGGTTTGTACAGAATCACTTGGGTGTCTCAATTAGGGTTTCCTATTGTTTAAAATAAAATAATAAATAGGACTTTTGATGCGAGTTGTTACATTAAGTATGTTTTTTGTAATTTTTAAAAACAAATGACACACTTTGCAATATAGTGTAAACATAAAGGACAATTTTTTTTTTGAAATTTACTCTAAATTTTAAAAAATAAAAAAAAATATGATGTAACAGTTATAAATGCTCTGATACATTACAAAGCAAATTGAAGGAACAATATGAGCACATATACTGTAGAAAAGAGAATTCATGTACGAAGGATAGGTGACAATGTGAGCCATTGATCTCCCAAGATCAATGGCTCAAAACTAGGTAGTGGCATTTTCGTAAATATGAGTTTCAAACAATTGAAGAAACAAATAGAGAAAGTGTATTCGGGTCCTTTCTCACTTGAACTCCCCCCTGATTTTCAAATGGATATTAACTTTTTCATACGTTATTATTAAAAAAAATTACACAAATACGAGCATTCGTAACGCCACCACATGATGCATGATTAACCATTCCACTCTTTTAACATTATGTTCATGAAATTAGTAAAATAACGCTAAAATTAGTGCACTTTCACTCCCCCAGCATCCACACATATATACATTATATGCGCATACCGCAAACGGGACGTTACACACACACACACACACACACACACATATATATATATATGGATAAATTATAGTTTTCATCCTTTATGTTTGTAGTGGATTGCAATGGATGCCCTTTAACTTCAATAATTACAGTCATAATCCTTTATTTGTAAAATTCATTACACCCTAGGTCTTTTAGCACTAACCCGATTACTTTTCATGGTTAAACCTAGTCATGTGAGTTGCACATGAGGGTATAATTGTATTTTTACCCATTTATTAAAAATATATAATAAACAAAACATTTAATACATACATATATAGTGAGAGAAACAGATAAAAAGCCTTATTTCATCTTCATCCCCTGCCATCATCTAACCATCAACTCCACCATCCTAATCCAGCCACCACCATTTTGTAACAAGAAATTTAAAGCAAGTAACTGATGACAATCCCCTCAGATCAGAGACATATCTCAACGGAGGTTCGCAGTTGTGGCCGGTGAACGGGACGCTGGTTTCAACTGTGATTATGGTGGTGGCTTCGGTGGAGAACGGGTGACGGTGGAGGAAGGAGGCGGAGGATGCGGAGGAGATAGGTTTTAGGAGACCGGAGCTCCGACAAGTTAGAGCCATGACGATGGTGGTTTTTGGTCAGATCTGAGATCTGATTCTTTTGGAAGATCTTGGATCTGATAGAGAAGATGTCGATAAGGCGATTGGATATATTTATGCTCCAGATCTGAGATTTGGTTAGGGGATACATGTTGTTCAAGAAGTCAAATTACTCACCAAGAAAGTAGATCGACATTTGTTATTCCAGATCTGAGATATATCTGTTGATTGATATATGCAAACTTAAAATATTTGTTTTAGATCTAAGTTTCTTTTCATATGCGAAGATGAATGTATTGATTTGTTGAAAAAAGACAGTATGTGTGAAAAGTGATGGTTAAATGTATTGCAGGGAATTGGTTGTAGAGTTTATTTATAAAAATGGATGTATTGTTGTGGACAATGATCAACATGGAGGAAACTACATGTTGATATATTTGGATCTCAAATGAATATAACATCTTTACTTTGCAGGAGAAATTGCTCAGATTGTGATGAATTTTGGATGTGATTGTCAGCTTTTAGAGAGAGAGAGAGAGAGAGAGAGGAGAGATGGGTAATTTATTTTCATAATAACTTATTAAATACTGTAAATAATTAAGTAAAAAGACTAAACTACCCTTATATAAATAGACTTAACTGAACATTTTAACAAAGTTAGTGTTAAAGGACGTAGGATGTAATGGGTTTTACAAATAAAGGATTGTGACTGTAATTATTGAAGTTAAAAGACATCCATTGCAATTCAATACAAACATAAAGAACGAAAACTGTAATTTACCATATATATAGGGGACCGCTAAAATGAAAACCACCTCCAGTTGTAAGAACCACGAGAACCACTTTCTGGCCATTAGATCAAGAAGATGGATGGATGAGATTGAAAGTAGTTAAAATTAATATTAAAAACTTTTTGTCTTATTATGTTTTTAATATTTTATTGTTAAAGGGTAGATCAGTAAAATTGTTTTTTTTTTGTCTTTTTATATATATTAATTTTTAATTACCTTTTTTGTCCTATTCATTAATTACTTTTTTGTCTTAATTATTTTTTATTAAGAAACAGATTTTTTTGTTAAAGAAATTTTTTGAAATTAGACTTTTATTATAATTTTTTTTAAGATTTGTTAAAAAAACGTTTTAAAGAGCCGTCTTTTTTTTACGCCTGGCTTTTCAGGCGTCGTTTTTTTTAACGCCCCGTCATTTACGTTTTGCGTTAAAACATTTACGTTTTCCGTTTTACGTTAAAAATTACGTTTTCCGTTTTTACGCCCGGCTTTTTCACGCATCGTTTTTTAACGAGCCGTTTTTGCACGCCGTTTTTTTTACACTCGGCCTTTTTCAAGCGTCGTTTTTTTAACGATGCGTTTTTTACGTCCGTTTTAACGCGGCGTTTTTTACGTCCCGTTTTTTTCGTGGCGTTTTTATGCCCGTATTCATGCCCCTTGTTTAGGCGCCGTTTTATCACACGGTTTTTTACGTTTTACAATTTACGTAGAAAAGTTTTACGTTTTACGTTAAATAGTTGTTACATAAAAGTTTACGTATTACATTTTACGTTAAAAAAGTTTATGTTTTACGTTAAAAAAGTTTACGTTAAACTTTTTACGTTTTACGTTTTCCGTTAAAAAAGTTTACGTTTCACGTTAAAAAGTTTACGTTTCACGTTAAAAAGTTTACGTTTTACGATAAAAGTTTACGTTTTACGATAAAAAGTTTACGTTTTACATTTTACGTTAAAAAGTTTACGTTTTACGTTACAAAAAAAGTTTACACTTTACGTTAAAAAGTTTACATTTTACGCTTTACGTTAAAAAGTTTATGTTTTACATTTTACGTTAAACTTTTTACGTTTTACGTTTTCCATTAAAATAGTTTACGTTTTACGTTAAAAAAATTACGTTTTTACGTTTTACACTTTACGTTAAAAAGTTTACGTTTTACATTTTACGTTAAAAAGTTCACGTTTAACGTTACAAAAAAAATGGGCAGAGTTTCCTCTGTTTTTTGTCGCCCCGACAACACAAGTTGTCGTTATAATTTTCAAAATTCAATAATCAATCACAATATCAATTTTTGTCAACTATATCAAAACCTAACTATACTTTGATTGAATCGGTTCGAGCTCGTTTTCACGAAAATATATAGAACTATAAAAATAACGAAATAAATCGCGCCATAAAATCTTTACCAATCTTCGCGTCGAGACGTTGACTGAGTTGACTCGCTGAGTCGACTCGCTGAGTCGACCGAGCCCGAAATTGAAGCTGACCGAGTTCCAAAACTGACCCGAATCGAGACCCACTGAATCGAACCATATCTGTGCCGCACACGAACTAGTCTGATGTGAACCCGTAATCCGATCTTCTGTTGACTGAACCGAGGCGGACAAAACTGAACCAAGTCCACCACCGTCACCGCCGCCAGTGGTTCCGGTGCCGGCCCGTTGACTGCTGATGTTGCACCAGCCATCACTCCACACGTATCCACTTTTCTTTTCAGCCACCAACAACTCTAAAACAAACAATCAAACTGACCGGAGACAGGGAACGAACCGGATCCAACAGAAAAATAAAGGAAATAAGAATTGTGGGGGTACACCTTTGTTCTTGCCAGAAAAACGCACCGGAAAACCAGCTCCGCCGCTGCTCACGGCGTCGCCGGTCAACATCTCTTGCTCTCTCGTTGATAATCTCTCTCCCGTTCGGTCTCTCTCTCTTCTCAGCCTCTCTCTCTCGCTGTTTCCGTTGCTACCGCCGTGCCCCGCCACCATCATGGTGGCTGGCCGCATATTCTCGAGAAGGGGGGGTTTGTGGGTGAGTTGGAGAACGAGTCGGAGTCGGCCGGAACGGTCGCCGAAGTCCAGTGAATATATCTGAGGGAGAAGATGGGATATGAGGGGCTTGATTTGAGGCGGTACATATAGCTTTCCGTTTCTGAAGGAAGTCAAGAAGAAGGTCAAAGGTAACTTAAGATGTGAAGCATGCCACCTGTGGTTAACTGTCTTACCATTGTTCACTCTCTTTTAGTTTTCCATAGATGAGGATGGTGAAGATTATATGAGGGAGAAAATGTGGAGAAATAAAAAATGCACTCTGAAAATTCTTGATAAGACTTTAAAGAGAGATTAGACATTTTTAGTTAAATGACTGAAATACCCTTTAGTTTGATTGGTGGAGAATGGTTCTTTCGGTTCTTACAACTGGGGGTGGTTTTCATTTTAGCGGCCCCCTATATATATATATATATATAGAAAAAGTATATCGTACATTACGGCTTAACGTACTTCACGTACAACAATGTGCGTGATTTGTTCTATAACATGCGTGATTAATGTTTTTAATATGGTGATTATTGTGTTTCAACATGCGTGATTTTGGATTTTTGAGTTATAATGTGCGTGATTTTAAAATGAACGTGCGTAATTACCTGTCGTACGTGATGTACGTTAAGCCGTAATGTACGTTAACCTTCCTCTATATATATATATATATATATATAAGGGACCGCTAAAATAAAAACAACCTCCGGTTGTAAGAACTGCGAGAACCAGTTCATAGCCATTAGGTCTTCAAGATCAATGGATAAGATTAAAAGTAACTAAAAATAATATTAAATATTTTTTGTCTTATTATGTTTTTAATATTTTAATCCAAAAGGGTAATTTAGTAAAAAGACTATATTTTGCCCTTTTGTCTTTATTGTTTTTTATTAGTTTTTTTGTATTATTATATTAGTTTTAATTTTTGAAACATAATTTTTTATGGAAAGAATTTTAATATTCAGATTTTTTTAAAAGTTTTTTATACTTTTTACATTTTACGTTTTGCGTTAAACTTTTTACGTTTTTACGTTTTACGCGCCGGTTTTTGCACGCCGGGCTTTTTCAAACGTCGTTTTTACGTTTTACGTAAAACTTTATTACGTTTTTACGTTTTACGTAAAACTATTTACGTTTTACTTAAAAAAATTTACGTTTTACCAAAAACTTTTTACGTTTTACCTTTTACGTTTTACGTAAAACTTTTTACGTTTTACGTTTTACGTTTTTACGTTTTATGTTAAAAAGTTTACGTTTTAACTTTTTTTTACAAAAACTTTTTTACGCAAAAACGCACGCACCCAGAAATCGCACACTCGGGAGGTGTCTCAGATATATCGTTATCATCATCGACTAGGGGGGGGAAATAAAAAAACAACATCAAAACAAAGTGTATCTCGGAAATAAAACAGGGTTTGGCTCAGATTATCCGATAATCAAAAGGCTGCAAAAGTGGGGTTGCAGGGTTCAAAAAACCTACCCTCCGCCGTCCTTGCCGCGCCATCGTCATCTAAATCTACGGTTTTTTTTCATCATCACCACCCCCATCGACCATATCAAAACCCACAGATCAAAATCCCCAACATACCAAATCAAAACAAATATCAAGAACACAGGCCAAAAATATGAAAATCCCCAACATACCAAATCAAAACAAATATCAAGATCAAAATCCCTAACATACCCAATCAAAATCCCCAACATATGAAAACATAGATCAAAATACCAACATACCAAAATACCATCGATATCATCATCATCATCATTCAAGTCAACTAGAGCATCAACTCGTCGGGAGGAGACCAGGACCTCCGCCGCTCATGGCGGCGCTGCTGCCGGCCCGCCTCCGTCCTCTTTCTCTCTCCGTCTCTCTAGTGGTGAACATACATGATCTGGTGGCACATCTGGCCGCCATTAATTACCACAAAAATCAAACCCCCAAAATCAAACCCCCAAAACTCAAACCCCCAAAATCAGCCACCGCCTTCCCTGGCTGAACCACCATCGCCGCCATCGGCCCTCTCCACCCACCCACCATCCCCAACGCCACCGCCACCAACCCCAATGCCACTACCACCGTCGTCTGCTGGAAATAACCACCGTCGTCTGCTGGAAATAACCACCGTCGCCGGTGGTCTCACCGAAGAAGAAGAAGAAGAGGGGGTTTAGGTGCGTCATTGTCGGAGAAGGGGGCTGTGGGCGAGTGCACGGCCGGAGCTCACTTCGGTGGTCGGAGCTGCGAGAGGGAGAGAGAGAGAGAGCCATGAAACATGATTTTTTGTGTGTGTGCTTGATGAGTGTTTGGCAGAGAAATTATGAAGTAGAGAAGGTTTCTCATATGGTGGTTGAGACAAAAATGAGGATGAAGACAGATTTATAAGGAAGAGAGTGGGGGTGAGATTCGAATGAAGAGAGAGAGAGAGGGGGTGAGATTTAAAAGGAAGAGAGAGAGGGTGTGATTTAAATGAAGAGAGAGGGTAAGATTAGACGTTTGGGGTAAATGACTAAACTACCCTTTTTGATGGCAACATATGATTGGTGGAGAGTGGTTCTCATGGTTCTTACAACTGGAGGTGGTTTTCATTTTAGCGGCTCCCTATATATATATAGGGTCGGGATTTAGAGAAAACGGTAGAAAGTGTGAGAACGGTGAGAACGCTTATCGATCGTCCGATCAAAACAATCTATGGACTAGATTGGCGCGGTGGCATTTTCGTAAATAACATCATTTTATTACGTGGACGCACTTCATTAAGGGTAAAAGCGTCTTTTGACTACTCACAAAACGCCATCTAATGAAAATAAAACGCCAAAACAAAAATCACACAGCATTCTGCTAAAAATGTCATTAGATATAAAACGCCAAAAAATCCTATATATACAACAACTTAGACCTTCAATTAAAAAACACAAACAAAAACCCCAAACGCCATATTTAATATATATCATTCGACTAATAAACGCCAGAAAACCTAAACATCAAATATATTGCTGTCAATAAAGTGTAGCTGTATGGTGTGGACAACATTGTCAGTTATCTTTCTTAACTGAGGATTAACAATGTTATCCAACACCATACAACAACACTTTATTGATTTTAGCATGATCAAATTTACAGTTTTAAGATGGTTTATTTTGTGGCGTTCTTTTTCTCGGTTAAACGAAAACGCCAAAAAAGATAACATTTGGCTAAAAGGGTGTAAACTCAATAACATTTTGCTGCATGAGATGGACAAAAATTATAGAAAAAGAGGCTGATTTCATACGAAAGTCGAAACAGCCAGTGAAGATGCTTCAAAAGAAGAAAGAGACTGGTGACAATGAAGATTTGAAGATCAATATTTATTTTGTTTAATTTTCGTTTTCAGTTGATTGTTATTTAATAAACAACGCCATATCTAATAAAAACGCCAAAAAGGCAAATGTCTTACACTTTTGGCGTTTATCAAACCATCATAAAATTACTTTGGACAAGTATTATAAAAAACTTTTTTTATGTATTCTTTTTTTTTTATTTTCCTTTTCAGTTGATTGTTGTATAATAAAAACGCCCAAAAAAGCCAAAATGCTTGTTTAAACGATATCATCCCGTTAAACGCCACCAAAAACTCCCAAACTATAATAAAATTAGTTTGAAAAAGTATTATAAAAAACCCAAAAAAATACAAAATAAAAAATAAAAAACAAACTTGAAAATGTAACTAGAAACAGTAACTTCAAATCAGAAAAACTGAAGATAGGGAAAATTTATTATATTAGAATCTAAAACGCCAAATTTGAAAGATGGGACGTGTTACATACTTCAGAGATAAAGCTTGTCAAAAACAATAATTACAAACAGTAACTGAAAAAACGAATACTTTATTATATTAACGCACCGCCTAACTTAGGCGCCAAAAAGAGATCCTATAAAATGATACATCTCAGCAACTTCCATTTGATCAAACCAAAAAAAAAAAAACAAACGCCAATACTACTAAAATACCACTCACTGTAAAACGCCAAAAAAAATCAAAGATAGCTAATATGCTTTCTTGAATATTCAGTATTGTTATTCGTCAAGTTTCACTGAATGAATTGTTAGGGGAGGCGAGTAACTCAGTAAGATTTTGCTGCATGAGATGGGCAAAAATTCAAGAAAAAGATACTAATGCCAGTCATATATATGGCATTTTGTATTTTTTGTTCTTGAAGAAGGCTTGGATGAGGAGAAGAGATCAATGACACTGAAGAGTGGGATGATGATAAAGATGAAGATCAACATGAAGAAAAAGCGAAAAACCCACCCACACGTCATAGATCTATGTCTCCAAACATCCACAAAAAAAACCACTTCAACAGACGAGCAGGCAAAATAATCAAACCGATGGGTTTGTTAAGTTTTACATAAAACGCCATATTTTGGTGTCAGTTCTTGTACTATTAAAGAACAGAGAGGCTGATGACAGTGAATATTGTGAAGAGAGATCCGATTAGGATTTTTAATTTATTTTCTTCGCTTGTATTTTTTTTACTGTGGCTGAAATATAATCCAACAATTGTAAAACGCCAAGATAACCCAAGCGCCAAAATGTTTATAAAAAATAATAGAACAATGGGCCATCTTGTTTCAAACCCCTTGAAAAACGCCATTCAAATAGATTTCCTGCCCCTGGGTTCCAATGGCATACGATGTGAATAAACGCCATAAACGCCAAAATGTTGATACAATGAAACCATTAAAACGCCATAAATTATTGAATTTGGTTAACGCCAAAAATCTTAAAAACCAAAAATTAAAACATTATTGGGAAAAGCGGAAATGGAAAAGCAGAAGATGAAAGGACAAAAAAGCCCATCCGCCCTTCTCTAAGCCGCGTGACACGTGTTGGGCCAGGAAGCGTTCTCACCGTTCTCACACTCTTGAGCGTTTTCTCCCGATCTCGTTTCTCTCTCTCTCTCTCTCTCTCTCTATATATATATATATATATATATATATATATAGGACAAAGATCCGTTAGGAACCACCCTTTATTGCGAGAACCGCGAGAACCAAAGTGAACACAACCAAAAATGCCTAAAAATAGCTAAAAAACACACAATTTTTTTTTTTTGATATTTTTTATAAAAAAAATCGCTACTTTTAGTAGCCAAAAAAAAATATTTTTTTTTTTTGGCTACTAAAAGTAGCGATTTTAACATAAAAAATATTAAAAAAAAAATTTAGATTTTTTTTTTGATTTTTTTATATTTTTTAGGTTTTTTGGGGGTTTAGTTTTTAGCATTTTAGCTTGTTGGGGGGGGGGGGGGGGTGGGGGGGCTTAGGTTTTTTTTTTTTTGGGTGGGGGGGGGGGGGGGGTTAGGTTTTTTTTAACTATTTTAGGTTGTATTCACATTGGTTCTCGTGGTTCTCGCAATAAAGATAGTTCTCGCATGAACCCTACCCTATATATACATATATATATATATATATAGGGTAATGGCCTGCTTAAAAACATGTCTAGATGGTTCAACTTGCCTAATCTATTCATTACACGTATAGCACCTTTAACTAATTGTGTTAACTGGGTTATCAGGTTGTCACGACATGTTTAAGAGCCGTTTGACTAATTGTGTTACGGATTATTCTTTTAAGGATTTTATAGCTTGAGATCTTTGTAGCCTTTTCTTAATCATGTTAGTTATTTCTTATTGTTTAATGTTTATTATCCATGTTTAAGGGGTTATGGTAATAAGCGAAACATGTCATGTTGTTGGTGTTATTGAACTGCTTTATTTAGTTGTGGTAAACACATTGGGTTGGGTGGGGTCGCCTTATGTCATTTATGTTATTAAACTGGCTCTATTAAATCGTGTTAAACGTTCCATGTAACCCGTTCATTGAACTGCCAATATCTAATGTATTTTATTGAATTTGGGAAAGGTGTGATTTCATCAACTATGCCGGAAATTTTGTCTATCGGAAGTGCAATGGTGAAAGGCCCGAAGATGCAGGAGCTAAATATCAAGAACAAATGTGGAGGAAATCGTAACTTCTAGTGGGTCAGAGTAACTGGAGGAGCACCATGTAATTGTAACATCATAAAGATGCATTTAATTCTTATGCTAAAAAAGTAAAAAGTAGAAAAGAATTCACAAAAAATAGTGTGTTCAGTATGTGGACATAATCAAATTGTTTGATTGCACATTGGTTTAGTTCACAATTTATGAACACTCTTTCTGGCTCGATATTCCCACGAGTCCCCTACAAGTTACAAACCTTCCATATATCAATCGGTATAGAGAAAAATAGGGGCTTATATTAGATTGTAGAGAGAATTATCTTAGAGTTTACAAAAAAACGTGTTTATATAAGACACCATGTTACACACTAGCCCCTACACTATAAATTATTGTCTTCTTTCTGACACTCCCCCTCAAGTTGAGTAGTGGGATCACCAATACTTAACTTGCTTAAGCAGCTACTAAACGCGTTTCCATTGGCGGCTTTTGTAAGAATATCTGCGAGTTGATCTTTAGATGGCACATATGGGAGCTCTATGATTTTTTCTTCCAGTTTCTCCTTGATGAAATGTCGATCTACCTCCACGTGTTTCGTTCGATCATGTTGAACTGGGTTTTCTGAGATCTGTATTGCACCCATATTGTCACACATAATTTTGCTTGGTTCCCTTTGGGAGAAGCCGATGTCTTCTAGTAGCTTCCTGATCCAAAGAACTTCGCTTAACCCTCGGGCTATACCTCTAAATTCTGCTTCTGCACTAGATAGAGCAACCACCTTTTGCTTCTTACTTCTCCATGTAACCAGGTTTCCACCGACCAAAGAGAAATATCCTGATGTTGACCTTCGGTTTCCTTTATCTCCTGCCCAGTCTGCATCAGTGTAGAGCTCAACATTTAAATGTCCATTTATTATGAACAACACTCCATGACCTGCGGTCCCCTTGAGATACCTTAAAATTCTCTAAGCTGCTTCCATGTGGGCAACTTGTGGTTGGTGCATGAACTGACTTACTACTCCAACAGCATAAGCTATATCAGGACGAGTGTGAGAGAGATAAATTAGCTTGCCCACGAGCCGTTGATACCTTTCTTTGTCTGCAAGCTCTCCATTAAGTTCCTTGTGAAGGTTGTGATTCACCACCATTGGAGTATCCGCCGGTTTACAATCAATCAGCCCGGTTTCTGCCAGGAGATCGAGGACATACTTCTTTTGGCGGATGAAGATTCCCGGTTTAGACCTAAGAACTTCTATCCCAAGAAAATACTTGAGATTCCCAAGGTTTTTCATTTCAAATTTTGAGAACAGATTCTTTTTCAGTCGTGTTATTTCTTCTACATCATTTCCGGTCATGTCGTCTACATATATGATCAAGCACGTTACAAGTCCATTTCTTTTCTTGAGAAAAAAGGTATGATCAGCATTACTTTGATGATACCCATATTCCTTCAAGGCCAAAGTGAACTTTCCAAACCATGCCCGAGGAGACTATTTCAGCCCGTATAAAGATTTTTTCAACCGACAGACTTCCCCCTTTTTAAAACCCATTCCAAAACCTGGAGGTGCTTTTATGTAGACTTCTTTCGTTAGGTCTCCATGGAGAAATGCGTTTGTAACATTGAACTGGTGGAGAGGCCATTTCTTATTGGCTGCCACAGAAAAGAGGACTTTGATGGTGTCCATTATTGCCACCGGAGAAAATGTCTCAGAATAATCGATCCCATACGTCTGAGTGTAACCCTTGGCTACAAGCCGAGCTTTGTATCTTCCAATGGAACCATCTGATTTGTATTTGATTGAATACACCCATCGGCATCCAACTGGTTTCTTTCCTTTAGGGAGGCTGCACTTCTCCCATGTGTTATTTTTCATAAGAGCATGCATCTCCGTTTCCATTGCTTCTTTCCAGTTCTTCTGACTTTGGGCTTCCTTTACGGAACTAGGTATTTGAGAACAGATTCTTTTTTAGTCGTGTTATTTCTTCTACATCATTTTCGGTAATAATCATGTCGTCTACATATATGATCAAGCACGTTACAAGACCATTTCTTTTCTTGAGAAAAAGGGTATGATCAGCATTACTTTGGTGATACCCATATTCCTTCAAGGCCAAAGTGAACTTTCCAAACCATGCCCGAGGAGACTGTTTCAGCCCGTATAAAGACTTTTTCAACCGACAGACTTCCCCCTTTTTAAAACCCATTCCAAAACCTGGAGGTGCTTCTATGTAGACTTCTTTCGTTAGGTCTCCATGGAGAAATGCGTTTGTAACATCGAACTGGTGGAGAGGCCATTTCTTATTGGCTGCCACAGAAAAGAGGACCCTGATGGTGTCCATTATTGCCACCGGAGAAAATGTCTCAGAATAATCGATCCCATACGTCTAAGTGTAACCCTTGGCTACAATCCGAGCTTTGTATCTTCCAACGGAACCATCTGATTTATATTTGATTGAATACACCCATCGGCATCCAACTGGTTTCTTTCCTTTAGGGAGGCTGCACTTCTCCCATGTGTTATTTTTCATAAGAGCATGCATCTCCGTTTCCATTGCTTCTTTCCAGTTCTTCTGACTTTGGGCTTCCTTTACGGAACTAGGTATTTGTTCGGAGTATAGAGAGGTAACAAATGCTTTTGCACTATTAGATAAGTTCCCGTCAGCCGTATTAGCTACAGGATACCTTGAACTTCTGGTTTCCCTTTCTGGGGAATACCGTTTTGGAGGAACCCCTCTATTGGCTCTCGAAGGTAAAACGTATGTTCCCGGTGTTGTTCCAACGCCTCCATCATGTTGTTCGTTAGATTCGACATCCCCTTGGGCTGCATTGTTTTGCTCAGCAATCTCCACCTGTTCCATTACCTCGGGACTTTCATGACTGTTAGGTTCAATAACATTTTCGAGATTTTGAGAGTCACTTACCTTGGATACCAGTCTGGATGATTCTTGGGTGAGACTTTCGACATGCTCAGTATGTGGTAATGTATAAGATGACTCGTCTTCGCTTGCAAATGGAGTCCACTTCAACCATCTCAGTGAGTCCTCATGCTCTATCTTCCCCTGACCACTGAGATGGGACTGATAGTAATATTCTGTTTCAAGAAAATCATAGTGGACAGTGGTAATTACACGACGTCGTAATGGGTTATAGCATCTGTATCCTTTCTGATTCACCCCATAACCAACAAAAACACATTTCTCGACACATGGGTCAAGTTTGGATCGTTCAGTTTTGGGTATATGGGGAAAGACTGTACACCCAAAGACTCGAGGTGGTAAGGTAAGAGGTGGAGGTAGTTTAGTGAATGTGGATAAGGTATCTAGGGGAGTTTTTAGATCAAGGGCTTTGGTTGGTAAACGGTGAAGGAGATACACAACTGTGTTTATAGCTTCGGGCCAAAAGGACTTAGGAACTTTGGATTCAAGCATAAGGGCTCTAGCCATTTCTACCAGAATGCCATTTTTCAGCTCAGCTACACCATTTTATTCTGGGTGTTTTGGGCAAGTGGTTTGGTGGATCATTCCTTTCTCTTGAATAAATTGTTTCATGGAGTTATTAACATACTCCCCTCCATTGTCAGATCGTAAGATCTGAATGTTGGTTTTGAATTGAGTTTGGACCATGGTGTAAAACAGTCTGAATTTGTCAAAGACTTCAGATTGTGTTTTAAAAAATACACCCATGTCATACGGGTACAATCATCAATAAATAGTAAGAAAAACTGGAAATTTTGACCTCCATTAGTCTCAGCTGGGCCCCAAACATCTGAATGTATTAGGGAAAAAGGTTCACTGACCCTAGTGTTACTTGGTTTGAATGGTTTCTTATGGCTTTTAGCTAAGGCACATGTTTCACAGTCTAATGTACTGTTGGATGGGAAGAGTTCAGGAAGTAAAAGGTGCAGATATCCTGCGGAAGGATGCCCTAATCGCCTATGTCAAAGCCATGCTTCTCTACTCTTTGTTCTGTGAGCAAGCATCGCAGTTCCTGACTGAGTCACCTCATCCACATAGTATAAGCCCTGTCATTTAGTACCACGCCCAATTATCTTTCAGTTCTGATGTCCTATAAGATACAAAAATGAGGATGCATTAGAACTGTACAATTGGGTTCCTTTGTAACATGACTTATTGATAACAACTTGTGAGTTAACGAAGGAACATATAAACAATTTGACAGTCTCAGATTGGGAGATATTTCAACAGTTCCTCCTCCCTTTACTAAACATTTTCGCTATTTGCAGTTTTGATGTGGGTTCTGTTTGGTTTCTTTGTAGAGACGAAGTCCGATGGTTTGTACGTCATCGTATCAGTGGCTCCATATCAAAGATCCAAGGACTGACTTGATCACCACTTTTCTGTGTTGTTAAATAGGCTCCCCACTTGTTGATGGATAGTCTTTCAACAACTCATAGTTCCTGTGTTTAACCATCTTCAAACAGTTTTTTTAGAGAAAAATACGCTGTCGTTACGGACAAACCAACTGTCCAGCGTATTTATCAAACACACGTATTTATCAAATACGCTGGACTATTTATCAAATACGCTGGACATTTGAACTCGCGTTCAAGATTAAAATCGTCGGAGATGTATCAAATACGCCGGAAACACGTTCCCTTACCAGCGTATTTATCAAATACGCTAACCAGCTGACAGCGTATTTATCAAATACACTAGACACTTGAACTCGCGTTCAAGATTTAAAGTCGCCGAGACTCTATATCACTACTGATACAAAACCTTACACCCAACAAATAAATCCGCTGAACCCTAAAACAAAATTCTACCCCCGCGACCAGAAGAAGCAAAAAAGGTTGTTTGCTTGATTTATTTTAATTAGCCAATCCTAATAAATTCCACAGCCATCATCATCCTTTTGCATCCTTTTTATTATTGTTTTGCGTGGACCAAGAGAAAAGCAAGTCAACAATTGATTTATTTTGTGTTGCTATCTTCAATCAGAGTAAACAAAACAATATTTATTTTGTGGTTTCTTTGTCCGTCACAAAACAAAGATCCACAACAGATCGTGCCTGAGCCCCAGACTGCGAATTCAGCAGGGACGGCGGAATGTTGTCAGAAGCTACCGGATCAGAGAGGATTTCTGGTGTTCGAGGAACTAATTTGCAGGAACGGATTGATTTGATTGTAGTTTTTTATTTGTGGTTGTCGGATTGCGAACAGTTTGAGATTGGATTGTACCGGAACCGTGGCTGCCGGAACTGTGGTCTGATTTTCTAGCTTTTTTTTTTTTCGTTTGAGTTTGATTTTGTTGTCGGGTTTTTCTGGTTTGAGATTGAATTGGCTAGGATAGATTGTAGATGATGAGCACCGTGTTCAAGAATCAAGAACACTGCTCTGATACCATATCAATCGGTATAGAGAAAACTAGGGGCTTGTATTAGATTGTAGAGAAAATTATCTTAGGGTTTACAAGAAAAGGTGTTTATATAAGCCACCATGTTACACACTAGCCCCTATACTATAAATTATTTTCTTCTAGCTGACACCATAGCTAATCAGCCTACGGCGGCAATACTCAAGAGTATAAAACCGTTAAACGCTTCATAACCAAGATGTCACACCCCGATATTTCCACGTATTACCGGTGGGCCCGGTGGGGAGTATCGTGACGTAGTTGATATCGTCATAGTCAAACAACACAATTTAATGCATAGCGGAAGCAAAAAGATACAAACATTACAAACCGAATGAAAAGTAATATCAAAGTATTACAAACAGAATGTAAAGGATCCACAGGCGGATCAAAAAAGATAACTGTTCAACAGATTCTAAGTGACCAAGCTTGCAAGACTTTTATTTATTCACTCAGGAGTAGCCAGCCTATTCCGTCTAGTACCTGCACTTTAACCTTTTGGAAAATACGTTAGTTTACACTGGTAAATACAATTAACCGACTCATTTTGAAAAGAGTTTAAGAAAAAATGATTGAATGCTCAAGGCACAAAATATCTTTTATAACTTGGGACAATTATTTAAAAATAATCTTGTATACAGTTTTACATATTTGTCGTCCGTCAGGGCCGGTTAGAAGAGCCGGACAAGATTAACTGACACGCCACACGTATAATACCCACAAGGTTAATTCCTTATTGTGGAGTACCTTTTTTACATATGCAACTGTCAGGTGTATGCCTACACCCCGTGCTTAAGTCGTGGCCATTTCAATGAATGATGCCAAGGATATCCGGGACATGGTCATTAACCCCCCAAAGGACATATACCAAAGAATACAGATTAAAATGGGTTATGTAAATACATTGATCACAATCCAATTTAAATGACTACACACCCGACCTAGCGGTATTTTTATAATACCGTATCCCAAGCCCGTATAACGGAAAATAAGTTAAAAGTATTTACCTGAGCAAGTATATATCGCAATCAGCGAGTGCAAGTAGCTTTTATTGGGCTCCTAATCTGGAACGAAGGTTTTTAATAACCTATTAGATTCCTAACGGGTCTTAATTAAGCCTAAACTTGGACCGATTAGTTTTAGAGGAAGATATACGGTTCAAAACGCACGATTAAGCGAAGACCGAAATAGAATGTGGTTTAGACCCCACAAGTTTGTATACTTGTATACTGTGGGTAAACTAAACACATTCTGGATTTGGAGATAAAAATGATAAGGTTTGACCCGTTTCGGCTAATTTATGCAAACTAGTTACATAAACCGCATTGAACGCGAAAAGTGCGTAACGGGTAACCAAATGAGTCATGAACAAGTTTCCTAAGTTAATATGCCTTAAATATGTTATGATATCAGTAGGATACCTTCCATTATGCCCAAAACGAATTTAAACTCAAATTATGCCCCGTAGGGGTATTTTGGTCATTTTAAAGCTTACAAAAGAGTTTAAATATTAATCTGAGTTTCAGGTCTAATATAATCAGTAAAAATATGTATTTTTATAAGTCATAACAGTAGGGTATTGCATATATGTGAGATTTATCTTTTATAACCATATTATGCACCGTAGGGGCATTTTGGTAATTTCACATAAGCTTTAAAGGGAAAATTAGAATTCTGAGTTTAAAACTTTGGTTTACTGTTTAATTACATAAATTGACTTAAAACATCAGTAGGTAATAAGTTTTATATGCCAAAAATAGTTTTAACTCGTACTATGCGCTTAAAACGCGTAAAAGTCGGTTTTAAGCGATTTTCGGGTTAAAATAGGAAATCTGAGTTTTTGATCAGTTTATAAAGTTCAAAATATTTATTTATCATATGAAATCAGTAGCAAAAGGTTTGGTATCAAAATGTTATGTAAAACTAATATTATGCATGAAAAGGTATACCGACAACTACCGAATCAAAGCTAGAACCCTATTTTATGTTCAGGTTAAAAATAAATAAAAATCTTCAAAAATTCCAAAATATTATATTACATCAGTGGGTAACAATTTTGGTATTAAAAATTGGGTTTATATAGGCTTTATGCTAATTACGTCGTTTAATTAATAAAAAGCTTTCTAATTACGATATTGAGCATAACTCCTAATCTAGACCTCAAACTGATGTGAAAATTTTAGGATATGTTTATAATTCAGTAACAAAGGTTATTGTCTTTTCACACTTTCAAAATTCTCGTTTTAAGGTCAAAAGGGCATAATGGTCAATATTTAGGCATATAACGGAAACATGCATATGAATCGGATAACTAAGGAACCAAGTTATATAATCACAGAGGGTTATACTAACATGTAACCTGGTCCTAGTAGAGCTCTAAGGCATTTCTATAATATGCTACATTGGGTCAGAACTGAAAGTCAAAGCAAAAGTCTACTTTTGCGACTTTCGGTTCCGAACCGAGCTTGAACTGAAAAACTTGTCGGGTTGAACATGCTTAGACATGTTCATACATTAATTACCAAGTTATATGAGTGATAAAACAGGTTGCATGGCTTCTACATTGTTAATTATGTGTTTATTTGAAAATTTGCTTTCTGTTGACTTTTTATAATCAAGTTTGACCCGACAATTGACCTAGTTAGAGTGGAAATCAGAGGGTGCCCTTTTAAAGGTTTATTACCCTCATAATTACCAATTCAAAGCTATTCTTAATTTGAGAATTGACTGGACCATTAGTGTAACAACCCTCGGTAAAACCAACACCCTTATAATATTTCCGACACCCTATTATGGTTTAGAATGTTTCAATATGTCTCATATTATGCCCCGTAGGTGAAAACCGAGCCCGTGATACAATATAGTATGTAAATAAAATATAAAAGTTTAAATATAGGGCTGAGGCGGGCCGCGTGAGACATCACCTCAAGCTAAAGCGGGCCGTATTAGGACCAAGGTTTGACTTCGCTGATTTCTTAAGTCAAGGCGGGCCGCTTTAGGGTTATGTTAAGTTGAAGCGGGCCGCGAGTGACTTGTTTACGCGATCGCACCAGAGGACGACACGTGTCATGATCGTGGCGGTCTAGAGATTGACTCAGCTAAGCTACTGAGTTGACTTGGGTCAACGCGGGCCGCGTAAGACCTGCTCTCATTTGACGCGGGCCGCGAGAGAGTCCAATATCAGCACTATATAAAGGAGCCATCGGGTTTCACTTTCCGTCGCTCATTCCTTTCAATCTCAAATCACAATTTCTATAGTAGTGTTATAATACTCGGGTATTATACCCTTAATTAGCAAGGTTCTGCTCCGTTGTAAGTATTATAACCCCAGTTTTATAATAGTTACGCTGCCCGATCGATTTAGGGTTCCGTAATAACTGTCGTGGTTCTGCCCGACGTAGTTGTTGGAATGCCGTCTCGGGGAGGGTATTATTAATATTTTCAAAGGGTTATGATACTAATCAATGTACATTTGTATAAATTATAGATTATACCCAGGAAACCCTTACGAAAAGCCTAAGACAGCAATGTGAGTAATCCTTCTTTTTGTGTAAACCTTTTTGTGAGTTAATCCTTTCATTTTATATACTCATTTTTGTGAGTAATCTCCTTTTTGTTAACTGTTTTTACAAAACCTCACATAATTAATTTGTTACCACCTGGTCAAGGAGTAACATTAAACCGTATTGAGTATTTGTAAGAATACAATTATAGTGGGTATGTTGGGGTTTTGTATACAAAATTTGTTACCACCTGGTCAAGGAGTAACATTTCCACAAGTTGAGTATGACAGTACCACTGATGTTAATTGGTATATCTTGGAAACAAATGTAATTGCGGATGTGCCCTCAATACTGGTCGCTGTGAAATGAGTTTGTATATAAACTTGATTAAACTGGGATTCACTCACCAGTATTTAATACTGATAAAATGTTTTAAACACGTGTTTCAGGTAACTTAGTGTGAAGCCAATAAAAGTCAGCTGGATAGCACTGAAGGCTTGGAAAAGTGGCAATAAAGTTACCTAAAATAAAATAGATGTTTTTATTAAATAAAATAGGATTTATTCCTATGAAAACATGTGTACTATGAACTTGGGTTTCATCCCATTTGTTTAATATTATAAAATATGGTGGTTTTACTCTGATAAATATTTCCTAACTACGGTCCTGATGTAAATTCCGCTGCAAGACTAAACAAACTGATACCACCAAAACTCTGAGATCACGTCCGCCCGTTCCCGGGGATCAGGGATCGGGGGTTGTGACAATTAGTGATTAATCACTAAGTCAAACCTTAATTACGACGGGTTTGACTTAGGCCATTAAGCTATTAAAACTGAATTAAGAGAGGTTAAGGAAGCTTAATGAAGTCCTTAGCATGATTTAGAAGCTTAATAAATCTTGTTTGAGGTCCAGAGAGCTCCAGAAGAAGTGTTTGAATGATTTCAAGTGAGTGCCCAAATGTTGCAACAATGTGTTCTATATATATGGACTTTAATCTTACAAGATCATGCCAAACAAGTCTATGGGGTGATTCTTGATGATCCCATGTGTCCCTATGCATGTAAAACCAGTTGTAAAGCCCCTGAATTTTGAAAACCATCTTTCTAAGGTGGTGTAACCTATTATAACAGGCAACTGTCCATAAATCTGCCCAGTTACAGGTCTTACGGACCGTAAGCCTTTGGCTTTGCGGTCCGTATCCGCTTTTCTGAATTTATCGCCCAGTCCTGCCACCTTACGGACCGTAAGGTGCTCTCTTTGCGGTCCGTAAGCTTTCATCAGAAGACAAAATTTTGTAAACTCTTAGGTTTTGACCATGCATTCCTTACAACTTCGAATCTTATGTCTTTATCAGCAGGAGGGGATCATGAATCGGTTCTAAAAAGCTATGAGAGCCTTGCCATGCACTTATTTTGTCTGGGACTCTTTTGGAAAAGTCTTGAATGCAAGATTTGTCGTAGACACTCATAGGATTCCATTTCTTTTGCAAATTTGAATTATGCATTAACGGAAATACCCGAATTTAATATATATATATATATATATATATATATCAGATGTTTATAAAATATATTAAGGTTTGGGATTTATAATTTGGTCGCTCAGAGGTATTAATTAACATGTCGACGCTTTTAAATCCTACCATACATCTTTTAACTTGATCCGGTTTTATAACATGTTTACCATTCATGACACATGTCTTTATTTTATTGGTCGTGATTTTACGAGGTGTCACATCCTCACCCCCTTAAAAGAAATCTCGACCTCGAGATTTACTGAAACAAATGAGGGTACTTTTCTTTCATTGTGGACTCTACCTCCCACGTATACTCGGGACCTCTACGGGCATCCCATTTAACCTTTACAATCGGAACTTGCTTCTTTCGAAGTTTCTTAACCTGTCGATCCTCAATTGACAAAGGTTTTTCAACAAATTTCAAGCTCTCATCTATATGCACATCCATATGTGGTATGACTAGTGATTCATCAGCTAGACATTTCTTTAGATTGCAGATGTGGAATACATTATGAATACCACTGAGCTCTTCAGGCAAGTTTAACTTATAAGCCACTGTCCCAACACATTCGATGATCTCGAATGGTCCTATATATCTTGGGCTTAACTTACCTTTCTTACCAAATCGCATCACCCCTTTCCAGGGTGAAACCTTAAGTAGAACCTTGTCACCTACCTCGAACTTTAGAGGTTTACGCCTTTTATCTGCGTAGCTTTTCTGCCTATCTCTGGCAGCTTTGAGACGATCTCTTATCTATACGATCTTGTCTGTCGTCTCCAGGACTATATCAGGACATCTCCAACTTCTGCCCAGCAAACAGGCGTTCTGCACTTCCTTCCATACAAAGCTTCAAATGGTGCAGCTTGAATACTGGAATGATAACTATTGTTGTATGAAAATTCAATTAATGGAAGATGATCATCCCAACTCCCTCCTAAGTCAATAACACAAGCTCGTAGCATATCCTCGAGCGTTTGAATCGTACGCTCGTGTTAACCATCCGTCTGAGGATGATATGCTGTGCTGAAGTTCAATCGAGTGCCTAGGTACTGCTGAAAACTTTTCCAGAAATGCGATATATACCTTGTATCCCTATCAGAGATGATAGACACTGGCACTCCGTGGAGAGATACAATCTCATCCACGTACAGCTGGGCTAACTTATCTGAGCTGTGTGTTTCCTTAATAGGTAGGAAGTGGGATGACTTAGTCAGTCTATCCACTATTACCCAAATAGTATCATTTCCTCGCTTTGTCTTGGATAACTTGGTGATAAAATCCATAGTCACCATTTCCCACTTCCAGGTGGGAAGTTCAGGCTGTTGTAGCAAACCTGACGGCTTCTGGTGTTCAGCTTTAACTTGCGCGCACGTCAAACATTTGGCTACATAAGTAGCTATAGACTTCTTCAAGCCTATCCACCAATAATTTGCCTTCAAATCCTGATACATCTTATCAGCACCAGGATGAACAGAATACTTGGAGCTATGGGCTTCTTGGAGAATAACTTCCCTGAGTCCTCCACAAATTGGAACCCATATTCATCCATTCAATCTTAGAATTCCGTCCTTGCCATAAGTTAACTGCACAGCAGTTACTCCCAACTTTTCATTAGGATAGTTAGCTTCTAGTACAGCTTCCTTTTGAGCGGCTAACAATCTTTCATTCAAACTATTCTTTAATTCAATGCTCTTGGCATTGATTCTGATGGGCTTAACCCTTTCCTTCCTACTTAAGGCATCGGTGACCACATTCGCCTTACCTGGATGGTATTGGATCTCATAATCATAGTCGTTTAAAGTCTCCATCCATCGTCGCTGTCTCATGTTTAAGTCCTTCTGATTAAACAGATGTTGAAGGCTCTTGTGATCAGAATAGATCACACACTTGGTACCATACAAATAATGCCTCCAAAGTTTCAGTGCAAATACAACGGCACCCAATTCTAAATCGTGGGTGGTGTAATTCTTTTCGTGCACCTTTAACTGTCGAGAAGCATAGGCAATAACCTTGCCTTTCTGCATGAGCACACATCCCATACCAGTGTGTGATGCGTCACAGTATACTACAAATTCCTCTATTCCATCAGGCAGTGTCAACACAGGTGCATTGCTCAATTTCTTCTTAAGAATGTCAAAGGATTCTTGCTGCTTGGGACCCCAATCAAACTTGATATTCTTGCGGGTTAGTGAAGTTAGGGGCGCTGCAATTCTTGAGAAGTTTTCAATAAAACGCCTATAATATCCTGCCAGACCCAAGAAGCTGCGAATTTCTGTGGGAGTCTTCGGCTCTTGCCAATTCATGATAGCTTCAATCTTAGCGGGATCCATCTGGATACCACGCTCACTTACAACATGTCCAAGAAATTGGACTTCACGAAGCCAGAATTCACACTTTGAAAACTTGGCATAGAGTTTCTCTTGTTGAAGGAGTTTAAGAATACAACGAAGGTGCTTCTCATGGTCAGCTTGATTCCTTGAATAAATTAGAATGTCATCAATGAAGATGATAATAAATTTGTCTAAGTAAGGCTTGCAGACGCGATTCATGAGATCCATGAACACTGCGGGTGCATTAGTGAGCCCAAAAGTCATCACCAAGAACTCGTGGTGACCATAATGAGTCCTAAATGCAGTCTTGTGCACATCTTCACCTCTAACCTTCAGTTGATGGTAGCCAGATCTTAAATCAATTTTGGAGAAGTAACTCGCCCCTTGCAATTGATCGAACAGATCGTCGATCCTAGGCAATGGATATCTATTCTTGATAGTAACCTTGTTCAGCTTGCGATAATCGATGCATAGATGCATCGATCCATCCTTTTTCTTCACAAACAGGATTGGTGCTCCCCAGGGAGATGAACAAGGTCTAATAAATCCTTTGGCTAACAAATCATCCAGTTGAGTCCTCAACTCTTTCATCTCTGTTGGTGCTAACCTGTAACGTGCTCTTGCAACTGGCGCTGCTCCAGGAATAATGTCAATTCTGAATTCTACTTGCCTATCTGGTGGTATCCCAGGTAGTTCTTCAGGGAATACTTCTGGATATTCAGAAATGACATGAATGTCTTCAACCTTGGGTTTTGGTTCGTCAATGGTTACCTGTGCCATATAAATGACACATCCTTTCTTCAAACACCTAGACGCCTTAAGCATAGACACTTGCTTAGGCAACCCATACTGAGTGTCTCCCTGTATGGTAAGTGGCTCACCATACGGAGTCTTGATTACCACTTGTTTCTTGTTACAAACAATCTGGGCTTGGTTATGAGATAACAAATCCATGCCTGTTACTATATTGAAACAAGCTAATTTCAAAGGAAGCAAGGATAACGGAAAGGAGTGGTTCCTAATGGATATAAAACATCCATCTGACACAGTTGAAGCAGTTTCTATGGTACCATCGGCTAGTTCTACTTCATACTTTATACTTAGGGCTTTAACAGGCATGTTTAACAATTTACAAAACTTATTATCAACAAATGACTTATCTGCCCCCGAATCAAATAACACCCTTGCATAAACATCATTTATAAGGAAGGTACATGTTATCACATTATCATCCTGAACGGCTTCTCGTGCATCCATTCGAAAGACCCTAGCATTGGTCTTTTTGACTTCCTCAGGCTTTTTGGCATACTTAGGGCAGTTGGACTTGATGTGCCCCTTCTCGTTACAATTATAGCATGTTGCATCCTTTATCTTCTTGCAGTCTAACGTCTTGTGTTCCTTGGATTTACATATCCCACATGCAATCGGCCTTGATTGCGACTACGACCTTGATTCAAACCTGCATTTTCTGAAGTGACGATTCTAGCAGGTTTTGCATTTCGGCTTCTCATCCGAATGTTGGTTACCCTTGTTAGACCCAATGTTCTTCTTGTGGTCGGTGTTTCCCTTATGCTTCTTATCTGACCATTGTGAGCCATCATCCTCCCGTTTCCTTTTTCCATCCTCAGAATTTTTAAGCGATCTCTGCCTGATCGCATCTAGAGTAAGAGATAGTGACAAATCAGTTGCTGACCTAAAAGTAGCAGGTCGGGATGCCTTCACACTAGCTTTGATTTCTGGGGCTAAACCCCCAATAAAACGGGCTACACGTTTTGGTTTCGGGGTAACCAAGTATGGAACCAAACATGACATGGTATTGAAGCTAGTAAGGTAAGCCTGACAGTCTAGGTTTTTCATTACTAGAGATAAGAAGTCGGACTCAATCTTTTCAACCTCATGTTGAGGACAGTAATTTTCCTTGATGAGAGCAACAAACTGATCCCAAGACAAATTGTACAATGGGATCTTCCCGGTAGCCTGGATTAGAGACCTCCACCAGGCTAGTGCTTCTCCTTTAAACGACTGAGATACGTACATCACAACATCCCTATCAGCACAACCACTAATGTCTACCACAGTATCCATTTCGTCTAACCACGTCATACAGTCAACAGCCCCTTTCTCCCCAGTGAAATCCCTGGGCTTGCAGGAGACAAAATATTTGTAGGTACAGGTCCTCGTACGTGGCCCTTGATCAAAAACAATCTTCCTAGACGGAACACTATGCTGATTTGAGGAGTGTCGGTCATCCTCTTTCTTAGATGGTGGCTTACTATGAGCCTCAGAATGAGTCTTAGGGTGAGGTTTGGAAAGAGGTGCGGATAGGTTCCTGCTTCGAGTCCCGCTAGATTCATTAAACTGCCGATCCATGGCTTTTGTAACAGCATTATCAATTAATGCTTGAAGTTCCGCACCGGTCACATTGATCCTGGTAGTGTCATGATTTTCCCGAGGGTGACTGTTTATTTCCTCAGACTCTGCCATGTAGCTTGATTGCTACATAAAATGATGATAATTATTTGTTCAGAACTCTAATACTGTAATATCATTCTTGATGATTTATTAACCATGGTATTAATAACCATATTGGTTAATTTGTTAAAAATTATTTATTCAGGATTTTTATTATAATAATCCTTCGTTTTACTTAAATTATAATAATAGCACAAAAGGCCAAGTCACAAGGACAATGTTAAATTTATAAGCCATGATTTTTATAGAATCGAGGCATTTAGGTTTGAACATAGTTCATTACCTTTTCTTGATAGGGAGTAGTAGACTACAACTGTCTTTTGTCTTATATGACAATGAATATGGCCCGTAGGCATTACATCACTAATGGATGTTTAATTGATAAACAAATTGGAAGAATCCAATATAAGATGACTTATGCGATTTTATCGAATCACATTTGTCAGGAGTGTTAACATGTTTTCAGATGTTAACAAGGATCTGAACCTTAATAAGGACTACCATCTTGGCCCTGTCTTAAAATGACATACAGGCTAGGTCTTGCCTCTAAGATTTTGTTATTTTATTATAATGGCAAATCTTATAAAAGGAATGTAAATTTTTATTTAATTCGTATATTATATTCATGCATAAAATACAAAAATTGAAATTTTAAATTTAACCATTCCATTACCAAATTAAGGAGTACATGATTGCCCTAAACGGGAATTTTAACAGAACAACTTGCCCACGCAGGGGCTAGACAGAAATAACATGCCCACGCAGGGGCTAAACTAAAAACAAGTCCTCGCAGGGACTGATTTAAAATAAGGAAATTACAATACAATTAAATAAATAAGGAATCTTCAAAAATCCCTTTTCTTGGTCTTCCCATTGATTAAACTCGCCAGACCTTTAAGAAAACCGCGGTTGTTCCTACGCTCTTCTTGGACCTCCCGCTCTACCTGGCTCAACCTTTGGAGAACCTCCTGTTGTTGTTCTGGTGGTATCAATTGCGGCTGCGGCGGCTGCTGATGTGGAGGTTGAGGAGGTGGCGGGTGTTGGTACCCATAAGCTGGGTATCCAGTGGTCCAAGGACCTCCATAGGGTCCTTCAGGATGAAGAGCATTGTAGTCCCATGCTGCCTGGTATGGGTCAACATCAGCATAGTTGTAGTTGGTATGGGCCGGCTGCTCAAATGGGTTGTATGCCGCTGAACCGGCGTATGCAGGAATCGGGTTATTGTAACCCATTGGTGGCGGCGTGATAGGCGCAGAGTCCACCTCGGAGACGGGGTTTGAAGGGCCACCCATCTGCGGGTCTTCATAAAGTGGCGGGTAGTGGCTGCCACTCGAAGGTTAAGGGGTGCTGAAAAGGACTCCCCCTCGCACGGACATCCATGCGTTTGATCTTCTCCGCCTCGGTGGCTCCGGAGGCGGCTGCTGAACTGGCGGTGGTGGTGGCGGAGTGACTGCTACAAAACGCGAATCCTCAGAGGGATCCTGTTGCTGCTGCTGTTGCTCCTGAGGTGATGAGTGGTAGGAGGGGGTAAAATACCAGTCATATTGGGCAAATCTTGCCTGGTAGCTATCTGGACCACGGTAAGGTGATCCATGGAAAGATGACCCATCTGAGATCTCGATGGGGTGAGTAGGTGTCCCGGTTGGAGGTTCGGCGGGATCGGAATCTTCATCCATGTCCATAGCATGGTCACCAGAGAAGTGGTCTTCGGGTCCCAATGGGTTAAACCCACTGGTTCTTCAATTAGGTTTGCCGGGTTGAACCGGCTATGGAAAAAGGGTGTTGGGTCATTGAAGGAGTGGTGTGAGTTTGAGCGTTGGTGGGGGATGAAGGAGTGAGGTGAGTTGTGGGGCTCGTTTTCTGATTGGGGACCGAATGAATGATGGTATGAAGGTGAAGAACTTAGCAAGATAGATCGCCTCGCTGGCTCCAGATACGTCCTCCAGTCTTCCTGAGGACTTGTGCTCATGGTGATAGATGGGGTTCGCCTGTGAGAAGGCCTGGCTTCATGGTCGTGGCCTGTGATTGGTGCCTTTCCTCTTCCTCTCCGGAATCTTGGTGGCATTTTTTGATCCTGTCAACATAAACAAAGATAACAACAAAGAAAACATATAAAGGATAAAAGAAAACGAATTAGGATTAGTTCTAAGTTCCTTATCTAGACTCGAAAATCGAGGAAGGTGCTAACTGTGTCATTGAGACTAAACACATGAAGGCTAGTGTTTAATTCACTCAATGTTGGCTCTGATACCAACCTGTCACACCCCGATATTTCCACGTATTACCGGTGGGCCCGGTGGGGAGTATCGTGACGTAGTTGATATCGTCATAGTCAAACAACACAATTTAATGCATAGCGGAAGCAAAAAGATACAAACATTACAAACCGAATGAAAAGTAATATCAAAGTATTACAAACGAAATGTAAAGGATCCACAGGCGGATCAAAAAAGATAACTGTTCAACAGATTCTAAGTGACCAAGCTTGCAAGACTTTTATTTATTCACTCAGGAGTAGCCAACCTATTCCGTCTAGTACCTGCACTTTAACCTTTTGGAAAATACGTCAGTTTACACTGGTAAATACAATTAACCGACTCATTTTGAAAAGAGTTTAATAAAAATTGATTTGAATGCACAAGGCACAAAATATCTTTTATAACTTGGGACAATTATTTAAAAATAATCTTGTATACAGTTTTACATATTTGTCGTCCGTCAGGGCCGCTTAGAAGAGCCGGACAAGATTAACTGACATGCAACAGGTATAATACCCACAAGGTTAATTCCTTATTGTGGGTACCTTTTTACATATGCAACTGTCAGGTGTATGCCAACACCCCGTGCTTAAGTCGTGGCCATTTCAATGAATGATGCCAAGGATGTCCGGGACATGGTCATTAACCCTCCAAAGGACATATACCAAACAATACAAATTAAAACAGGTTATGTAAATACATTAATCACAATCCGATTTAAATGACTACACACCCGACCAAGCGGTATTTTTATAATACCGTATCCCAAGCTCGTATGACGGAAAATAAGTTAAAAGTATTTACCTGAGCAAGTATATATCGCAATCAGTGAGTGCAAGTAGATTTTACTGGGCTCCTAATCTGGAACAAAGGTTTTAATAACCTATTAGATTCCTAACGGGTCTTAATTAAGCCTAAACTTGGACCGATTAGTTTTAAAGGAAGATATACGGTTCAAAACGCACGATTAAGCGAAGACTGAAATAGAATGTGGTTTAGACCCGACAAGTTTGTATACTTGTATACTGTGGGTAAACTAAACACATTCTGGATTTTGAGAAAAAAATGATAAGGTTTGACACGTTTCAGCTAATTTATGCAAACTAGTTACATAACCGCATTGAACGCGAAAAGTGCGTAACGGGTAACCAAATGAGTCATGAATAGGTTTCCTAAGTTAATATTCCTTAAATATGTTATGATATCAGTAGGATACCTTCCATTATGCCCAAAACGAATTTAAACTCAAATTATGCCCCGTAGGGGTATTTTGGTCATTTTAAAGCTTATAAAAGAGTTTAAATATTAATCTGAGTTTCAGGTCTCATATAATCAGTAAAAATATGTATTTTTATAAGTCATAACAGTAGGGTATTGCATATATGTGAGATTTATCTTTTATAACCATATTATGCACCGTAGGGGCATTTTGGTAATTTCACATAAGCTTTAAAGGTAAAATTAGAATTATGAGTTTAAAACTTTGGTTTACTGTTTAATTACATAAATTGACTTAAAACATCAGTAGGTAATAAGTTTTATATGCCAAAAATAGTTTTAACTCGTACTATGCGCTTAAAACGCGTAAAAGTCGGTTTTAAGCGATTTTCGGGTTAAAATAGGAAATCTGAGTTTTTGATCAGTTCATAAAGTTCAAAATATTTTATTTATCATATGAAATCAGTAGCAAAAAGTTTGGTATCAAAATGTTATGTAAAACTAATTTTATTCATGAAAAGGGTATAACCGACAACTACTGAATCAAAGCTAGAACCCTATGTTATGCTCAGCTTAAAAATAAATAAAAATCTTCAAAAATCCCAAAATATTATATTACATCAGCGGGTAACAAGTTTGGTATTAAAAATTGGGTTTAGATAGGCTTTATGCTAATTACGCCGTTTAATTAATAAAAAGCTTTCTTATTACGATATTGAGCATAACTCCTAATCTAGACCTCAAACTGATGTGAAAATTTTAGGATACGTTTATAATTCAGTAACAAAGGTTATTGTCTTTTCACATTTTCAAAATTCTTGGTTTAAGGTCAAAAGGGCATAATGGTCAATATTTAGGCATATAACGGAAACATGCATATGAATCGGATAACTAAGGAACCAAGTTGTATAATCACAGAGGGTTATACTAACATGTAACCTGGTCCTAATAGAGCTCTAAGGCATTTCTAAAATATGCTACATTGGGTCAGAACTGAAAGTCAAAGCAAAAGTCTTCTTTTGTGACTTTCGGTTCCGAACCGAGCTTGAACTGAAAAAATTGTCGGGTTGAACACGCTTAGACATGTTCTTACATTAATTACCAAGTTATATGAGTGATAAAACAGGTTGCATGGCTTCTACATTGTTAATTATGTGTTTATTTGAAAATTTGCTTTCTGTTGACTTTTTATAATCAAGTTTGACCCGACAATTGACATAGTTAGAGTGGAAATCAGAGGGTGTCATTTTAAGGGTTTATTACCCTCATAATTACCAACTCAAAGCTACTCTTAATTTGAGAATTGACTGGACCATTATTGATTAATCACTAAGTCAAACCTTAATTACAACGGGTTTGACTTTAGGCCATTAAGCTATTAAAACTGAATTAAGAGAGGTTAAGGAAGCTTACTGAAGTCCTTAGCACGATTTAGAAGCTTAATGAATCTTGTTTGAGGTCCATAGAGCTCTAGAAGAAGTGTTTGAATGATTTCAAGTGAGTGCCCAAATGTTGCAACAATGTGTTCTATATATATGGACTTTAATCTTACAAGATCATGCCAAACAAGTCTATGGGGTGATTCCTGATGATCCCATGTGTCCCTATGCATGTAAAACCAGTTGTAAAGCCCTTGATTTTTGAAAACCATCTTTCTAAGGCGGTGTAACCTGTTATAACAGGCAACTGTCCATAAATCTGCCCAGTTACAGGTCTTACAGACCGTAAGCCTTTGGCTTTGCGGTCCGTATCCGCCTTTCTGAATTTATCGCCCAGTTCCGCCACCTTACGGACCGTAAGGTGCTCTCTTTGCGGTCCGTAAGCTTTCATCAGAAGGCAAAATTTTGTAAGCTCTTAGGTTTTGACCATGCATTCCTTACAACTTCGAATCTTATGTCTTTATCAGCAAGAGGGGATCATGAATCAGTTCTGAAAAGCTATGAGAGCCTTGCCATGCACTTATTTTGTCTTGGACTCTTTTGGAAAAGTCTTGAATGCAAGATTTGTCGTAGACACTCATAGGATTCCATTTCTTTTGCAAATTTGAATTATGCATTAATGGAAATACCCGAATTTGAATATATATATATATATATATCAGATGTTTATAAAATATATTAAGGTTTGGGATTTATAATTTGGTCGCTCAGAGGTATTAATTAACATGTCGACACTTTTAAATCCTACCATACATCTTTTAACTTGATCCGGGTTTATAACACATTTACCATTCATGACACGTGTCTTTATTTATTGGTCGTGATTTTACGAGGTGTCACACAAGATAACCGAAGAATCGGATTTTCGTCGAGCCGTAATCAAAGACTCTATGCGTGTTCAAAGGCGTAAAATTGTTATTTGGGGACCGTCTCAAGGAAATTCTCATTCCCTCCTTTTTTTTTGAAAAATGGAAGATTTTCCTTTTCCTATATCCGACATGTTTTGGTGATGAAATGAATAAACCAAACCGATCCATTAGGGTGGAGGGTGTCATCCCACCTATACCGCCATCCTGAAGGTGTGGAAATGGTTCCCACTTTTCAACGCCCTCTTTCCTTCATTGCATGAGCTCAAACTCGGAAGAGGTATCACGTTTCCGCCCCCCCCCCCCCCCTCTCCATCCCTAGTGTCACGTCAGCAGTGAAATGGTGTTCCTGCCGGTACCTAAATATCTGTTAATTTTTATTGAAGTCTTCTCATTTTATCAGACTATTCTGTGTTACTCTTGTCTCAACTAACTCTAACCTAGAACTAAAGGCAGTGATCATTAAACCAAACCATATCTAAACCATCTTATACGAATAACTGATACCTGAAAACATAAATTAATCTTCTTGCTTGGTTTTACATTTTCAATAAAAGAAATATTTGGTTTCGGTTGAAACCAAACTTCCTGCGAGAACATAAGTGTGTATGATTATACGAGCCTAAAGTAAGTGCACAGAGAAGAGAGAGAGTGAGCTGGTGACTCTTACATACAGACTTAAATTCTGAAAGTGCACAAACCAGTTTTTGGGCCCAAATCAGTTTGGGTGGAGACGACAATTTGAAAAGGATCGGTTTTGAAACCAGCTTTTAGGGGGAAAGGGTCGGTTCGGTTTGAAAACACTTTTATCCCACTCAGTTGTGTTTTGATGGTTTCAATGGAGGGTTTTACAAACCGCCAGATTGGTTATGTTCTAAAATGGTTCATCCAAAATGGTTTAAACAGTTTCGGCTCAGTTTACGATTCACTTTCAGTTCATGAAGCGGGTCGGATGTTCACCTCTATTTAACACTCCTTATATAAGGAGAGTATTTGGGCTTTCTCTTAATGAACTTATAATTGGTGGGCTAGCTTGTAATGAGTTATACATTCATGGACCCATCTCTTTGATTATTTATGGGCTAAGCCCATATCAAGGGTATTTATTCAAACAAATAACATCTTTTGTTATTTAAATTACAATGAAGCCTCCACATATTACATTTCAACTTATAACTCTCCTTATATAAGGAGAGTATTTGGGCTTTATCTTAATGAACTTATAATTGGTGGGCTAGCTTGTAATGAGTTATACATTCATGGACCCATCTCTTTGATTATTAATGAGCTAAGCCCATATCAAGGGTATTTATTCAAACAAATAACATCATTTGTTATTTAAATTACGATGAAGCCTCCACATATTACATTTCAACTTATACTTGTTAATACGTATTCCACCAGTTCACCAAAATCTAAACTTTGTTTATAATAATTAAATATTGCTTAATCAACCATTTCTTATTGGCTGCCACAGAAAAGAGGACTCTGATGGTGTCCAACATTGCCACCGGAGAAAATGTCTTTGAATAATCGATCCCATACGTCTGAGTGTAACCCTTGGCTACAAGCTGAGCTTTGTATCTTCCAATGGAACCATCTGATTTATATTTGATTGAATACACCCATCGGCATCCAACTGGTTTCTTTCCTTTAGGGAGGCTGCACTTCTCCCATGTGTTATTTTTCATAAGAGCATGCATCTCCGTTTCCATTGCTTCTTTCCAGTTCTTCTGACTTTGGGCTTCCTTTACGGAACTAGGTATTTGAGAACAGATTCTTTTTCAGTCGTGTTATTTCTTCTACATCATTTCCGGTAATAATCATGTCGTCTACATATATGATCAAGCACGTTACAAGACCATTTCTTTTCTTGAGAAAAGGGGTATGATCAGCATTACTTTGGTGATACCCATATTCCTTCAAGGCCAAAGTGAACTTTCCAAACCATGCCCGAGGAGACTGTTTCAGCCCGTATAAAGACTTTTTCAACCGACAGACTTCCCCCTTTTTAAAACCCACTCCAAACCCTGGAGGTGCTTCTATGTAGACTTCTTTCGTTAGGTCTCCATGGAGAAATGCGTTTGTAACATCGAACTGGTGGAGAGGCCATTTCTTATTGGCTGCCACAGAAAAGAGGACCCTGATGGTGTCCATTATTGCCACCGGAGAAAATGTCTCAGAATAATCGATCCCATACGTCTAAGTGTAACCCTTGGCTACCAGCCGAGCTTTGTATCTTCCAATGGAACCATCTGATTTATATTTGATTGAATACACCCATCGGCATCCAACTGGTTTCTTTCCTTTAGGGAGGCTGCACTTCTCCCATGTGTTATTTTTCATAAGAGCATGCATCTCCGTTTCCATTGCTTCTTTCCAGTTCTTCTGACTTTGGGCTTCCTTTACGGAACTAGGTATTTGTTCGGAGTATAGAGAGGTAACAAATACTTTCGCACTGTTAGATAAGTTCCCATCTGCCGTATTAGCTACAAGATACCTTGAAGTTCTGGTTTTCCTTTCTGGGGAATACCGTTTTGGAGGAACCCCTCTATTGGCTCTCGAAGGTAAAACGTATGTTCCCGGTGTTGTTCCAACGCCTCCATCATGTTGTTCGTTAGATTCGACTTCCCCTTGGGCTGCATTGTTTTGCTCAGCAATCTCCACCTGTTCCATTACCTCGGGACTTTCATGACTGTTAGGTTCAATCACATTTTCGAGATTTTGAGAGTCACATACCTCGGACACCAGTCTGGATGATTCTTGGGTGAGACTTTCGACCGGCTCAGTATGTGGTAATGTATAAGATGACTAATCTTCGCTTGCAGATGGAGTCCACTTCAACCATCTCAGTGAGTCCTCATGCTCTATCTTCCCCTGACCACTGAGATGGGACTTATAGTAATATTCTGTTTCAAGAAAATCGCAGTGGACAGTGGTAATTACATGACGTCGTAATGGGTTATAGCATCTGTATCCTTTCTGATTCACCCCATAACCAACAAAAACACATTTCTCGGCACATGGGTCAAGTTTGGATCGTTCAGTTTTGGGTATATGGGGAAAGACTGTACACCCAACGACTCGAGGTGGTAAGGTAAGAGGTGGAGGTAGTTTAGTGAATGTGGATAAGGTATCTAGGGGAGTTTTTAGATCAAGGGCTTTGGTTGGTAAACGGTGAAGGAGATACACAACTGTGTTTATAGCTTCGGGCCAAAAGGACTTAGGAACTTTGGATTCAAGCATAAGGGCTCTGGCCATTTCTACCAGAATGCCATTTTTCCGCTCAACTACACCATTCTGTTCTGGGTGTTTTGGGCAAGTGGTTTGGTGGATCATTCCTTTCTCTTGAATAAATTGTTTCATGGAGTTATTAACATACTCCCCTCCATTGTCAGATCGTAAGATCTGAATGTTGGTTTTGAATTGAGTTTGGACCATGGTGTAAAACAGTCTGAATTTGTCAAAGACTTCAGATTGTGTTTTAAAAAATACACCCATGTCATACGGGTACAATCATCAACAAATAGTAGGAAAAACCAGAAATTTTGACCTCCATTAGTCTCAGCTGGGCCCCAAACATCTGAATGTATTAGGGAAAAAGGTTCACTGACCCTAGTCTTACGTGGTTTGAATGGTTCCTTATGGCTTTTGGCTAAGGCACATGTTTCACAGTCTAATGTACTGTTGGATGAGAAGAGTTCAGGAAGTAAAAGGTGCAGATATCCTGCGGAAGGATGCCCTAATCGCCTATGCCAAAGCCATGCTTCTCTACTCTTTGTTTTGTGAGCAAGCATCGCAGTTCCTGACTGAGTCACCTCATCCACATAGTATAAGCCCTGTCGTTCGGTACCATGCCCAATTATCTTTCAGTTCTGATGTCCTATAAGATACAAAAATGAGGATGCATTAGAACTATACAATTGAGTTCCCTTGTAACATGACTTATTGATAACAACTTGTGTGTTAACGAAGGAACATATAAACAATTTGACAGCCTCAGATTGGGAGATATTTCAACAGTTCCTCCTCCCTTTACTAAACATTTTCGCCATTTGCAGTTTTGATGTGGGTTCTATTTGGTTTCTTTGTAGAGATGAAGTCCGATGGTTCGTACGTCATCGTATCAGTGGCTCCACAATCAAAGATCCAAGGACTGACTTGATCACTACTTTTCTGTGTTGTTAAATAGGCTCCCCACTTGTTGATGGATAGTCTTTCAACAACTCATCGTTCCTGTGTTTAATCATCTTCAAACACTTTTTTTAGAGAAAAATACGCTGTCGTTACGGACAAACCAACTGACCAACGTATTTATCAAATACGCGTATTTCTCAAATACGCTGGACTATTTATCAAATACGCTGGACACTTGAACTCGCGTTCAAGATTAAAATCATCGGAGATGTATCAAATACGCCGGAAACTCATCCCCTTACCAGCGTGTAACAATCCTCACATAACCCGACACCCTTATAATATTTCTAACACTCTAGTATATTTCAGAATGTCCCAATATATCTTTATATACACCCCGTATGTGAAAACCAAGCCCGAAATAAGTTATAACATATAAAAATAAATTAAAAACCATAAATATTAAACTTACGCGGGCCGCGAGTGTCCCAAAATGTGGCGAAGCCCGGTGATGACACGTGTCATCATCGTGTCGAAGCTAGGTAGTGACCCGGATCAGCTACACGTTGACCATATGTTGACGCGGGCCGCGTAACCCTTGTCTGTTCTTTACGCGGGCCGCGTGGAGACCAGTTTCAGCAACTATATAAGCAGGCCATCGGGTTTCACTTTCCGTCGCTCATTTCTTTCTTTCTAAACGAATTTCTGAAGTTATAAGCATAATAGTCGGGTATTATACCCCTAATTAGCGAGGTTCTGCTCCGTTGTAAGTATTATAACCCCAGTTATATAGTAGAAACGCTGCCCGATTGATTTAGGGTTCCGTAACAACTGTCGTGGTTCTGCCCGACGTAGTTGTTGGAATGCCGTCTCGGGGAGGGTATCATTAATATTTTCAAAGGGTTATGATACTAACCAATGTACATTTGTATAAATTATAGATTATATCCAGGAAACCCTTACGCGAAGTCTAAGATAGCAATGTGAGTTTATCCTCTTTTTGTTAACCTTTTTGTAATGTTTTACAAAACCTCAATTGTTTACAATGTGATTAAGCGGTGATTGAGTCTTTGTAGTTCTTCAATTACTGCCGGTATTATGGGGTTTTGTATACAAAATTTACTACTTGCGAGTAGTATGTCGATACGACAGTACGTTACAATTGGACAACGAGTTAGCCAATGTGTAACTTGACCATAGCCATAGATCCGGTCGAGTGGCAAGTACTGAATGAGTAATTGTGTAGAAATAAACAATGTAATCGCACTCAATACTGTTTTAATTGATAAATGTTTCTTGATTAAACTGGGATTCACTCACCAGTATTTCCGACTGACAAATGTTTTTAAAACGCGTTACAGGTAACACAATGTGACAGCCAATTAGTGAAAAGCCAGCTGGAGAGCACTGAAGGCTTGGGAAAAATGTGGCTATAAAAGTTACCTAATAAACGATGTTTTAAATTCAATAAAATAGGGTTTGTCCCTATAAATGTACTGTAATAAGAAACTTGGGTTTTGCCCATGTGTTTATTAATATCAATTATGGTGGTTTTACTCTGATAAACATTTCCTAACTACGGTCCTGATGTAAATTCCGCTGCCAAATTTACGAAGCACTGATACCACCACTGAGCTCGCGTCCGCCCGTTCCCGGGACAGATAAGGGATCGGGGGTTGCGACAGAAGGTGGTATCAGAGCCTAGCCACTGGTCTGAGCCAAAAAAGTGTTCTGCTGACACTTAAATTCTATATTTTGTGTTAGGAAATAAATTATGGAAATACGTGCATAACTGTATTTATTTGTTATGTGTTATTTGACTATTTGTTACTTTACAGTATGAGTGATCAAGGACCCTCAGACATGAGTCGTCAGTTGTCTGAATCACCTAGGAGTGAAGGTACCTCTTCACAGCTTGCCCTTTCTGGGTATACTGCTGATCAGGAAGAAGGAATGTTTGCCTTTAAAGCTCAGTCAGAAGAGCCATTCCCTCATAAGAAACGAGGATGGTTCAGTAAGGAAGCCTTTGCTCGTAGGAAAAGAATGCGAAAGTTGCAACAGCAAAGAGTTCTAGCAGCTGCTAAGCATAGAAAAGATGCCCATACACAGGATATGCTTAATAGAAGCCTAGCCAATTTCCATATCCTAGCTACAACTGCTGCTGACCCAAGTCTGGAACAATTAGTAGCACCCCAACCACAACTACCAATCCCAGATCAACCCATGGAGATAGAAAATCCTGAAAAGCAAGTGGAGATGCATGACTTTAACCCAGAAGAAATCCCTAGGATACCTGCACCAAACCCTCTAGACCCAAATTACGACCCCTGGTGGGACGATAATAGGAACTTTGTGCAACGTTACCCTATCCATGAAGACACACCCATACAGAACATAGGAGCCTACCCAGGTATGGACCCTTTAGATCCCTATTACCATGATAACTACATTAGGGAGATCTTAGAAGATCCTTACCGATTTCAGGCACTTTCACCCCATATCAGGAACCCGCACCCCAGATTCCAAACCCAGTCCGAGAACCTGCACCCCAAATGAGTGCAGAAAACATCCAAGAACTTAGGACTTTTGGGGAGGAAATTTTAGAAAGCAGTGAGAGAATGCGTCAGGTGGGAGAACGTCTCGTATGGAAATACGATGAACGTAATATGGATTTTTGGATAAATCCATATCCGTGAATGAGATGGAGGAAATGGTAGTAATAATAATAAATAATATAATAAAATAAAATAAAATATATGTGTAAGGATGCATATTACTATTAGTGTGATTCTATTTCTGTTGGTATTGTAATCTTTATTTCAGTACTAGTGTGTAATAGACGCATAGTATATGAAAATAGAGTAAAAGTAGCAATGATCTACGTTTTTGGCTAGATTGCATATCATGTGATTAACTATTTTACCTATTATTTGTGACATTAATATGGGATAAATGTTTAAAATTCAGATAGCCGACGAAGGAAATCTGAATAACGATAACCAGAGTAACATTAACTTGGTTAATGAAAATCCGAGCATCATAACAATAATAATCAAGTGGATAATAGTGCTATCCAACACATAGTAGCACAGGGAATTATAGATGCAATGTCATTTATTCTTCAAACTGTTAAGGATGCTGATAATAAAAGTAAGCATAGCAGTAAGCGACCGGTTGAACCAGAAAACAGCGTGAACAATGGACCTGTACTTCAAATGTCTATTCCCAAAAGAAGAAGAACCGTGTCTTACGGTTGTTCATATAAAGAATTCTGGTCTTGTAAACCAATGGAATTCTCGGGCAACGAAGGGGCCATTGCAACCTTACGCTGGATAGAGAAGACTGAGGCAGTCTTAAGGATAAGCAAGTGTGCTGAAGAAGATAAGATATTGTTTGCTTCTAATCTGTTTAAGAATGCATCACTAGAATGGTGGAACACTATCCTCCAGACAAGAGGAAGTAATAGAACCTACAATATGGAATGGGAAGAATTTAAAGACAAGGTAGAAAGGAAATTCTGCCCACCTAATGAGAAGGAACAGATAGCAAACAAATTCCTAAACCTTAGGATGACTGGTGTGGATAGTAAGGGATATACTAAAATATTCTTCGAATATGCTAGATTAGTGCCAACTCTTGCTTCACCAGAACCAGTGTTAATCTCCCGTTATATTTGGGGATTAATTGGAGAGATAAGACACGTAGTCAAGGCAGCTAGACCTCAAACTATAGAAGAAGCTGTAGAACTAGCAAATACCTTGACAGATGAATTAGTCCGTACCCGAGAAGAGGATTAGAGAAGGAACCTAACCCAGAAGCTCACACAATAACTTCGTTCTGGAAATTCTAACCGTGGAAAAAATATAGGTTTTACCTCTGCACCCTACTGTAGGTATTGCAAAAGAAAGCATTCAGGAAGATGCTCCATATACTGTAACTTTTGTAAAATATCGGGATACAAGGAAGAAAACTGCAGAAAGAAAGCTAACAGCCGGGTATGTTACAATTGCGGAGAACAATGCCATATCAAGCCTAATTGCCCAAAATTAGCTCCAGCTCCAGATAACAAGAATACTAAAAATGCTAGAGCATTTGTTCTGACTGCAGATGAAGCCAAGATGATTCCAGATGTCATAGCTGGTACGTTTTTAGTTAATGATGTTTTTGCTAAAGTATTATTTGACTCTGGTGCAAACCAAAGTTTTATTAATACGTCATTTTGCAAAATTCTAAATCAGTCATTAACTAAACTACCACAAGAATGCTTAGTAGAGACAGCCAATGGAGAAACCGTTAGGATTTCTGAAATCTTGCAGGGAGCAAGCATAGAAATTTTAAATCAGAAATTTATTGCAAACCTGTATCCCATGAATCTGGCAGGATTCGATGTTGTTTTAGGAATGGATTGGTTAATAGCCAATAAAGCCAGTATTTTATGTGATCAAAAGTTAATTCAAGTAAATTCACCAAAAGGTAAAATGATCACAATTAAAGGAGATAAACCCTCTAGATCCACAAAATTCATCTCTGTGATGAAAACTGCAAGCTATATAAGAAAAGGTTCTATAGTGTATATGATTTCTATAATCACTAACACTAAAGGAAAGGATTTAAAAGATATTCCAGTAGTATCTCAGTTTTCAGATGTATTTCCAGAAGAATTGCCAGGGCAACCTCCGGATAGAGAAGTTGAATTCAGAATCCATTTGATACCAGGAACAACACCGATTGCCAAAGCACCTTACCGTTTGGCACCCGCAGAAATGCAAGAATTAAAGAAACAATTAGATGAATTGTTGGAGAAAGGATTCATACAACCGAGTTCGTCGCCATGGGGGAGCGCCGATACTGTTCGTTAAAAAGAATGACAGATCAATGCGTATGTCCATTGATTACCGTGAATTAAACAAGGTCACGATTAAGAATCGGTATCCATTACCAAGAATAGATGATCTATTTGATCAACTGCAAGGAGCTCGATTTTTCTCTAAAATCGATTTAAGGTCAGGATATCATCAATTAAAGGTACAGGAAGAGGACATTCCTAAAACCGCATTTAGAACAAGGTATGGTCATTATGAATTTACTGTCATGCCATTTGGTTTAACCAATGCCCCAGCTGCATTTATGGACATGATGAACCGAATATGTAAGCCATATTTGGATAAATTCATAATTGTCTTCATAGATGATATTCTAATTTACTCTAAGAGTAAAGAGGATCATGCAAAGCATTTGCACGCACTTTTAAGTTTATTAAGAAAGGAAAAGCTTTATGCTAAATTCTCTAAGTGCGAATTTTGGTTAGAACAGGTACAATTCCTTGGACACCTAGTCAATCATGAAGGAATTCATGTGGATCCAACAAAGATTGAGGCAATTACTAAATGGAAAACCCCTGAATCACCAACCAAGGTTAGAAGTTTCTTAGGATTGGCCGGTTATTATAGAAGATTTATTCGAGATTTTTCTAAAATAGTCATTCCCTTAACTAAGCTAACCTGTAAATCTGTTAAGTTTGAATGGGGATTAAAACAAGAAGAAGCCTTTAGAATCCTTAAGCAAAGATTAACCCATACACCCATACTAGCATTACCAAAAGGAACTGAAGACTTTGTAGTCTATTGTGATGCTTCTAGATTAGGTTATGGATGTGTATTGATGCAACGACAAAAGGTTATAGCTTACGCATCTAGACAACTTAAGAATCATGAAGAGAATTATTCAACCCATGATTTAGAATTAGGATCTATAATTTTTGCTCTTAAGATTTGGAGACATTACCTTTATGGTAGTAAGTTTATCATTTTCACTGATCATAAGAGTTTAAGGTATATTTTCAAACAAAAGGAATTGAATATGAGACAAAGACGCTGGATGGAGATGCTTAGTGACTATGATTGTGATATCCAGTATCATGAAGGAAAAACAAATGTAGTGGCAGATGCTTTAAGGCGAAAGTATCATGAAAAGCCAAAAAGGGTACGTTCTCTTAAATTAAATCTACAAGTAGATTTAAATGATCAGATAAGAGAAGCACAAGAATCAGTAATCAAGGATGATTCTGAAAAATTAAAAGGTATGCTAAAAGAATTAGAACAAGGAATAGATGGAATTTGGAGATTCCATAAAAAGAGAATGTGGATACCTAAATTAGGAAATCAACGTCATCGTATATTAGAAGAAGCCCATAAGTCTAAGTATACGATGAATCCAGGAAGTGATAAGATGTACCAGAATTTAAGGAAAAATTTCTGGTGGATAGGAATGAAAAAGGACATAGCAGCCTATGTTTCTAAATGTTTAACTTGCTCACAAGTTAAAGCTGAACATCAGAAACCCTCAGGTTTGTTACAACAATTAGAAATGCCGGTGTGGAAATGGGAATTGATAACAATGGATTTTGTTACTAAATTACCCAAAACAAGGAAAGGAAATGATACAATCTGGGTGATTGTAGATAGACTAACCAAGTCAGCTCATTTCCTACCAATGAAGGAAACTTTCAGTATGGAACAATTAGCTAAACTATATGTAAATGAAATTGTTTCTTTGCATGGAATTCCTTTATCAATTGTTTCTGATAGAGATAGTCGATTTACCTCTCATTTTTGGTTAAGTTTCCAAAAGGCAATGGGAACAAAGTTAAAGCTAAGTACGGCTTATCATCCACAAACGGATGGACAAAGTGAAAGGACAATTCAGACGATGGAAGATATGCTTAGAGCTTATGTAATTGATTTTGGAGGTAATTTGGACGATCACTTACCTTTATTTTCTTATAATAATAGTTATCACACAAGTATCAATGCTGCAGCATTCGAAGCACTTTATGGACGAAAGTGCCGAACCCCAGTCTGTTGGGCAGAAATTGGGGAAAAGCAACTATCTGGACCTAAGATAGTGCAAGAAACAACCGACAAGATTATTCAAGTCAAGGAACGACTGAAAGCAGCACGTGACCGACAGAAGAGTTATGCTGATAACCGACGCAAGCCATTGGAATTTCAAGTAGGAGATAAAGTATTGTTGAAAGCCTCTCCTTGGAAAGGAATGGTAAGATTCATCAAACGGGGAAAGCTAAGTCTCAGGTATGTTGGACCTTTTGAGATTGTTAGAAGAATAGGACCTGTAGCCTATCAGCTACAACTGCAAGAGGAAATGGCAGGAGTACATGATGTGTTTCATGTATCTAATCTCAAAAAGTGTTTAGCTGATGAATCACTGATAGTACCTCTTAAGGATATAGAGGTAAATGAACAACTCAAGTTTGTAGAAAGGCCTCTACAGATTGAAGACAGGAAAGTCAAGAATCTCAAACATAAGAGACTAGTTCTAGTCAAAGTGAAGTGGGACTCCAAAAGAAGACCTGAGTACACCTGGGAACTCGAGTCAGAAATGCGAAGGAAATATCCGTATTTATTCCAGTAGATCTCGAGGACGAGCTCTAAAACAAGGTGGGGAGAATGTAACAATCCTCACATAACCCGACACCCTTATAATATTTCTAACACTCTAGTATATTTTAGAATGTCCCAATATATCTTTATATACACCTTGTATGTGAAAACCGAGCCCGAAATAAGTTATAACATATAAAATAAATTAAAAACCATAAATATTAAACTTACGCGGGCCGCGAGTGTCCCAAAATGTGGCGAAGCCCGGTGATGACACGTGTTATCATCGTGTCGAAGCTAGGTAGTGACCCGGATCAGCTACACGTTGACCATATGTTGACGCGGGCCGCGTAACCCTTGTCTGTTCTTTACGCGGGCCGCGTGGAGACCAGTTTCAGTAACTATATAAGCAGGCCATCGGGTTTCACTTTCTGTCGCTCATTTCTTTCTTTCTAAACGAATTTATGAAGTTATAAGCATAATAGTCGGGTATTATACCCCTAATTAGCGAGGTTCTGCTCCGTTGTAAGTATTATAACCCCAGTTTTATAGTAGAAACGCTGCCCAATTGATTTAGGGTTCCGTAACAACTGTCGTGGTTCTGCCCGACGTAGTTGTTGGAATGCCGTCTCGGGGAGGGTATCATTAATATTTTCAAAGGGTTATGATACTAACCAATGTACATTTGTATAAATTATAGATTATATCCAGGAAACCCTTACGCGAAGTCTAAGATAGCAATGTGAGTTTATCCTCTTTTTGTTAACCTTTTTGTAATGTTTTACAAAACCTTAATTGTTTACAATGTGATTAAGCGGTGATTGAGTCTTTGTAGTTCTTCAATTACTGCCGATATTATGGGATTTTGTATACAAAATTTACTACTTGCGAGTAGTATGTCGATACGACAGTACGTTACAATTGGACAACGAGTTAGCCAATGTGTAACTTGACCATAGCCATAGATCCGGTCGAGTGGCAAGTACTGAATGAGTAATTGTGTAGAAATAAACAATGTAATCGCTCTCAATACTGTTTTAATTGATAAATGTTTCTTGATTAAACTAGGATTCACACACCAGTATTTCCGACTGACAAATGTTTTTAAAACGCGTTACAGGTAACACAATGTGACAGCCAATTAGTGAAAAGCCAGTTGGAGAGCACTGAAGGCTTGGGAAAAATGTGGCTATAAAAGTTACCTAATAAACGATGTTTTAAATTCAATAAAATAGGGTTTGTCCCTATAAATGTACTGTAATAAGAAACTTGGGTTTTGCCCATGTGTTTATTAATATCAATTATGGTGGTTTTACTCTGATAAACATTTCCTAACTACGGTCCTGATGTAAATTCCGTTGCCAAATTTACGAAACACTGATACCACCACTGAGCTCGCGTCCGCCCGTTCCCGGGACAGATAAGGGATCGGGGGTTGTGGCACAGCGTATTTATCAAATACGCTAACCAGCGTATTTATCAAATACACTAGACACTTGAACTCGCGTTCAAGATTTAAAGTCGCCGAGAGACTATATCACTACTAATACAAAACCCTACACCCAACAAATAAATCCGCTGAACCCTAAAACAAAATTCTACCGCCGTGACCAAAAGAAGCAAAAAAGGTTGTTTGCTTGATTTATTTTAATTAGCCAATCATAATAAATTCCACAGCCGTCATCATCCTTTTGCATCCTTTTTATTATTGTTTTGCGTGGACCAAGAGAAAAGCAAGTCAACAATTGATTTATTTTGTGTTGCTATCTTCGATCAGAGTAAACAAAACAATATTTATTTTGTGGTTTCTTTGTTCATCACAAAACAAAGATCAACAACAGATCGTGCCTGAGCTCCAGACTGCGAATTCAGCAGGGACGGCGGAATGTTGTCAGAAGCTACCGGATCAGAGAGGATTTCTGGTGTTCGAGGAACTGATTTGCAGGAACGGATTGATTTGATTGTAGTTTTTTGTTTGTGGCTTTCGGATTGTGAACAGTTTGAGATTGGATTGTGCCGGAACCGTGGCTGCCGGAACTGTGGTCTGATTTTCTAGTTTTTTTTTTCGTTTGAGTTTGATTTTGTTGTCGGGTTTTTCTGGTTTGAGATTGAATTGGCTGGGATAGATTGTAGATGATGAGCACCGTGTTCAAGAATCAAGAACACTGCTCTGATACCATATAAATCGGTATAGAGAAAAATAGGGGCTTGTATTAGATTGTAGAGAAAATTATCTTAGGGTTTACAAGAAAAGGTGTTTATATAAGCCACCGAGTTACACACTAGCCCCCTATACTATAAATTATTGTCTTCTTTCTGACACCATAGCTGATCAGCCTACGGCGACAATACTCAAGAGTATAAAACCGATAAACGCTTCATAACCAAGATAGCCGAAGAATCGGATTTTCGTCGAGCCGTAATCAAAGACTCTATGCGTGTTCAAAGGCGTAAAATTGTTATTTGGGGATCGTCTCAAGGAAATTCTCATTCCCTCCTTTTTTTTGGAAAAATGGAAGATTTTCCTTTTCCTATATCCGACATGTTTTGGTGATGAAATGAATAAACCAACCCGATCCGTTAGGGTGGAGGGTGTCATCCCACCTATACCGCCATGCCATCCTGAAGGTGTGGAAATGGTTCCCACTTTTCAACGCCCTCTTTCCTTCATTGCATGAGCTCAAATTCGGAAGAGGTGTCACGTTTCCGCCCCCCCCCCCCCCCCCTCCATCCCTATTGTCACGTCAGCAGTGAAATGGTGTTCCTGCCGGTACCTAAATATCTATTAATTTTTATTGAAGTCTTCTCATTTTATCAGACTATTCTGTTACTCTTGTCTCAACTAACTCTAACCTAGAACTAAAGGCAGTGATCATTAAACCAAACCATATCTAAACCATCTTATACGAATAACTGATACCTGAAACCATAAATTAATCTTCTTGCTTGGTTTTACATTTTCAATAAAAGAAATATTTGGTTTCGGTTGAAACCAAACTTCCTGTGAGAACATAAGTGTGTATGATTGTACGAGCCTAAAGTAAGTGCACAGAGAAGAGAGAGAGAGAGTGAGTTGGTGACTCTTACAGACTTAAATTCTGAAAGTGCACAAACCAGTTTTTGGGTCCAAATCAGTTTGGGTGGAGACGACAATTTGAAAAGGATCGGTTTTGAAACCAGCTTTTAGGGGGAAAGGTTCGGTTTGAAAACACTTTTATCCCACTTGGTTGTGTTTTGACGGTTTCAATGGAGGGTTTTACAAACCGCCAGATTGGTTATGCTCTAAAATGGTTCATCCAAAATGGTTTAAACAGTTTCGGCTCAGTTTACGATTTCAGTTCATGAAGCGGGTCAGATGTTCACCTCTATTTAACACTCCTTATGTAAGGAGAGTATTTGGGCTTTGTCTTAATGAACTTATAATTGGTGGGCTAGCTTGTAATGAGTTATACATTCATGGACCCATCTCTTTGATTATTAATGGGCTAAGCCCATATCAAGGGTATTTATTCAAACAAATAACATCTTTTGTTATTTAAATTACGATGAAGCCTCCACATATTACATTTCAACTTATACTTGTTAATGCGTATTCCACCAGTTCACCAAAATCTAAACTTTGTTTATAATAATTAAATATTGCTTAATCAACCAATACACTGTACAAACCATATAGACATATATCAATCATCAAACAATTCACTTAAAAAAACAAAAAAAAAAATAAAAAATCTAAGAAGCTAGTAAATATTCTTTATCACTTTATGCATTATGTATGTATGTACGTGTGTGTGTGAGAGAACAGTGGTAGGGATTGGCAAAAAGAACCGGGCCCGACGTGTATACCTGAAACATATGGGACGGGTATACTCGAAACCCGATAGGTATGAAACTGTATATGGGATTAGTTTTAAAATTTTCTGCGGGTATGGGAGTAAGTGATAGCCGGCCTGATTTCCCGAAGCCACATACCCGTTACCCGAACTATATACCCCAATCATGTACCCGAAATTTTTTTTTTTATTATTTTCTCTTAACTCTTGTCTATTTTCTAGGTTCATTATGCGAAAACTAAATCATTCCTTATACGATACTGGGCTAAAATACGTTTGGGAAGTGAGTTCCATATAAGATATAGCTACTTGGTTATCATTACTCTTGTATATGGCAATTCTCCAACAATAACAGTAGCAAATCGTTGATTTTTTTTTTTAAATAGCAAAAGAACACAATTCTCCAACATCATTTCCCGCCTAGATTTTATATTTACAAACTGCTTAGTTTTTGGTCTGATATATTTATTGAAATCAAGTCATTTAAAAGTTGGTTTGTTTCTCCAAAACTATAATGTTATTATTCATTTATGAAAACACTTGTATGTATGCAATGTATCATATTTCAATTTATAATAATTGTTATACAAATAAAATTTACATAATAATTATAATAGTAAATAAGAAATATACTTGAAATCTCAATGGGTATCTTTTAGCGAACTACCGGGTATACCCGACACCCGATTACCCGACGGGTATTGGGCCAGTTATTTTACAACCGGGTATGGGTATGAGATTACCAATACCCAGCCCGAACCAGGCCCATTGCCATCCCTAGTGTGACTGTTTCAACTATATGAAGACCCTATCCAGCTGCAGTAGGACTAAACCATGCAGGAGGCGTTTTGACTTCACTAATGCTGGGTTCCCAAGTCCTTTTTAAAGAGAGAAGTGAAAGGAAACTAGACAAGATTTGTGTTCCTGAGTTTTTTAACCAAAGGAAGTAGAAGGAACAGAAATAAAGATTTTTAATAATCTTCCCTTCTCACTTCTTTCGTTTCGTTTCGTTTCTTTTCTTTTGTTTTCTCTTCTTTTCTTTCATTTATTAAACTCAGGAACACAAAATAACTTGGAAGTCTTGAGTGAACTGCGAACATGAACAGCCTTTGCATTTCAACACACACAAATATACATAGAGAAATACATAAGAGAAATACTAGTATACATAGGTTGGAATAATACGTTAATAATTTTAGGAGAAAATAAAAGGAAGCCCACTGATCATTCACAACGACTTGGAAAGTCTTTCATGGGCCATAAGGTCCCATCCATCTAACCCATTTATTACTTCGTAATTATTACTTCAATAGTTTGTTCATCATTGCAACTCATATTTTTCTCATTTTTCTAAAAAAGTTGAGGTTGAATCATGGGAAATCAGTGGGTTTTGGGGCTTCATCTCGTTATCTTAAGCATGTTTTTGGTTGCAACCAAATATACTTGTTTGGGTGCTCAAAACTCGACAAGAAGCTGCCATGAAAGAGAGAGACTAGCACTACTCGAGTTCAAACACAGCGTCAAAGATGACTTTGAAATGCTCTCATCATGGGTTGGCATTGATTGTTGCTCATGGAAAGGAGTCCGCTGTGATGGTGTCACCGGAAGAGTTGTCGGTCTTCATCTCAGACGTTTCGGCGACTATGATTACCCCGAAGACATGTACCACTTAGAAGGTGACTATGATTACCACGAAGACCGTTACTACTTAGAAGGTGATAAGGTGAACGCATGTTTGGCTGAGTTAAGACATCTGCAACATCTGGATTTGAGCGGAAATAATTTTCAAAGAAGTCGGATCCCTAAATTCTTTGGATCCTTCAAGCAGCTAAGTTACCTCAATCTCTCTTATTCACGTTTTAGTGGTATTATTCCCCATCACATTGGAAATCTCTCCAATTTGAAGGTTCTTGATCTTCGTTCAAATGATATCGCGTCAAATGATATGGCATGGGTTTCTGGCCTTTCCTCACTTGAGCATCTTGACTTGACCTACCTAAATCTTTCTCAAGCAAACAATGTTGATATGGTATTTTACATGATTCCTTCATTAACATATTTAAGTTTGAGAGGTTGTGACCTAACTAATGCTGATCTTGGTCTTCACCTTAATTCAAGTAAAATACTTCCCACCATTGAACATTTGGATCTTAGCTCCAACAGCTTTAAAGGTCAACTCCCTCACTTTTTTCAGAACTTGACATCCTTAAGGTTCCTTGATATTTCAAGGTATAATCTTAGTCTGGCATGGAACTCTGTAAACCTGCTAAACACGATCCCTTCTTTATCAGAATTGCATTTGTCAAGGTGTGGGCTTCACAATGCCCCCTTTTCACCCACTTATTTGAATTCCAGTGCCCATTCTAACATACAATATCTTGATCTTAGCCATAATTCAATTGGTGGTAGATTTCCATCTGAACTAATAAACACCACTTCCCTAAAAGTCCTTGACCTTTCATCAAACAGTTTGAACTCATCAATTCCTGTCATGCCTAACCTTCTAAAGCTCGATGTTTCTTCTAATAAGTTTGAGCACATCGAGCTTGTTGGGATTTGGAGACAATGTCATCTGAAGGAATTGAGCTTATCCTTTAATCCTTTTGGAGGAGAAATGATAGGTCCATCATCAAACACGTCTGATTGTTCCCACTATGCTTTAGAGGTGTTGGGAGCATCTGCAATTGCATTCACCGGTTCGATTCCAGAATCTGTTGGAAAACTAAACAATTTAAGAGTGTTAAGTCTCGGGTCAAACAGTTTTACAGGTTCAATCCCTAAAGCTTTGGATAGATTAAGATCTTTAGAAGTGTTAGATCTGTCTCATAACAAATTAACCGGTCCCGTTCCGACATTCCTTGGAAACCTTACCAAACTTAACCTTTCTTATAATCAATTTAGCAGTTCTATCCCAGAATCATTGGGAAGATTAACAGGTTTAACTCATTTATATCTGCAATCAAACCTGTTAACAGGTCCAATCCCAGAATCATTGGGAAGATTAACAGGCTTAACTAGTTTATGTCTGCAATTGAACCTGTTAAGAGGTCCAATCCCAGTTTCAGTTGGGGAACTCACCAAACTCGTTGAAATAGATGTGTCAGAAAATTCTTTAGAAGGAGAGGTTTTGGAAGCCCATTTTGCTAAACTCTCGATGTTGAAGTACTTAGACACAACTGCTAATCATAGGTTGATTATTAATATCTCAAATGATTGGATTCCTCCATTCCAACTGAGGCATGTTCGACTTAGCTCTTGCAAGATTGAAAATGGATTTCCACACTGGTTGCAAAATCAAAGGATGCTTGAGGAATTGGTATTGTCTAATGCTAGCCTTTATGGTCTTCCACCAACATGGCTTCAGAATATGCCCATGCTTAATTTATTAGATCTCTCTCACAACAAACTCATTGGATCTTTGATAAACCTTCCATTTATTGAATACACCGAGTTTTTACTTCTACAAGACAACCTTTTCAATGGGACAATTCCAAGGTCAATGTGTAGAAGAACAAGCATGGTAATTCTCGATGTTTCCAGCAATCGGTTATCTGGAAACATTCCTGATTGTCTAGAGAATCTACAATACATGAGGATGCTTCTACTTGGTTCAAATGGGTTGTCTGGAGTCCTCCCAAGTTCTTTTGGAAATATTAATTCACGATTAACATGGTTAAAACTGAATGACAATAACTTCAATGGCCAGCTTCCACAAGACTTGGGAAAGTTGAGAGACTTAAATGTTTTGGATTTGGGCAACAACGAATTCTCAGGAAACATACCAAAATGGATTGGAAAAAAACTTGAAGAATTGAGGATTCTCAGGTTGCATAAAAACAACTTCACAGGAGGTATTCCTCATTCTTTGTGCAAATGTTCAAATCTTCATATTTTAGACATTGCACACAACAACTTAACAGGATCCATCCCTCATTGTTTTGGAGAGTTGAGCGGGATGGTTGAGGCAAGAGATGCATTTAGTTATGATATCATTTACATGGAGGAGTTTAAGCTGATGGATGTGATTCAAGTCTTTAAAGGAATCGAGCTTGAATATACAAAAACGACATATATAGTTGTTAACATGGACCTTTCAAGCAATAAACTTACAGGAGAAATCCCTCCAGAGATAATTGCACTTGATATGTTGATGGGTCTCAATTTGTCTCATAATCATCTGAGTGGGAGTATTCCAGATAGCATCGAAAACATGAAGGCGTTAGTATCGCTTGACTTCTCAGACAACCAACTAAGCGGGACGATCCCTCCAAGCATGGCTGCTTTGAACGATTTGAGCTCAATGAATCTGTCACACAACAAACTGTCAGGAAGAATTCCAACCGGAAAACAACTGCAGACACTGATCGACCCATCAATATATGCTGGTAACAGGGATCTCTGTGGTGCACCTCTGCCAAATAATTGTTCCAATCCTGAAAACCCACCAGCCACAACAAGCAAGAACAAATACAAAAAGGCTAATGGGCTAAGGAAGGTATGGTTTTACTTGGACATAACGTGTGGATTTGCAACAGGTTTTTGGGGTATTATTGGAGTCTTGGCATTCAAGAAGCAATGGAGAAGGAAGCTTTTTATGATTGCAGAGGTAACCATGGATAAAGTATATGTGGCGGTTGCAGTGCAGATTTCCAAGATTAAAAGAGGCAGAGAAGCCTAATAGATTCTTATAATTGACAATATTTGTAAAATTGTTGTTTTGATTTAAAATACTCTGATGTGTAATATATTTATACCATGGGTGTGTTTAATACAAATAAAAATATTACAATACACGAGATAGAATACAGGTGACATATGATTACAGAAGAAGTGGACTGAAGATTAGACATGCCAATGGGTAGAAAATCATGTGATGGCAGCAGGTTCGCTCTATGTTCAAATGGCATTCTCTATTTGAGTCCAGTCACTTTTCTTGTGTTTTCCAAAATTATAGGTTCGGTCTCACCCCCGTTCTCTATTTGAATTAGATATTCCAGTTGAGTCCAGAAAATTCTCTAAAGGGAAAATTTTACAGAGTAGCAGTTAGACCAGCTATGTTGTATGGAACAGACTGTTGGGCTATCAAGAAGACACAAGCGCGCAAGATGGAGGTAGCAGAGATGAGGATGCTGAGGTGGATGTGTGGACACACGAGGTTGGATCGGATAAGAAATAAGGTTTTTAGGGAGAGATTAGGAGTGGCTAGTATATCGGATAAGATTAAGGAGGGGAGATGATGACTGTCGTAAGGGTCAATCAAAAACCTAAATAAACTACGTAGATAGCGTAAGTAGGGTATCGTATCCACGGGGAATTTGTGGTCAGTGTACAGATTTTTAACTAAAAACTAATTACCTAACTTGGGGGTTTGATGATTTTAATTGTAAAAAAAAAACACGATTTGTCACGAAAAGTGTTATCAATATTAAGAAGAAGTAACCTTCACCCGGAATCCCGAATATCCGTTTTAATATAAAAATCCGTTTTCTGATTCAAAACACCACATAGACATGGCCTCGGAATTAATGAATTTGATTAGTTAATAGGGATAGTTTTAAGATTCACTATGCAACCTAATAACCCATTTGATTGTATCAATTACCCACCAATTTACCAACCCGCTAACAACGCAAGAAAGTTGCCAATACGCTTAATAAATGACAAGTAATTAAAACACAAGAAACGTTTACCAATAATCCAACACAAGTGGTCAAGCTGTACCAGTTTACAAGAATCAGAAAAACAAATAATTATGTCAAACCACGTAAACGTTCAACCGGGCGGAAGTCACCGAAAGATTTAGCCGCTCATGCTTATCTTCACGACACCGGTTGTCATCCCGAATCGTTCCGACTTCATTGAATAGCTTGAATGATGATAGATGAAAAGAATCCCTGACTTTTTGTTCAATGTATGACGGCTGTGTGTAATCGATCCTCCCTTATTTATTCAGCCATCCAAGATATATATTGTGCGATCCCTAACTTCTTTCTTTTCCTAAAATTCTCTATGTCGGCTCCCAAAAACAAATATCGTACCAGCCTCTCTATTCACGTGGATCCAAAAAGAAACCCAATGGTGATTCTGTAATGTTATCGGCCCAATCCAAATGCCAGCCTCCACTTCCTTGTATGCGTGTATATGTATGATTATATTATCAAAACGAAAATCCTCCCAAAAAGTGATTATGATTGCTGTTGTTGACTTTCTTTCACAAGTTCACGTGGATTATGCCCAAGATCCTCTAGCATGTGCTCCAATTGTCCCAAGCCCACTTGTTCTCCAGCCAATGTTGGCCCATGTAGTGTAATCCATGTAAATTTGAGACCTAAAGTATTAAATGCTTTTGAAATAAGGTGTTGGCAAACATCTTGAACTTTCGTTTCCTACAAAAACAATTAAACAACAATTAATGCTAAAATCAATTCAAGTGTTATATCATTAAAAACATTTGATTGCATTCATATTTACACATCATCCTACATCAATATCTCTTTTAATTGTTTCTAATAAACATTTATTAAAAAGATTTTAGCACATTTATATTAACAACTCATGAGATATAAGAACCGTTTATGTAGTATCATTTGTGACAATATCGATGCATTTAGATTATAAATAATATCAACTAAAGTGTGTCTAAATTGCACCGATCAGGAGATTGAGATGGTTTGGGCATGTGAAGCGGAGACAAACGACAGCACCAGTTAGAGTGGTGGAAACTCTTATTGTGGAGGGGAAGAGAGGAAGAGGCATACCCAAACTGACTTGGGAAGAGCAGATTAGGCATGATTTACTAGAGTTGCATCTTTCTGAGGACATGGTCCAAGATAGGACTTCGTGGAGGCGTAGGATTAGGGTTAAGGACTTCTAGAGGATACTTCAGTAAGGTCTTAGGTGTATTTTAGGGAAGTAGGTTTTCTTATTCTTTTAAGTGACTTTACCGACGATTGACTTCTTGTGTATATGCCCAAATGATGTTGTATGCTATTATACATGATTTACATTATACTGTGCCACTCTGATCACTTGCTTCGTATAGGTGACTTCTTTTTTTCTCTAGTCTATTTTTCTATTTTTATATATTCTTGGACTTGATGTGTTGGTTTGCTGTTCGTTTTGGAGCCGAGGGTCTCTTCTGGAAGCAGCCTCTCTATCCCTAGGGATAGAGGCAAGGTCTGTCTACATCCCACCCTCCCCAGACCCTATGAGTAGCTTTGCTATTTGTGGGATTTACTGGGTATGGTTGTTGGTTGTTGTTGGTAGTTGAGTCCAGAAAAGAAATAAAAAAGCAACAACAGGAGCAATGATGATTACCGAGAGAGAAACAATCCAAAAAGAGGTATATTTTTCGTTCTTTAGATTCTTTATCGTTCTGTAGTGTTTCCTGCAAAATCTTTACAGAATACAAAGTCATTAAAATCTGCAAAATCTATACATAATACAAAGTCTGGGATAAGGAGTTTACTTTGTTGACTTCAAAAGCGTATGAAGATTTGTAGCTAGCATCACTTAATGGACTCGTTTAAGAAACCAGTTGGCAATAGAATATGACTGTTGCTCTTGGTATCAAGTTAGTTGATAGTTTCACCAGTAGAGTTTGCCAGTTTTCATCTCTCGGGGGAAATGTAAGGGGACTTTCTTATTCATGTGGGGAAACACTCACCACAGCAATTTAAAAACATAACTTAGTTGATGAAGAGTACTTCATAAAATCGACTGAACTGCTTAAACAGAAGCCAGTCATCCGGTTTAAGGATTCATACGATTCGGGTTTGACGGTTTAACAGTGTCAGTTTGGAATTTGGAATAGGCCATTTAAACATTTCTAATTATTATTTTGAATTTTAAAAATATGCAGTTATCAATATGTTTATCAGCATCTTTTTAGAAAGCACAAACTAACAATTTTGAGACAAGAATCCAGTTCAAACCATTTTGGTAAACAGACACAAAAAAATATGTAGCCACAGTTATCTTTCAGTAGGAATGAGCAAATGGTACTGGGTACCGACTTTCGACATTATCGGTACCGAGCTCATCCCTATCCTAATTGATCATCAAGAAGTATCCACTCATTCACAACCACAATAAGATTATATAGATAATGAAAAAAAAGCTAATTAAAAACCATAGCAACTGAATTGTAATAAACTTTGCTTAACTGCAATGATTTGAAAATAAGTATGCACATAAACAACTTATCGATCTCCTTATTATTCTGAAATTTATCTTCAACCTTTAAAAAACCACTTCATTTGGTGAGCAAATTCATATGAAAACCCAGCAACCACTGCCAAAGGGAACACATCCCAATATCCATCGACGAACAAACCAGCGGCTGCAACTTATATCCCGCAACCGTTTCACTAACTTCCTCTGGGTCACAATCAGTCAAAATCAACCCAACTTTGCCGTTAATGTGAGGGATTGCGCCAACAAAAGCAGGTTTTCCGGCTGAATTCTTACCCATCACAACAGATGAGTGGGGTCGGAGTCCTTGCCTTATGGCCTGAATTTGGCTCACACGAAGATTGTCAGCACTGGGAGGTGACAAGGTGGGTGTTGTTGTCTTTGAGGTGGGTGTGTAGCTTCTGGAGGTAGATTGCCTTCCTTGCTGCCTTGGAAGCCATGGGGACGATGAGAATGGAGGTTTGGGTTAGGTCAGGGTTCTTGTGTTCATGATTTAGCGGTCCAGTGTGGAACCCCATCAAGTAAAAGTAAGAATAAGACAAGGCAGAATTTAATACCAACATTTGGTGGGTTTTTTTCTTTTTTTTTTATTTAATTTTTTTGGCATTTATACCGTACTAGGTTTTTACCCGGGATTGCTTCCCGGGCTCGAAAAACTTAGTTATATCAATTATTACTTGTTATTAATACGACCTCATTACATCAAGCATCTCATTGGATTCAACAACAATGTCTTCACATCACCGAATTAGATCATAAACCCATATTAGAGGTCAAACAAAAGCACAACAGGATCACATGAATAACATCATTTCCAATTTTACTTCAATGCACTTACATGATCGGGTGATTTGGGATTTTGTAAAAATGTTTGTTCTTGTACTTCTTAACAAAATTACATAGAATTTAAGAAAACAAAACAATGACTTAAAGAACTATACTTTAACACCCAATCTGATCGAGCAAACAAATGTTGACCAAAAGTCAAACAGTTATTGACCAAAAGTGAAACAGATGTTCAACCAGATCCACTGACTTCTTATATTTTAGGACTGTTTTCCTCTTCAAAACACTGTTCAAGCTAACATGGGTTTCCATGAACTGTTGACCTAAAGTCAAACAGATGTTAAAACCACTGTTTGAGGTATTCAAACGTCTGTTGAATACTAAATGAGATGTTGACCAAAAGTCAATCAGATGTTGACCAAAAGTCAAACCGAGTATACTGTCTTTAGCATACATCTGCGCATTGTTTTCGTTAGACATGGACCTAATAATTTACATGTACATATATAGTTTTAGAATCACAGCTTCAAAACTAAACAAACAAGTATAGTATCAGTTTCGAAATGCAAAGAACTACAACCCAAAAACTTGGTTCAATGTATCCTTCTGCATTTACCTTCTTCAACCCACGAACATTCATCCGAACATAAAAAGCTTTTTACCTTTCACAAAGTTAAGTGTAAATGCTTGACCTGGAGCCATGCATTTATCTTTCACAAACTTTCTCATTCCTTGCAGATAATATCTTGGTTGACCTCGAGATGAACCTACAGCAGCTTGAACATTCCAAACATCACCTGCCACGTCCACAATCTTCAAACCCATCTTACGATTCAGTCCAAGATCTTCAGCCTGTTTTTTAAAAAGGCGCTGTAACAAACAACGAATAATTCAATAAACAAATAATTAACACATCTTTAAAATCTTACTAAAGTATTATATTAGTAAACTCATCATCACAAACTTACAAAATGACCGTCCACATGGAAAGAAATAGGTACGATCTGATTATCTTCATTCACAACAACCATACCACCTTCATTGACATTAACGATGTCCTGTACAGCTTCAGTATATGAACTCAAGACAATCTCTTCTATCACCTTTTCTTTAACAACAGCACAAACCTCCGGTGGAAGCACTAAATCACAGGTAGCACAATTGAAAACCGTGATATGAAAAGTCTGAAGATCTATCATCTCAAAGACAATGAGATGATCAGCAGTTAATGACAACTCATTCTTTATCTCCTTCCATCCGGTAGTTATGTAAAGTACATTGTTGATATCTTCCATCCCTACAGACCAGTTCTAGTTTTCAGATCCTTTAATAAGAACCAGATATGAAGGAATAGTGTTTAACATCTTGTGATGAAAAAAAGAACGATTAATACTCTACAATCAGAATAAAACACATTATATAGTACATTAGTAAAAATATATCAGAAAACTAAGTAAACAAATAAAAAACAACAATTAAACAACTGTATCTCCAAAAAAATTACATGATGAATAATATTCGAAGTTACATACCACATAATCTTTGTTACCAGATGGTTTGTAGTAAAATTCTTCACAAGGAGCAAGAGCAATGTATTGATAAAAATACAATATTCTGAAACTTTCTAATGCTTCTTCATAATGAAATATCAACCATGAATCTGAAGGTATTTTCAAACTGTCTACCAACTGACACCAACCGTTATAGAAATAATATCTGCCATTGCTTAGAGGATAGATCTTGACTTTAAAAACATTTCCAGTTGTGGTCCGGATGTTTGAATTTCCAGTTGGATAATTAAACTGTTGAATCCAATTTTGATACTGTTTTGGCAAAATCTAAGCATAAATAAAAGAAATACTTTTATTGCTAAATATCATACCAAAAAAATTAAAATTAAGTGTTAAACTAAGATCGGATAAAATTACTAACCAAACATTTCCTTTTACTGTCTTCAAGGTAACACGGAAATCCATAAATCATTCTCAAGTAAAACTGTAACAGTATCAAACATATAGAATCAAAATCAATAACATTAAGAAACAAATGAATACAATCCATTAAGGTATGCAATACATGTAAATAAAAGATGATACAACTAATATATATCAAAATAACAATAGACAACATCGAAAAGGTGAGAATACATGTAATTTCTTATCATATCGAAATATATATATTTTTTACAGCAAATCATATAATTAAAACTAAAATCCTACTTTTCCGATTAAGTATCACAAAGAGACATTGAGGATCATCAGCTGAATAAATTGTATAGAAAAACAGGATAGTGACTTGTGTCTATTCCAAACAAAAACTTAAAAACAGTATACCAACTACTAATCAAAATAAGTTCAACTTTTCAAATACACATGAGAATACATCAGTTAAAATCGGATATTTATATTATACTTCAGAATAACATCGTTACATGAACAACTTTATTAACAACTTTACAAATAAACGTGACAATACATTAGTAAAGATTGAAATTTTATATCATACATCAGAATCACATCAACAACTTTATAAATAACTTTACAAATACAAATGAGAATACAATAGTAAAGATCAAAATTTTATATCATAAATCAGAATAAGATAAATACATGAGCAAAGTGAAATCCAATAAAATCAACAATAGATAAGACAAATGGTAGATACACGAAATGCAGATCACTTTTTTTAGAATCATATATGTCTATCATAACATGCATAATAACTACATAGTAATCGGATATACGAAAAAATTAGGACTATCAGAAGTTGTTCCAGTATAAGCCGCAATAATAAACGCAATCATAACCAACAATGGATTGAAAAAAAACAGGGAGATACATGAATACACCACCGTCGATTACAACTTGTTCATTAAAATAGCAAGAACCATAATCGGCTATGGAATTCAAAACTAAAAGAATAAAGATGAAAAAATACAAAACAAATCAGATTATTTAACAATACCTTTATTATTATACAAGATGATATTGATGAAGATCGGAAGAAATCGAAGAAGATGACAGAGTTTCTGTCACGGCCCCCGACCCAGTTTGACCCGTTTCAGGAGCCGCGGGACAGAAAATCCCGTGGTATTTATTTAACAGCGGAAGTTTTCTTCAGGATCTTTTTAAAACTGAAATTTCCCGATTATTTTATTTCACAACTCGGGATAAAACCCCGGTAATTTACAATCATATGATTTCACTGAGAAATCTTTATTTTACAAAACATGTTTCTTTATTTTATATTGAGCCACTTCCTTAAGCTGGTAGTGCTTCACGGCACTTTTCCTGGATCACAACAGATCACCTGAAACATGTTTGAAAAAGGTTTTGTCAGTGGGAAATACTGGTGAATCATTCTTTTTAGTAAAATGACACGTTTGTTATAATTTACAGTATTAAGAGCGATTACAATGTTTCCATATATCAACCAACTACCCACAGTATTTGTCACTCGACATTCATCGGTAACCTCTGAGTCCAATGGTGTCTGTGACTATGGTCATATCACTCATTGGCTAACCCGTTGTCCAATAGTGACGGTTATCAAGTAATGTATACAAAACCCCACATACCGGCTGTAATTTGGTGACTACAAAGACTTAATCCCTGTAATTATAACTTTGAAAGTAAACATGATTTTGAAATCAAATTTGATAAAAAGAGAATGACTCACATTGCAGATTTAATATGAACAGAGCTTAGCCTACTGATTAGCCTTGATAACCTAGTTTAAATAACAATGCACACAAACTAGGTTAGTAACTAATACAGCATTTACGATAACTCACGAGATTAAACCTTCACAACAAATGACAAAGTGCGATACTTAAACATTCATCGAATTAACGACGAATGACAAAGCATGAACCCTAATGTGGGCAGCACTTAAACATCCATTGGATAGTCTAATCGATCGGACATTGAATCGTAGCAGCGATCGAGTTATTACCCTGTATTGCGGCAGCACTTCGTGATTTGTGTGTGTTTTTGTAGTAATTGGACAATATCTCAATGTACGTATTGAGTTTGAACGTCGAACTAACGCACAATTGCAAGTAACAGACTCCACTATTTATACATGAAAAACGGCTCCCTCGCGTGGCGCGAGGGGCCTTCGCGTGGCGCGAGAGACACCGGTCTACCATAGGGTAGCTTCGTGTCCAGGCAGCTTAGCTGAGTTGGTCTCGCATGCAAATTCGTTATACACGTAAAACTGTTTGGATATTATCAACTAGGGTTTTACCCCCCCTGAGTTTTAGGGGCCCTGATCCTGATTCCGATTGTTCTGAAAATTTTAGGGTTTATGCAGAATCACTTGGGTGTCTCAATTAGGGTTTCCTATTGGACAAATTAAAATAATAATTAGGACTTTTTAATGAGAGTTGTTACATCCTCCCCACCTTAATAAAAATCTCGTCCTCGAGATTTACTGGAACAAGTGAGGATACTTTCGCTTCATCTCCGATTCCAGCTCCCAAGTGTATTCAGCTCCTCTCTTTGAATCCCACTTGGCTTTAACTAGCACTAGTCGTTTGTGCTTGAGAAATTTGACCTTTCTGACTTCTATTTGAAGAGGTTTCTCAACAAATTTTAACTTTTCGTTTACCTCTATGTCTTGAAGAGGTACTACCAAAGATGCGTCTAATAGGCATTTCTTGAGATTGGATACATGAAATACATCATGTACTCCAGCTAACTCTTCTGGTAGTTGTAAACGATAAGCAACTGGTCCTATACGTTGGATCACTGGAAATGGTCCTACGTATCTTGGACTTAACTTTCCTTTCTTACCGAATCGAACTACTCCTTTCCAAGGAGAAACTTTTAATAGTACTTTGTCTCCCACTTGGAATTCCAATGGTTTCCGTCTATTGTCTGCATAACTCTTTTGATGATCTCGAGCAGTCTTTAATCTTTCCTTGATCTGAGTAATCTTGTCAGTTGTCTCTTGCACTATTTCAGGACCTGGCAATTGACTTTCTCCTATTTCTGCCCAACAAACTGGAGTTCTGCACTTTCTTCCATACAGTGCTTCGAATGGGGCAGTTTCAATACTTGAATGATAACTATTGTTATAGGAGAATTCAATTAAAGGTAAATGGTCGTCCCAATTTCCACCAAAATCTATCACACATGCTCTGAGCATGTCTTCCAGAGTTTGGATTGTCCTTTCACTTTGTCCGTCTGTCTGAGGATGATATGCCGTACTTAAATTTAGTTGAGTTCCCATTGCTTCTTGGAAACTTGTCCAAAAATGGGAAGTAAAACGACTATCCCTATCGGAAACAATGGAGAGTTGAACTCCATGTAAGGATACGACTTCATCTACATACAACTTTGCCAACTTTTCCATGCTAAAGGTTTCTTTCATAGGTAGAAAGTGAGCTGATTTGGTTAATCGATCCACAATTACCCAAATCGCATCATTACCTTTTCTAGTTTTGGGTAACTTAGTAACAAAATCCATTGTTATGAGTTCCCATTTCCATACAGGCATTTCTAGTTGTTGTAGTAGACCTGAAGGTTTCTAATGTTATGCCTTAACTTGTGAACAAGTAAGACACTTAGAAACATATCGAGCTATATCCTTTTTCATTCCTATCCACCAAAAGTTATTTCTTAAATCTTGGTACATCTTATTGTTTCCAGGGTGCATGGTATACCTAGATTTATGTGCTTCTTATAAAATCTTATTTCTTAATTTTCCCTGCTTAGGTACCCAAATTCTTCTTTTGTGGAATCTCCAAATTCCATCAACTCCTTGTTCTAATTCTTTTATTCGTCCTTTCATTCCTTCAGCATCATCCTTGATTGTTGTTTCTTGGAAATGCTTTAGTTGTTCCATTAAATCTAACTGTAGATTTAATCTAAGAGCACGAACCCGGCATTGTTTCTCATGATACTTACGACTTAAGGCATCTGCAACTACATTTTCCTTTCCTTCGTGGTACTGAATATCACAGTCGTAGTCACTTAGGATTTCCATCCATCTCCTTTGCCTCATGTTTAATTCTTTTTGCCCAAATATATATCTTAAACTTTTGTGATCCATATAGACAGTAAATTTACTTCCGTACAGATAATGTCTCTAAATTTTCAGGGCAAAAATTATGGCGCCTAACTCTAAGTCATGAGTCGTATAGTTTTCTTCATGCTTTTTTAAATTGTCTTGAAGCATACGCAATTACCTTCTTGCGTTGCATTAATACACATCCTAATCCTAGTTTTGAAGCATCACAGTAAACTTCAAAATCTTCAGTTCCTTCTGGCAAGGCTAAGATTGGGGCATTTGTTAACTTTTGCTTTAATATCCTAAAAGCTTCTTCTTGCTTAGGTCCCCATTCAAACTTAACTACTTTACAGGTTAGCTTAGTTAATGGTACAGCTATCTTGGAAAAATCCTTAATGAACCGTCTATAGTATCCAGCTAAACCTATAAAACTTCTAATTTCCATTGCGGATTGCAGAACCTTCCATTTGGTAATTGCTTCTATCTTAGTAGGATCTACATGAATACCTTCGTGATTCACCATGTGTCCTAGGAATTTCACTTCTTGCAACCAAAATTCACACTTCGAGAATTTAGCGTAAAGCTTTTCTTTTCTTAACAAAGTTAAGAGTGCATGCAAGTGCTTACAATGCTCGTCCTGACTTTTTGAATAAATAAGTATATCGTCGATAAAGACAATTACAAATTTATCCAAATACGGTTTACAAATTCTATTCATCATGTCCATGAATGCGGCAGGTGCATTCGTTAATCCGAAGGGCATGACTGTAAACTCGTAATGACCATACCTAGTTCTGAAAGCAGTTTTAGGTATGTCTTCTTCTTGTACCTTCAATTGATGGTATCCGGAGCGTAAGTCGATCTTAGAAAAATATCTAGCTCCTTGAAGTTGATCGAAAAGATCATCAATCCTAGGTAATGGGTATCGATTCTTAATTGTAACCTTATTCAATTCTCTATAATCAATACATATTCTCATTGAACCATCCTTCTTTTTCACAAACAACACTGGTGCTCCCCACGGGGATGAACTAGGTTGTATGAAACCTTTACTTAGTAATTCATCTAATTGCTTTTTCTGTTCTAACATTTCTGTGGGTGCTAACCGATAAGGTTCCTTGGCTATTGGTGTAGTTCCAGGAATTAGATGAATCCTAAATTCTACTTCCCTATCTGGTGATAATCCTGGTAATTCTTCTGGGAATACATCTGGGTATTCTGAGTCTACAGGAATCTCCTTAAGTTCTTTACCCTTAGTACTAATGATTACTGAAATCATATATACTATTCCTTGCTTCCGTTCATAACTAGCAACTTTCATTACTGATATGAACTTCATGGGTTTACGTGGTTTATCTCCTGTAATCATGATTATTTCTCCAGTAGGTGCCTGAATCTCTACAGAATTCTTATCACAAAGGATTCGAGCATGGTTGGCTACTAACCAATCCATTCCTAATACGACATTGAATCCAGTTAAATTCATTGGCAATAGGTTTGCATGAAATTTATGACCTGAAAGTTCTATATTTTCTTTTTGCAAAACCTTATCTATGGTAATAAAATTTCTGTCTGCGTTTCGACTGTAAAAATCTGCCTAAGGTTGGTTAAAGGTAAGTTAAGAGCTTGGCAGAATGAAGTATTTATAAAACTTTGGTTTGCACCAGAGTCAAATAATACTTTTGCGTAAATGTTGTGAACTAAGAACGTACCAGCTATCACATCGGGAATTAGTTCTGCCTCCTGAGTAGTTAATTGGAAAGCACGAACATTCTTCTTAGTAGCTCCGTCGGCTGGTTTAGCTTTATTGTCTGCTGGTTTAACCAATTTAGGGCATTCTGGCTTAAAATGTCCTGTTTCTCCACAGTTATAGCAGACCCTTGTTTTCTTTCTGCAATCTTCTTCGCGATGTCCTACAGCTTTGCAAAAATTGCAGGTTACATTACATCTTCCATAATGTTTCTTTTTGCAGTTTTTGCAGAACGGCGGAGTTAAAGATTGCCCTGTTCCTCTTTCCTGAAACTGCTATTATTACCCGTACAAAATCCTTGGGTAATTTTCTGAGCCAGGTCCTTTTTCCTGTTTTCATCTCTAGTGCGTACCAATTCGTCAGTTAGGGTATTGGCTAATTCCACCGCATCCTCAATAGTACGTGGTCTCGCAGCTTTAGCGATGTTACGGATTTCACCAATCAGTCCCCAAATATAGCGAGAAATGAGTACCGGTTCTGGCGAAGCCAGTGTTGGTACCACTCTAGCATATTCAAAGAATGTCGAAGTATAACCGCGACAATCTACACCCATCATTCTATGATTTAGAATTTATTTGCCATTTGATCTTTTTCATATTCGGGACAGAATTTTCTTTCTACAAGACTTTTAAATTCTTCCCAGTTCATGGCATACGCCATCATCCTTCCTTTTGCTTGTAACACCGTGTTCCACCATTATAGCGCCCCTTCTTTGAAAAGATTTGACGCATACATGACCTTGTCGTCTTTATCACATTTACTTATTGTAATCACTGCCTCGGTTTTCTCTAACCAACGCAGTGTCGCAGTCGCTCCTTCATTGGCTGCAAATTCCGCGGGTTTACAAGCAAGAAATTCTTTGTAAGTGCAACCAGGCGTTGCAGCTTTCATTTTCTTAGGGAGCGGAGCTTGCAGTGGATCATTATTGTGATTAGTATGATTATCGCCTTCGTTTACGCTATTACTGAAGTTATCTTCAGAAATACGTTTGCTAGGAATGATTTGTTGAGGTTCAACAGGTTTCTGTGCAGCAGCAAGTATTGCTGGAATAGCATTGGCTATCCCTTGAGCAACGATATTTTCTATATCTTGCCTAGTCATACATTGATCCCCCGGGTGTTGCTCAGATTGATTAACCTCATTTACTGGTTCATTATTAGCATTTTCCATCTGATAATTAATATATATAATTTATTAGTATCCAATAAATAACAATCATACACAAAACAATTATACAAAGTTCACAACACACATATAGCCAAAACTATCGATTTCTCGATTCCCATTTTTATATATTTTATAATATGCGTCCATACACACCTTTATCTTACAAAGTTTTATTTTAGGTTATTCTACAAGATTATAGTTTACTTTTATTATTATACAACCACATTTTTATAACCTCACTATCCCTCGTCAATTGGTACTTTAGTAACGACGTTCCCTCTCGTCGTATTTCCAGGAGATCTGTTCTCCTACTTCCCCGATCCTATTTCCTGCATCCACCAGTTCCTCGCCAAAGTGGCGGAGTTCAGCTAAGTTTTCAGTAATCATAGGTGGATTTGGTATAGGTTCTGGGTCGAACTGATGGAGAAAGGAATAAGGACTGTTGAGTAGGTTTTGGAACTGCCAATCATTGGTCCACCATTCATCCATTCCTAGAGGCTGTGTGTGGATTATAGGTTCTGGGATTGCTGGTTCCAAATTCATTGGTAGTTGTGTTTCAGCAGGATAAGGGTATAGATTATTATTAATAGGCCTGACGACATCACAGCTCGCCAATGCACGATCTAATTCCTCCTGAAATGGTAACTCCTCAACCTGTCTAGAGCTTTCCCCAACTTCCATCTGGGTTTGCCTAGAACCTTCTCCATACTCCATTTCCAGTGGCCTAGAACCTTCTCCAAATTCCATTTCCAGTGGCCTAGAACCTTCACTGACTTCAATCCCCTTTCCTTTGTCTAAGGGATTTTCTATTTTAGGAATCTTCCTAGTTGCAGGTTTCCTCCTGCGCACACGCCTCCATCCCACAAATCTCCTCCTTTTCTTGGGCTTGGGTTTCTCCGGAGGTGGAGCATTGAATTCCATAGGTTCTTCTATGTCTGGTATATACCTATTGAAATCTCTGGAAACCTCTATTTTTACCGGATAGAGATTTAGATTTTGAAGGGCTTCAGACAAGTCATTCATGCTGTTTAGCACATATGCAAAATACAAAAACTACTAAGTTAAAATTTTATAACAAAATTTCATAAATAACCTATAATATTATTGCATACCGTGTGACTAATTTAATATAAGAGTTAATTACATAGTTAGTCCATGTGGTTTGCACAAAGTAACATACTTAGGCACTAATAGTTTAAAATCACATTCTAGGGTATTAACTTTTCATTTTGTAACATTTGGAGGTATTAACGTTATTTGTAGGTTTAAAATCACATTCTATTAGTACCTAAGTATGTTATTTTGTGCAAACCACAGGGACTAACTATGTTAATACCCAAGAAGTTAATACCTACAAACGTTACAAAATGAAAAGTTAATACCCTAGAAGGTGATTTTAAACTATTAGTACCTAAGTATGTTATTTTCTGCAAACCACAAGGACTAACTATGTAATTAACTCTTAATACAAAGAACAACTGAAAATAAAACATATTAGGGTTTATTGGAAACTTATTTATTTACTAGATAAAGTTTCTAGCTTGTAGGTGATAAAGGTTCTAAAACTGAAACAAGATATTTAAAGATTTGCATTTACTGCTACAGTGGCTAGCATATAAATATCTGCCCATTTTTCATCTAACTTGTCTTCCCATGGTGGGTTATTGCCTAATTCTTGGGTTTTCTGATTAACTCTCTTTTCTTTTGTTTGTAATTTCTTTAATTTCTCCTGACCTTTCCTAATAATCAAACTTCTTTTATTAGGAGAAAGTGGTTCCTCATATTGTGCCTTTCGAACAAATATTCCTTCTTCAGGAATGGCAGTGTGATTTGAGGATTTGGTTTGGGATGAACTTCCCTTCTCGTTGGATGACCTATCTAATTTAAGATAGATGTTTGAAAGCTTTTGCTTACCCATACGGTACACAAATATTCAAATAATAAAACACATAATCACATAATAGCAATTAGTAAAATTAAGTATTTTCTAAATACTTAATTGGCTTAAATCTGTGGCTCTGAAACCACCTTTTTCTGTCACGGCCCCCGACCCGGTTTGACCCGTCTCAGGAGCCGCGGGACAGAAAATCCCATGGTATTTATTTAACAGCGAAAGTTTTCTTCAGGATCTTTTTAAAACTGAAATTTCCCGATTATTTTATTTCACAACTCGGGATAAAACCCCGGTAATTTACAATCATATGATTTCACTGAGAAATCTTTATTTTACAAAACATGTTTCTTTATTTTATATTGAGCCACTTAATTAAGCTGGTAGTGCTTCACGGCACTTTTCCTGGATCACAACAGATCACCTGAAACATGTTTGAAAAAGGTTTTGTCAGCGGGAAATACTGGTGAATCATTCTTTTTAGTAAAATGACACGTTTGTTATAATTTACAGTATTAAGAGCGGTTACAATGTTTCCATATATCAACTAACTACCCACAGTATTTGTCACTCGACATTCATCGGTAACCTCTGAGTCCAATGGTGTCTGTGACTATGGTCATATCACTCATTGGATAACCCGTTGTCCAATAGTGATGGTTATCAAGTAATGTATACAAAACCCCACATACCGGCTGTAATTTGGTGACTACAAAGACTTAATCCCCGTAATTATAACTTTGAAAGTAGACATGATTTTGAAATCAAATTTGATAAAAAGAGAATGACTTACATTGCAGATTTAATATGAACAGAGCTTAGCCTACTGATTAACCTTGATAACCTAGTTTAAATAACAATGCACACAAACTAGGTTAGTAACTAATACAGCATTTACGATAACTCACGAGATTAAACCTTCACAACAAATGACAAAGTGCGATACTTAAACATTCATCGATTTAACGACGAATGACAAAGCATGAACCCTAATGTGGGCAGCACTTAAACATCCATTGGATAGTCTAATCGATCGGACATTGAATCGTAGCAGCGATCGAGTTATTACCCTGTATTGCGGCAGCACTTCGTGATTTGTGTGTGTTTTTATAGTAATTGGACAATATCTCAATGTACGTATTGATTTTGAACGTCGAACTAACGCACAATTGCAAGTAACAGACTCCACTATTTATACATGAAAAACGGCTCCCTCGCGTGGCGCGAGGGGCCTTCGCGTGGCGCGAGAGACACCGGTCTACCATAGGGTAGCTTCGTGTCCAGGTAGCTTAGCTGAGTTGGTCTCGCATGCAAATTCGTTATACACGTAAAACTGTTTGGATATTATCAACTAGGGTTTTACCCCCCCCCCCCCCCCCTCTGAGTTTTAGGGGCCCTGATCCTGATTCCGATTGTTCTGAAAATTTTAGGGTTTATGCAGAATCACTTGGGTGTCTCAATTTGGGTTTCCTATTGGACAAATTAAAATAATAATTAGGACTTTTTAATGAGAGTTGTTACAGTTTCTTGGAGAAAGTGTAGAAAGAAACGTGGAGAAAGAAACCAACCAAGATTTTGTGAGGATCTTTAAAAAGTTAGAAGGTTTAAAAATATCCCATGTAACCGGGTCGGATCATCCTATTTAGTTTTTCGTCAACATCTGTTTGACTTTTGGTCAACACCAGTTTGAGTTTTGGTCAACATCTCATTTAGTATTCAACAGAAATTTGAATAACTCAATCAGTGGTTTGAAAATCTGTTTGACTTTTAGTCAACAGTTGGATGGAAACCCATGTTAGATTGAACAGTGTTTTAAACAGATGTTTAAACATCTGTTTAGACTTAAATAGATGTTGGGGCTTAAACAGATGTTTGGCGTTCTATATCAGTTGTTTGGACTTAAACAGATATTTGACCTTAAATAGATGTTGGGCCATAAACAGATGTTTGGCAATAAACAGATGTTTGGCCTTAAACAAATGTTTGAACTTAAACAGATGTTTGCCCATAAAGAGATATTTAGCCTTAAACCAAACATCTGCTTAAGGTCAACATCTGTTTCACTATTCGTCAACATTTGACTTTTGGTCAACATCTGTTAACATATAAACACTGTTAACATATATTACAAATAATTAGCTAATAGACGGCACACAATTAGCATCTTAAATCATCAAGACCCTTAACAATTTGACCATATGATTTAATCGTGTGTTTTATCTTAGATGGGACAACTCGAAAAGAAAATTCACTAAAAGGATAACATATTAAACGGGTCAAAAAAAAGCTCAAAGTGTATTTTACTACAAATCAGGATTACCAACAATGCCAACAGTCAAGTCAACCATGTTTCTTTCACCTTTGACTTTCAAAGCCAAATCAGTTACTTACCAAATTCACAAATACATAAAATTTCTTATATAACCGCAAACATTAACACACCTAATAATCTTAACTCTGCTATAAACTGTAAAACACAAACCCAAATATCACATTTCCCTTGTAGTATTAAAGAATTCACACCAATTCAACGAAAATTACAAAAATAGACATTCTTATACAATAACTTTCCAATACAGACATCCCTATTCAACCTTCACCAAAGTAGTCAGGCTCATTTCGATCAATGATGTCTATATTGTGAATCTTTATTGCCTCATCAATAATTCCCTGACTTGTCCTTTGAATTGTAATTCAAAGTCCAAGGAATCTGTGTCATCCTCATCCCTGCACAGTGTAAGATCAAGGAGATCTTGTAGATCTTCAACACCTAGGCCCAATGCTTATTCCCTTGATATTTTCTTCACCTCACCACTGGATTTGATCAGAGTCAATACGTGGGTCTGTTTGTTAGATTTTCACTTTAGTATTTTTGAATCCAGTGGGTTTCTTGGGAGAGGTTTTATTGATGATGAGTTTAGAGATGGTGGCCTGGTAATGACTGGCTGAGCAGTATTTGTAGTTTGTGTCAATTCAATTTTTTCTCCTATCATCTGCTTAAGGCCTATTTTTACAAGGTAATCCCCTGCTGCGTTATCTACTGTTGTTTCTGCATCCATTTGCTTTTGTTTCCTTCTTTGGTAAAGGATGGCAGCAGGTGGAGCAGTGGATCTCCTGATTTGTAGCTTTTGTGGCTTAGCTGGAACCACTGCTTCAGGGTAAATAGGCTTTTGTGGAACATTAGGATTTTTCTTTCTTAATTCTTCAAGCTTTTTGTAAGAGGCCAACACTTTATCCTCTGACCACCTTGTCACTTGATCATATCTTGAATTCTGGATTTTCTAACGTGGAACAATCTTTCACAGACAGTGATTTGTAGGACAGTTTGTTGATGTTTTGAATCAAAAGTAATTATCGATCTTTTATAGAGTTTAAAAACGCGTCTACATAGTAAATGAAGAGGTTAATTGTAATTATGATAATCTGCTTTTGTTCTTTGAACTTCGAAAATTTGTCCCTTGTGTTTCTTGGTATTTAATTCTAAAGTTTTCCCAAAAAAGTTAGGGTTTGAAAAGGTTTTTGCATTAAAAGACTGCTGCTTTGAAATATACATTAATATGTTTATATTAAATCTACACGTTTTGATTGATTAAGTATATAAACTCATGACCACTTCACCTGTTTTTCATCATGATTTCCTACGAAGATATCATACTTTCAGGAAAGTCGAGTAATGTAGTTTATTGATATGGCGTCATTCACTACTGTAAAATCAGATGATTTAAAGCAGCGTTTTGTCAAGCATATAGAGGAACAAGTGTATGAAGATAAGGCTACTCTTCAAGAGCTGAAGAGATGTTTTGATGGATTGCAAGTTGGCCTGTTCACGAGAGAGCAGGTTTCCAGAAATCTTATGCGAATGCCTTCAACTTTAGTTCGTGAGCTTTGTGTTGTCAGCAATATAGAGTGCGGTGATAGAGACGTGGAGTTCATGGCGATGTTGAAGGACATACATCGAGAGGTTCAGCAATCGATGGAGTTGAAGCTGACATTTCTTAATTCTTACGGTTATTATTAGATTTAAAAGTTTAGTTGTTCAGTATGTTATGTAACAATTGGACTTTTAAGGTCATGAATAAATGAATAAATTTTAATCTTATGAATCTATGTTGCGTTTGTAGGAAAAAAAAAGAGAGAGAATTTCAATTTTAAATTACCATTTTGCATATTTTGAATTTCAAAAGTTATGGATATTGTCAGTAATTACTGATTTGATTTGAAAGCAATTGTCATCATGACATTTCTAATTTTTATTTTAACTTTAATTAAGAGAAAATAACCGTCAATTTGAAATTCTGATTTTGCATATTTTCAATGTCCAAAGCTCAAGAAATTAACATTAATTACTGATTTGATATGCAACAAAATGTCATCAACAGTTATTTTTATTTTTTATTTTAACTTTAGTTTTTATCACCAAAACAATATTGGAGGAACTCTTATCTCATTGGAATGTAACGATTAGGTTAAATGGTAATTTCATTGTAATTCTAGTTTTCATTTGATAATTTCATTCTATAATTAATTAACCACATCAACAATAAAAATGTGAGCAGTGGATGTTTTTTAGGAAAACCAATGATGGTCAATATCAGTGGATGTCAACAATAAAAATGTGAGCAGTAACTATTTTTTAACTATCAGTGGATAGCCAACAGTGATTGAAACACTAATGTTTGATAAGTCAGTGGTCAACATAAAGAATGAAGAAACAGATGTTGTCTTTCAGCAGTGGATAACATTTAACAATCAGATGTTTGACCCAAAACAATGGTTGTAACAGACTTTTAAGGATTAATGAAAACTATCATTTTTAACTATTTTAAAGATGTTTAACCTTAAACAGATATTTGACCTTCTATATCAGTTGTTTGGAGTTAAACAGATATTTGACCTTAAACAGATGTTTGGACATAAACAGATGTTTGCGCTTAAACAAATGTTTGACCTTAAAAAGAAGTTTGCCCATAAACATCTGTTTGCAAAAAAAAAAGACCAATTTCAAGAATACTATACCCAAACAATCAAAAAGAGGAGCTTAATAATCATCCAAGTGTACTTCATTTTTATTTAGTAGTATAAAGATCAAACCACTGTTGTATTTATAATACAGATCAAACCAATGAGGTGATGTGAGAAATACTGTTACATATAAACACCTCAGTGATATGACATCTAAAAATCTAACAGAGTATAAAACACTGATGTGATAAATATTGTTACATATAAACACTGTTAACATAAACAAAGGTAGAATATCTGTTGTTGATGCTGAACCACTGTTGTTGTTGGGCGGTTCGTCTTTGGGTTTGTATAGGGTTTGTCTCGAGAGATAAACTCTAGCGAACCACTGCTATACTAAACATTGTTACATAAGAAACGATGATACATAAATACTAAAGTTGAATCCGTAGTAGATGCTGAACCACTGCTGCTACTGAGCAGTGGTTTTCCTTTGGTTAATCAAGCTCTAGGTACATAAGTGCTTGTCTTTAACAGGGCTTTGTCTTCAACAGTGGATAGGCCTCATCAGTCTTTAAGTCCATCAGTCTTTATAAGGAGCAGTTGTTAGTTATAACAGTCCTTAGCATGATCAGCTGTTATAACCACTCCATAACCCTTTGAGAGGAAGCAAGTGTCGGTCTATTTAACTGAGATGAATAATTGCAGCACATCCCTGTTGAAAAACAGAGGCGATAAATTTAGGGAAAATGAGGTTGAAAGATGATAAGCCAACAGTGGACGATCTCATTTTATAGCTTCGATAAATTCAGGGGTATTCTCAAATAATACTTCCTAGATGTTTCCAAAGAAGCAGCACTTTGGACATTTGTCGGTCTTCAAACATCTATTATCTATTATCTACTATCTATTATCTATTATCTACTATCTATTATCTATTATATATAATAAATGAAAGTTGATTGCTCCACATGGCCCAAAGTGGATCAATCAACTTTCATTTATTATATATAATAGATAATAGATAATAGATGTTTGAAGACCGACAAATGTCCAAAGTGCTGCTTGTTTGGAAGCATCTAGGGAGCATTATTTGAGAATACATCTGAATTTATCGAACCTGTAGAATGATATTGTCCACTGTTGGCTTATCATCTTTCAACCTCATTTTCCCTAAATTTATCGACTCTGTTTTTCAACAGGAATGTAATGCATTATTACCTTATTTAAGGTACCTTCAACTGCATCTTCTAATAAATCAACATTCATTTCACTCAAAAGATACGTTCAACTGCATCTTCAATCATGAACTATTTAAAGAAATGGATGAAATCATCCAAAAATACCCAAAATAAAACTAATTCAACCATCCAACCATAAGATACTTGCCATATTAGAATGGCCATTTTTACCTTATTTCAACAGGGATGAAATCATGAACTATTAGAATAGCCATTTTTACCTTATTTCACAAATTTCATAATATGAAAATAAGTAAAACATAAAAAAAAATGAAACCAAACACCTGGTATTTGTCGTCCAAATCTTTTAGTTGGTCCTCATAGTCCTACAACCTTTCGAAGTCATTGGAGTCGGTCGGTGATGTCAGCAGCCTAATTAACAAACAACAGCAAACAACAATAGCAAGTCACCAAACAATCGACCTGAAAATCATATAGAAGCCCAAAAATAAAACAAACCTTAACCTAAAACTCAAGATGGAAAAATGAAAAAAATATATTTATAACTAACCCTAAACCTCAAATCCATTACAGCATAACCATTCAATCGACCTCAAAATGATATAAAAGTCTAAAAATAAAATAAAAATTAGATAACTGAACATCAAAATTGAACAGCAAACTTGACCAAAAATTAACCAAGAGAACTGCAGGGCGCAGAGCCGACAACCTCCGATCATCTCCATCATCAAGTTACCAGCGGAACCCTAGCCAAAGCACAACAATAAGTAAAGACGTATGAAGATCGAATGAGTGAACAATGAAAACAAAGATTGACACTTCTAGAACGGAAGTTATTGATAATCTAACCTTGATTCGGAGCATTGATTAGAACATCGATCAGAATAGAGCAGAGCAGAGCAGAGGGAGAGAGAAAGTGGGAAGCCCTAAATGAGTAAATGAGGGAGGAGATAAATAAAAGAGGGCAGTAGTACTGTTGGGCGGGAAAAGGGGAAAAACGATACCCTCATCTACTGACACGTGGCCCAAATCACTTTCATTTATTATATATAATAGATAAGGTCAAAAGATTATGGTTTTATACTTTTTGACTCCACACCATAAAGGCTATGGGGTGTACTTTATCAGGACACGTCAACGTCACGTCAGATCCATGTCAGCCAGGGGGCTTTATCACGCCTTTCCTTAACTCGCAGGGTGTGGGATAAAGCCCCCGTCATCATTACCTAATTATTTTTTTTATTAAATTTAAACATTATTTAATTTTGATATATTAATTTATAACTCATAATTTAAATAATAAAAATAAAATGCCATAATTTAAATAAAAAAACATACAATCTCATAATTATAAATTTATAATAAAAAAATACGAAGTCACTTGTCGTCTTCGCCGTCTCCTCCTTGTTCACGATAAAATGATCGTGGTCACAACATCCCAGTGCGTGCAATCAAGACTACCTAACATCCCAGGAAACCCGTGTATGCACTGATGAGCCTCGTATAAAAGTGGAACATCGACAGCGGTTGGCATCCTCAAATATCGTCTCCCGTACAGAAAGATAACACCTAATAAAATAGTGTTAATAAAAAATAATAACAATGTAAATTAAAAATAATAACGATGTAAATTAAAAATAATAACAATGTAAATTTAAAAAATAATAACAATAACAATAAGAATACAAATTACCTTCACAGAAATTTTCAAGAGAATCACGACACATTCTTGACGACATCCTTAAATATTCATCTCATGCATCACTCGATATGTCATACGCTAGTTGCCTAATTGCTGTTGTACACTTTTGTATTCCAGAGAAACCAACTTTGTGACTAGCACTTTCTCTTTGCGTGAAAAAAGGGAATTTGCCCGCAAGATCATTAGAAATTTTAATGAAAAGACGACAGCTCATAGGAAACCTACGCTTAAACTGAACATCATCGTACAACGGATTTTCACAACAATAATCTTGCATTAGACGTTCATGAGCACCTAACCTATCTCGTTCAATAGCCGGTTATCTGGTACGCGATGTAGAAGATTGGGCTTCTTCTCGCAAATAATTAATCGTCTCTTGCGTAATTGCGATAATCATATCGTCAAGAACACCGTCGGATGAAGAGCTCGAAGAATCGAATGACATTTTTTAGTTGTGATTGGTGTGTGTTTTAGTTGTGTTTGGTGTGTGTTTTAGTTGTGATTGGTCTGTATTTTAGTTTGGGATACGTTTGTATTTATATTTGAATAAAAAAAACTTTTTTTTTAAATATGAACGTTGGCCAACGGTTATGTTGACCAACTTACCTCGATCGTCCCAAATTCAATTTGTTACCATGCTGGCGAGTCACTTATAGCGCCCCTTCTTAATTTCGATGGTGTGGGGGTGGTGGCGCCCCTCAGGCGCCATTAATGTTGAGGTGGCAAGGGTGACACCTCCACACCCTTCGGCCTAAGGGCATAAGACTATATGTTATGGTTTTATACTTTTTGACTCCACTTCACTACTACGTAAGCATGAACAATTATTAATTTTTCTTTTATGTTTTGGTGTAACGGTATCACAAGTTTTAACTACTCATTACCCTATTAAAATAATATATAATTTATGTAATTAAAAAAGTGTGTACAAATATTATTGGTGGAATAAAAAAAAAAGATCCAACGTTTGTTTTTTTTTTTTTTTTTTTTTTGTAATTGGTTCTCCTAATTAATTCACACACTTCAATTGTTGAAAAGTTGGTTGAGAGACATTAGTGGGGCAGCACCAATGAAATTCATAAGCGTTAAAATGGAGGGTGGGTGGTATTAGGGCATGAAGGAGTCCTATGTGGCAATGAGCGGCAACAAAGACAACACCCATGAATTGCCATTAATTAGAACTCATACTTATTTGTGAGAGGCAATCATTCATGCCTTTAAACTCAAAGGCTATGGGCAAACATTAGTTAGTTGTATATTGTAATCCTTATCTTCATAATTAATGAAAATATTTTGCACGTGTCACTTTTTAGTGTTTCTTCACATTTATGTTTCTGTTTCTCTCCCCTGTTAAATTATAATAATAAATTAAAATTTCCTGCATTCTCATCTATTAAATAATAATATGGGCAAATTACTTTTTGAGTCCCTATGTTTTATAGATTTTAACCACTTGAGTACAAAATCAAAATATTTAACGCCCTGAGTCCTTATAGCCACTTTTCTTAACCATTTGAGTCTAAATTTCTAACACCATCCACCAAGTTTGTTAACTACAAGGACAATTTAGTCATTTACACACAAAGTACAACTCTTATATGCACAAGAGTATAAGGAACAAGTGTCTAATGCATAAATATTTTAATATTATATATAAAATAAATTATATATACTGTTATACACACTAAACACACAAACATTTAACACACACCTCACCTGTCCATCCCTCCTCTCTCTCTCTCTCTCTCATCTAGACCTCTACCACCACCATTAACACCGCTGCACCACCACCATCCCCACCGCACCTCCACCACTATCACCACCTTGCGTTGACCGTTAACCACCACTGTTGAGATCACTATAAACAGACGAGACGACCACCACCCACACACCACCGCCTCCGCCGCCACGACAGCCGGAGAATGTCACCGTCGCCTCTCCCTCTCCACCTATCCAACAAAATTTCAACGAAACCCTAGAAAAAGAAACCCTAATTTCTGATTTTCACCAAATTGGATCGCACGATTACACCTTTCTGCTTTCGGATGAATAATTACCTTTGTTGAGAGATCCACAACCCCGACTTTACGAAGAAGATCCACAGTTTTGTTGAACTCAGTTACCGAAGATATACCTTTGGTAAGTTGGCGACCAAATAAATGCCAACAGAAATTGGTCATACCTGTTACTTAATTGTATTTTGTGAAAAAAGAAGAGTACTTATTGAGTTCTGTATAAAAATTAGGCATTCAAGTTTAATTGAGTAAGTATAAATATGCTTTATTGTCTAATTCCTAAACTTTGTACAAGATGCCTTATTTGGTACCTTTTGTATTGATTTCGATGTTTCGTTACCGAACAATCTTGATTTGGTACCTGTTAGTGAAGTAGATTTAGGGCTGCAAAGTCTGTGTAGTAAGTACCCGAATCTGCAGAGGCTTGTGGTTGCGAATTGTAGTGAAATCGGTTTGTTAAATGTTGCGGTGGGGTGTCCGACGATGCAAGAGCTCATTTTGCATCGTTGTGATGATCAGGTTTTTCGCGGTATTGCAACGTTTAAGAATTTGCAAATATTGAAGCCAGTTGGAACGGTTGGCGTGGCGGCGGTGGTGTGTCGGTGGTGGTGGTCGGACATAGGGTTGACGATATTGGCGCAAGGTTGTAAGAGGTTAGTAAAGCTGGAACTCAGAGGATGTAAGTGAGATAAGGTTTGTTAATTATTTATATTTCTATTTTTTAAATACAGGTGTATTTTAGTCTTTTCATTAGAAACTAACAGAATATTCAAAAGGAGTTAGAAATTTGGACTCAAATGGTTCAGAAAAGTGGTTATAGGGACTCAGGGTGTTAAACTTTTTGGTCTTGGACTAAAGTGGTTAAAACCACTATAACAGAGGGACTCAAAAATTATACCCTAATAATATTAAACCTTGTTTTTCTATTATTTATTTTATACTTCTTTTCTCAGTTATTCCCTTCATTTTCCATTTATTAATAAAATATTTAATATTTCATTGATTGTAAATTTCTAACTAGTAGATTTTCCGCCCGCGCGTTGCGGCGGGGACCCATTGACTGCAAAACGTGTGTCAGCAACGGCAAGCAGATACCGAATATCAAAACATAAATAAATATGATGTGGTAAGCATAGTCACCCCGTCCTAAAAAAAGCGATTTTAAATAACATAATATATAATAATAGGACCCACATGTCCTACACGTTGGAAATTCGGTTGTTTTCAGTTCAGTTATTACGGTACCAACACGTTAAAATATGGATGAGTTCGGTACCTGTAACGGCACCGAAAGTACCGATCCGGAAAAACATCGAAATTAGGTACCGGAACAGAAAATACTTGGTACAATACGGTATGGTATTTGAAAGTAAAAATCAATAAATACAGGTATGGTGCTAGAACGGTGTCGAGCCGAAAGTAACGATTCTGAAAACGCCAAAAGGTGGGTACCAAATTGGTACCGAAAATGATTTGGTATAGTAAATTTGGTACCGATACGATACCGGTTTGATTACAGGATTTGATACGATTTGCTCATCAATAATCTAAATATTCAAATTAATTTTACACGCTACAATTCATTCATTATAGAAAAAGTCAAAAAAGAAAACAAAATAAGTTGTTGTGTATATAAAACCTCATTCAAACGAAATACAGTTTACTTACTGTGTGTATGAAAAGTAATCTAAACGGTGCAATTACTTGCATTGCTATGTTGCTACAGGATTTGATGAGCTCGATATCAACTGGTACCGAAAATACCGTTACCGAAATCCCCAAAAGTGGGTGCCAGTACCGAATATACCTGATAGGTACGGTTCGGTACCGGTCGGTACTGGTACGGCACCGGTACTTGAGGGTAAAAACCGGTGAATACCGGTACCGAACCGGTAGCAAAAATACACCTGGTTTGATAAATTTGATACCGGTACCCGATAATATTTGCTCATCACTTAGTGATGTTACTATTCATTCAATTCTATTTTTAATATATAGGTAATTTTTAATATATAGGTAATATGTATGTATGAAAACATTTATTTTGTGATTGTAAATTTCTAATATGTATGTATAATTGTTATATATGTTATTTAATCAATAAGCTAATAGATATGTTTAAGCATGCAAATATCTCTTAGGTGAGCTCTATGTCCTTAATAATCTTAGTAACCCAATCAACCCGGTCCCCATTACATCTAAGCCTGCAGATCCGTCATGTATTCTGTTTTTAAACCTGTATCCGTCATCCTCTTCGGAGACCGTGGAGGACCACCAGAAGGACCCGATGATCTTTTCTACGAGAGCATCTATTTTAAACGGTGATCATGTCATAGCTAAAGGCAGAGCTAGCAAAGGTGCATGTAATCCTAAGCAAAAGCAAAAGAATGGTGTAAAGCTCAAGTGTGTGAAGGTCGGTGGCGTCACGGCTCCAGCTCTTCCAAAGTCGGCCTTTATGTTCCCTCTGTCACATCCGCCATAAGTCCATGTTGGTGTATGTAGGGTCTTTGGTTCGGTAGTTTTGATGGTGTTGTGTGGGTTCCTTAGTGTGGTGATGCCTTAGGGCTGTCGTGTAAGTTTTCTTTTCTTTTCTTGGTGTTTTCTTTTTATTTAGTGCTCCGCTTCATGGTGGTTGTAGCATTTTTTCTAGCTTCTTACTAGTTTAGGTGGAATATATTTCTTTTGCCGTTAAAAAAATAGATATGTTTAAGCTTGTGGAGGCGGCGGCGACGTCAGATGTGGTGTTTGTGACACGTAAACTGTGGGGCTGGATCGTTTTCCAAGAACCCTTTGATTGTTTTCCATCTGTTCCAACCATGGTAATGATGGAAGAATGAATATCGGTTGGTTGATTGAATTAGGGTTGGGTCTGGCCGGAGCGGCGGGATTCCTGATACCATCAAGATTTGATATCGAACGAACAGTTTGTTTCTAAATATTTGAACAGAGAATTACAACCATATTAATATACCTAGCAATGCTAAACAAGAAAACCATATATATATATATATATATATATATATATATATATATATATATATATATATATATATATATATATATATGGCTAAAACTAAGGTAATCCCAATAAAAAAATACACAAAATAAAATGGTATCTTCTTTAGTTTACCAATGGATTTCGGGAACTCTTGACTTCTCTGCGACCACGATTTTCAGGTCCCTCACCGCACTCACTTTCTCCACAAAACGCTCTACCCGAGTCCTCCAATATCATGTTATGCAAAATGGTGCACGTATACATGACGTTTCTCATTTTACTTTTTTCAAGTATCCTCGACGGCTGGGCGATGATAGACCATCACTTTTTTAACACACCGAAAGCCCGCTTGATATCTTTTCTTGCTGACTCTGGTTTCTTCTCGAAATACATTCTTTTTTCGTCATCTGGACACGAAAGAGTTTTCACCAACGTCGCCCACTCCGGATAAATACCGTCTGTGGGATAGTACCCATACGTATACTCCACGTCGTTTGCATAGAATGAAGTATCTGGTGCAACATCAATTATAACATCGTCGAAAAGTTGTAAAAATGCGATGTCATTGTTCGCACCGGCCATGCCAAAGTACGCATGCCAAAGTATAGAACTATACGGACGGAAGTATAGAACTCCAGTTTGTTGGGCAAAAACAGGAGAAAGTCAATTCTCAGATCCTGTATTATACAAGAAACGACCGACAAAATTACTCGAATCAAAGAAAGATTGAAGACGGCTCGAGATCGTCTGAAGAGTTATGCAGATAATAGACGGAAGCCGTTGGAATTCCAAGTAGGAGACAAAAGTACTATTAAAAGTTTCACCTTGGAAAGGAGTAGTTCGATTCGGTAAGAAATGGAAAGCTAAGTCCAAGATACGTAGGACCATTTCCAGTGATCCAACGTATAGGACCAATTGCTTATAGTTTACAACTACCAGAAGAATTAGCTGGAGTACATGACATATTTCATGTATCCAATCTTAAGAAATATCTATCGGACGAATCACTGGTAGTACCTCTTCAAAATATAGAGATAAACGAAAAGTTAAAATTTGTTGAAAAACCTATTTAGAAAGATCAAGTTTCTCAAACACAAGTGACTAGTGCTAGTTAAAGTAAAAAGGGGATTCCAAGAGAGGACCTGAGTACACTTGGGAGCTGGAATCAGAGATAAAGCGAAAGTATCCTCACTTATTCCAGTAAATCTCGAGGACGAGATTTTTATTAAGGTAGGGAGGATGTAACAACTCGCATCAAAAGTCCTATTTATTATTTTAATTTAAACAAATAGGAAACCCTAATTGAGACACCCAAGTGATTCTGTACAAACCCTAAAATTTTCAGAACAATCAGAATCAGGATCAGGGCCCCTAAAACTCAAGGGGGTATTCCCTAGTTACGATTATCCTAATATCTTGCTGTCAGAATCGAATTTCGAAAATCCGTCGACTCAGCTAAGCTAGTTGGACACGTGGCAATCCTATGAGATAAGGTAGACCTTCGCGTCACGCGAAGCCCCAGGTGGTACCCCTCGCGTCACGCGAGGGGGTTGATGTGTGCAAAATGCAGCATATAAATTTCATCAATTGTGGCATAAAACTAACCCTTTTTTATTACTAATGTTGGAAAAAGTGTGCTTTTGTCTTCCTTTTGTATTTTCAGGATTAAATGAGCTCAAATTAACAAAAGAAGCAAAAAGACATCAAAATCTAACATAAATACAAGAAAAGGAACAAGACGTGACATGCCCGACCCCACGACAGCATCTTCCCAAGCAAAACAAGAAGACAGAAGACTGAACACACCCCGTGCTCAGCCAGCACGGGGGCATGCCCAAGTGTCAGTAGAAAAGACAAAGTGGTAGAAGCTTCTATTGCCCACCACGGGGCCGTGCTCAGCGGACACGGGGCCGTGGTCAACTATAAGATTCGCACAATCCAGGCAAATCTTCATAGTACAAAGATTCTTCTGCACACGGGGTCGTGCTCAGCGGACACGGGGGCCGTGCCCGAGCTTCTGTTCAGCCTATAAATAGGAGTGCTTGGCTCAAGCTCAAACCATCCCTTGGCACCACCTCTCTCACACTTCACCCACCACCCACCACCACCATAACATCATCATCCACCATCATCATCCATTGTCCATCATAGAGTGTGTGAGTCGTCTCGGGATCCAAGATTGATCGTAAGAGTTCTTGACAATCAAGGCCATGTTTGCCTAAGTCTCTTACATCACTTGGTGAAGACAAAGTGTCTAGTGTAATACTTTTTATTTCTAATCTTTTCGCACTTTTTACTTGGTTTTGTATTAATGACTTTAATAACTAGTTTCTTATGTTGAAGGTGATCTTTCCTTATCGTTTGTCCGTGGTGTCTTGACATTATTTTACTGTCTATATAAAATAAAAGATTTTCACCATTCATATCTCCACGGTCTATATGGAGGTATGTTGGCTACCTTGGTTGGAGAGATCCCGGCAATAGTAGTAACCAACAAAACCAACGAACTAACTTTCAACAACCGCAAAATTTTTCTCAACAACAAGGTGGAAGAGAAAGGCTTGAAGATGCTGTATCTCGCCTCATCTCCGACACCGAAAAGAAAAACTCGGATCGATTTCAACAATTGGAATCGAATTTTAGAAATCAACAAGCTAGCATTCAAAACATTGAAAAACAATTAAATCAAATAGCTCAAAATTTCTCCGAGAGACCACAAGGCGCGTTACCAAGTGATACCGAAACCAACCCAAAGGCGCAAGTACATCTCATCACATTGAGAAACCGAACCGTGGGTCCCGAAGATGCCCCATTACCACCGGTTGAAGGAAGTCAACTCAGCCAAAGCACGACTTCACCCACACCTCAACCAGAAAAGGCTTCTCCACCAAATCAAGAGGCCACCAAGACTCCTCCAGTTCCATACCCCGGTCGGTTAAATCGTCAAAAGACCGATGAGCAATTCGCAAAGTTCGAAAATTTACTAAAACAATTGCATGTTAATATTCCTTTTATTGAGGTCCTAACCCAAATGCCTAAATATACAAAATTCATGAGGGATTTCCTCACCCACAATAGGAAAATTGAATCATTGCAATTAGTTAACTTAGGCGAAGAATGCTCCGCCCTAGTACTCAACAAACTCCCACAAAAGAAAATTGATCCCGGAAGTTTCACGATTCCTTGCTCGATCAGGGAATCCCCCGTTCGTAATGCATTAGCCGATCTTGGGGCTCGCATTAACCTCATGCCCACATCAATGTTCAAACGACTCGGCCTAGGAACAACAAGCCCTACAAAGATGAGCATACAACTCGCCGACAGATCCGTCAAATTTCCACAAGGTGTCGCTGAAAATCTATTGGTCAACGTTGACAACTTCGTGTTCCTAACCGACTTTGTTATCCTAGACATGGAGGAAGATACCGATGTCCCTCTCATCCTCGGGAGGCCATTTCTAGCCACCGCCCAAGCAGTGGTGGACATGAATGACGGAACGTTAACATTGAAGTTTGGGGACAAGGAAGTGAAGTTTGAATGTGGAAAGAGAGTAGAGGACGAAGACCCGGTCAACTACATGAAGGTCATAGACTCAAGCTTGGATGACGCTCTCCGACGGTGTAACATGGGATGCAATACATCCCACTTGGGTAACATATGACCAGGCTTTGGGTCTAGCCAAGGACCCTTATAAACGTGGCGCACCACGGAGGTATTCCGCGGAACTATCCTTAGTTTAGTTTAGATTAATTTTCATGTTTTCTAGTTAGTTTTAATTTTCAGGAATAAAACACACTTGAGATGGCAAAGGATACAAGGGAAACTTGAACCAGCACCCCATGCAGGAAAACAGGACCATCCGACAAAATTCTTCGTTTACAGTAAGCTCGGCACGGGCCGTGTCCGCCCAACACGGCCCCGTGCTGCACAGTCTGCAGAAAAAGACCCAGTTCAGGTAACTGGACACGGGCCGTGTTCACCCAACACGCCCCCGTGTCCAGGCTTCTGTTTCTCTTGATTTAATTTTGTACTGGCACTTGAACACGGGGTCGTGCCCGGACAACACGGGGCCGTGTTCAGTACCCAGTAACACATTTTTTTTGCTTTTTCACACCTTTTACACATTCAATCAACCTAAAAACTTATTTTTGGGACACATTGAGGACAATGTGTAATTTAAGTGTGGGGGGGGGGGGGTGCTAAAACCTTGAATCTTGCAAGTCCTAAATACAAGCCTTACACAAAACTCTATTGGAACCGCTAATCACCCCAAATTTTTTTCAAAAATTTTCATTTTTTTACTTGTCTAGGTTTAACTTGGGAATTTCAAAATTCTAAAAAGGTTATATTTTTACGAATTTACAACCGATAGCGTCGTGATAAAAAGAACCAACATAAGAAAATTATGAAAAGGCATGACAAGCTTAGTTAAAATTTGATTATATATACTTGATCACATAAAAACCCATTCCCACAAAAGTGAGTTTTTGAGCCTTTATTGAGCATACAATTACAAATCATTAAACTAAATGCTCATTTTTCGTTTCTTGTGTGAATAGCCGCTTGGTTCTTACGACTCTAGAACTTGCCACGACAATACATTCCCGGTCCTTACCAACTTAAACCCAAGTGAGTAAATGATGGAGGCATTAGGACTAACCATTTTTTTTATTTCTACACCATTATTTTTCTTTTTTTTACCACCTACCCAAAAATCCCCCTAGTTAGCCCCTTTGAGCCTAAACCTTTTCATTTCATAACCCAAACAAACACCCTTTTACCCACCAAAACTTTTTTCATTTTTAACCCTTTGTTTTAGTAACTAGCTCGGTTTCTCATTTGGCTTTCAAAAAAAAAATATATATATATATATATATATATATATATATATATATATATATATATATATATATATATATAGTTGATTATGAAGCAAAAGCAAATAAACAAACAAATTTATCAAAAATGACTTTGTTTGAAAAAGAGCTTCATAAAAATAAAAGTTGAAAAATAGAAAGTCTTACGAAAACCGACGCTTGTTACTCTTTTCGCCCTTTTTCTACTAACCACTAACCACTAACCCAACCACCTACCTTTAACCCAAGCCTAACCCTTCACCCAAAAAGTCCTCTTGATATTTACAAAGGTTTATAAGTTAAAAAGGAGGAGGATTGATTGCTTGGCAAGCCTATGATAGGAGTAAGTTCCATGCCGCTCTCGAGTGATCCACAAAAATACATCTTCGGCCGAGTGTTGAGTGATCCCCGTGAGGTATGTGAACTTGTATATAAATAGAATTTTAAAGAGGCATGTTATGCCCTAATAAGTAATTTATCTTATGAAAAGTTTTAAATAAATCATGACGAATAGGATTGTAAATAAATAAAAATAAAACTTAATAAAGAATCTTGGAAATCCCGACACTCTATGACAAGCCCAAAAACCTTCTTCTCTACCCATTCCATTTGGGAGGGTAATAGCCACATATTAAGGAGTTTTGCTTGAGGACAAGCAAAGATTCAAGTGTGGGGGTATTTGATGTGTGCAAAATGCAACATATAAATTTCATCAATTGTGGCATAAAACTAACCCTTTTTTAGTACTAATGTTGGAAAAAGTGTATTTTTGTCTTTCTTTTGTATTTTCAGGATTAAATGAGCTCAAATTAACAAAAGAAGCAAAAAGACATCAAAATCTAACATAAATACAAGAAAAGGAACAAGACGTGACATGCCTGACCCCACGACAGCATCTTCCCAAGCAAAACAAGAAGACAGAAGACTGAACACGCCCCGTGCTCAGCCAGCACGGGGGCGTGCCCAAGTGTCAGCAGAAAAGACAAAGTGGTAGAAGCTTCTATTGCCCACCATGGGGCTGTGCTCAGCGGACACTGGGCCGTGGTCAACTATAAGATTCGCACAATCCAGGCAAATCTTCATAGTACAAAGATTCTTCTGCACACGGGGTCGTGCTCAGCGGACACGGGGGCGTGGTCAACTAATAAGACAAGCAGCATTAAATGAAGAAAGAGAAGGATGTGGACACGGGGCCGTGCCCGAGCTTCTGTTCAGCCTATAAATAGGAGTGCTTGGCTCAAGCTCAAACCATCCCTTGGGACCACCTCTCTCACACTTCACCCACCACCCACCACCACCATAACACCATCATCCACCACTATCATCCATTGTCCATCATAGAGTGTGTGAGTCGTCTCGGGATCCAAGATTGATCGTAAGAGTTCTTGACAATCAAGGCCATGTTTGCCTAAGTCTCTTACATCACTTGGTGAAGACAAAGTGTCTAGTGTAATACTTTTTATTTCTAATCTTTTCGCACTTTTTACTTGGTTTTGTGTTAATGACTTTAATAACTAGTTTCTTATGTTGAAGGTGATCTTTCCTTATTGTTTGTCCGTGGTGTCTTGACATTATTTTACTGTCTATATAAAATAAAAGATTTTCACCATTCATATCTCCACGGTCTATATGGAGGTATGTTGGCTACCTGGTCGGGGGTTAAGGGAACGGTTTGGTAAAGGTCTTGCCATTGTTCAGCGTTTAGAGGTCCTGCAATGGACCTGGGTCAAATTTAGTAGGACCTCCTTCAATACTTAACGGTATTGGATGGCGGGGGTCCAAACTCTTTGATCCCCTCATAAGTTAACTACTATTAATACTATAACCCGGCTATCTAGGACTGTATCCCTGCTGACTCAGACTACTTAGTCGAGGGTAACGTCACCTCCAAAAGAGGGGCCTACCATAATTTGCATTAATAACTTAATTCATTATCTTTCAATAATCCGACCCTTTAGGATTGTATCCTTGCTGACTCAAACTACTGGGTTGAGGGTAACGTCACCTTCAAAAGAGGGGCCTACTACAATAACTAAGATAATCTCTTAAATAGTGCAAAAGTACGGAAATAATCAAAGGTTACACTATACACGAGTCGGAACCAAGTGATTCATCTTGTCTATCTGTTTTTCTTTATTTTTATTTTCAGCATTTTTAGTTAGTTTTTATTTTTCTTAGCTTAAAACATTTTTCTAAACTTTTTGATTTGATTAGACGTTGAGGATAAACCGGTACTAAAGCTCTTGTGTCCTTGGACGACCTCGGTATCTTACCAACACTATACTATGCTCACGATGGGTGCACTTGCCCATAGATGTGTCTAGTGTTAGTAAATATCGTGTTTTATAAATTTAAAACTTGACTAAAAAGTGTTAAAGGGGCTTAAAATATACACCTAATATATATAACACTTGACACCCATCAGGGTCAAATTTCATGTATAAATAGATGGGTTTGGGACTTGAATTTTGGCACTTGAACGACGTAAAAATTCGTTATATACACTGAGTTATAGTCTGTTCATTACAAAACACACACGATTCACGAAACGCTGCCGCAATAACAGGGTATTAACTCGATCGCTGCTACGATTCAATGTCCGATCGATTGAAATCAATCCAATGGATGTTTAAGTGCTGCCCAAATTAGGGTTTATGCTTTGTCATTCGTCGTGAATTCGATGGATGTTTAAGTATCGCACTTCGTCATTCGTTGTGAGGGTTTTTATCTCGTGAGTTATCGTAAATGCAGTATTAATTACTTACCTAGTTCGTGTACACTAGATTACAAGACTAATCAATAGGCTAAGCTCTGCCCGTATATGCAATATATCAAGGCTTATTTGTAGGCTAAACTTTGCCCGTATGAATCTGCATGCTTATAATGTGAGTCATTCTCTTTTTATCAAATTTGATTTCAAAAGCATGTTTACTTTCAAAGTTATAATTACAGGAATTAAGTCTTTGTAATCACCAAATTACAGCCAGTATGTGGGGTTTTGTATACATTACTTATTTCCCGTCACCATTGGACAACGAGTTAGCCAATGGGTGATCTGACCATAGTCACAGAAACGAGTCGAGTGACAAATACTGTGGGTAGTTGGTTGATATCAGGAAACATTGTAATCGCTCTTAATACTGTAACTTATAACACTGTTTTCTAGTTATACTTTGCAGTGATTAAGTCATTGCCAATCTTAAAGAAGCAAATGTAAAAACTCTTAATGTTGTAAATTATAACAAATATGTTTTATCAAAAATGAATGAACTCACCAGTATTTCCGGCTGACAAAACCTTTTTAAAACACGTTTCAGGTAATTACAGTAGATTGGAGTAAGAGATGGATACGGCACTGAAAGGCTTCAAGAAGTGGCTTATTTTATTAATTAAATCAAATTAAGAAATATTGTTTTATGTATTGGGTTATCCCTTATTAAAGCCACCTTTGTAAAACATGGGTTTATCCCATCTATTTAATAAATAAAATCCGGTGTTTTCTAAACTCTGATATTTTTCCTAACTCATGGTCCTGATGAAATTTCCGCTGCAATATTTTTTCAAAATAATCATCGGTACCACTTGGCTGTTCGCGGCTTCCGATTCCGTCCAGGGTGGGTCGGGGGTCGTGACAACGACATCCTTAAATATTCATCCCACGCATCACTCGTTGTGCCGTACGCTAGTTTCCTAATTGATGCAGTACACTTTTGTATTTCAGAGAAACCGACTTTGAAACTAGCACTTTCTCTTTGTGTGAAAAAAATGAAATTCTCCCGCAAGATCATTAGAAATTTTTAGGAAAAAACGACGGCTCATACGAAACCTACGCCTAAACTGGACATCATCGTACAACGGATTTTAACAAAAATAATCTTGCATTAAACGTTCATGAGCACCTAACCGATCTCGTTCAAGAGCCGGTTGTCTGGTACGCGATGTAGAGGATTGGGCTTCTTCTCGCAAATAATTAATCGTCTTCTGCGTAATTGCGATAATCATATCATCAAGAACACCGTTGGATGAAGAGGTCGACGAATCGGATGACATTCTTAAAAATGATTGGGTAGAATTTATGTGTTTTTTTGTGATTGGTGTGTGTTTTAGTTTAGGATAGGTTTGTATATATATATTTGAATTAGAATTAGATTTTTTTAAAATCCGAACGTTAAACAGCGGTCATTATGACCAACTCCCCTCGATCAACTCAAAAATCGTTCATTAACATGTTGGCGAGAGATGGATGGCGCCCCCCCCCCCCCCCTTAACTCGTGCGGTGTGGATGGTAGCGCCCCGAGGACACTATCGAAGATGATGTGGCGGGGTGGCGCCATGCCACACCCACTGGCCTTAGTATTAGATTGTTTGATTTAGTATAAACATAAATTATTGCTTGTTTATTGTATTTAGTTAATTTATTACATTATTTGTTTAGGTCTTATGGTTTAGTGACTAATGGTATTGGTGACTCCTCTCACAAATATGATGCCGGTTCAAATTTTGGCCAAGTTCAAGCTGATTAGGTGATATCTATAACTAAAAAATGTTGTTAAAAACTAATACATTATTTAATGTAATGTAAATGCATTTTTTATATTAACCTTTCATTAAAAAAACTCAAAACAAATAATTTTTACGTAAAATTGTCTAGCCTACTGTTAGCAACTTAAAATTATTATGTTGGTAATAGTACATCAACCGAAAAGAAAATGATTAACTCATCTTTCTGTTCTAACATATGCCACCATTGTTACTCACTGATAGAGATATACATGGAACCTTGATTTACTTTGTATTGATATGAAGCATATATAGGGGATGTTTGGCCTAGCTTTTATTTTTTTGGCTTATGCTTATATTTTGAAGTAGCTTATGCTTATTTTCTTTCATTTGATAAGCTATTTTTAAGTGTTTAGATTAGCTTATATTCTACAAGTTGATAATTAATAATTAATCTTTAGTTGTTTGTTAAGTTATTTTTTATTATGGGAAGGGGTATAATATCATTGTGTGTAATGAGTAAAAAACCATCTTCTTCAAATAAGCTAAAAAACCATGTTCCCATAAGCTTCTTGAAATTAGCTTATATAAGCTAATAAGCATAAGCTTAAAAAGCTAAACCAAACACCCATTAGTGCTTATTTTGTAAAGATAAGCTAAAAAAGCTATAAGCTTAGATAAAAAAGCTAGGCCAAACGCCCCCATAATAAACTTCCAACTGTAAATGAGAGATATACGTGGAATTTACATAAGGGCATGTTTGGCTAAGCTTTTTAGAGTTAAAAAGGACTTTTGGGAAAAGGACTTTTGGGATATACAAGGAATATTAACATAATTAAATGTAGTTTAGTCTCCATCTTTAACACTCTCCTTCAAATCAAACACCACTGCAACTCCGCAAGCCATCATTGCCACCCTGTGTAAGCAGCCACCGCTCGCCACCGTGAACCATAAAGGGGGCTTCGCCGCCCGTTTCCGTACACGCCGCCGCTGGTTTCAACTACCAGTCGCCGCCCTTGTCTGCCAGAGGTGAAAACCCACCTGAAATCAACCGTCATCGTCGACGCTTTGCACCACCAATCGCCGCCCTTGTCTGCATATGTTCTTTTTCCCGGTAGGTTTTCCTTTTGGGGTGTGCTGGTGTTAAAGAGAAGAGAGAACCTTAGGGTGTCTGCAAGTTATGTGGTTATGATATGATTTTAAGAAAAATAAACTAAGAAACCACTAAACAGTACAACAATTTAAATTAATGTACAAACGATTAATATTAATTTTACAATTTAATTATAAGTTCATTAAGGGTAATATAGTAATTTAATAGGAGTAATTTTAATAAAATGGATAAGTATGTAATATATATAATTGTAACAACCCTCGGTAAAATCAACACCCTTATAATTATTCCGACACCCTGTTATATGTTAAAATACCCTTATATGTCCTATATTACACCCCGTATGTGAAAACCGAGCCCTAAATAGATTATAACATATAAAAGAAAATAAAAATCTAAAAATATAAGCTGAGGCGAGCCGCGAAAGACCTCACCTCAAGTTTACGCGGGCCGTATCAAGACCAGACTTGACTCCGCTGACTTCTTAAGTTCAAGCGGGCCGCGTAAAATCTCATCTAAGTTGACGCGGGCCGCGACAGATCATTACACGCGATTACACCAGAGGCCGACACGTGTCGACATCGTGGCGGACCTACTAGCTGACCCAGCTAAGCTATTGAGTTGACCGATGTTGACGCGGGCCGCGTAAAGGTCCCTTATCTTTTACGCGGGCCGCGACAGGACCAGAAATCACAACTATAAATAGATAGCATCAGATTACAATTTATGTCGCTCATTTCTTTTTCTCAATCTCGAATTCTGAAGTTAGAAGCATTATAGTCGGGTATTATACCCCTAAATTAGCGAGGTTCTGCTCCGTTGTAAGTATTATAACCCCAGTTTCGTAATAGTTACGCTGCCCGATTGATTTAGGGTTCCGTAACAACTGTCGTGGTTCTGCCCGACGTAGTTGTTGGAAATGCCGTCTCGGGGAGGGTATCATTAATAATTTCAAAGGGTTATGATACTAACCAATGTACATTTGTATAAATTATAGATTATATCCAGGAAACCCCTACAAAAAGCCTAAGACAGCAATGTGAGTTTATCCTCTTTTTGTTAATGTTTTTGGAATGTTTTACAAAACCTTAATTATTTTACAAAGTGATTAAGCGGTGATTGAGTCTTTGTAGTTCTTCAATTACTGCCGGTATTATGGGGTTTTGTATACAAAATTTACTACGAGTAGTAGTAAGTCTGAATGACACTGCATTACCATTGGACAATGAGTTAGCCAATGGGTAATTTGACCATAGCCATAGATCCGGTCGAGTGGCAAATACTGAATGAGTAATTGTGTAGAAATAAACAATGTGATCGCTCTCAATACTGTTTTAATTGATAAAATGTTTCTTGATTAAACTGGGATTCACTCACCAGTATTTCCGACTGACAAATGTTTTTAAAACGCGTTACAGGTAACACAATGTGAACAGCCAATTAATGAAAGCCAGCTGGAGAGCACTGAAGGCTTGGGAAAATGTGGCTATAAAAGTTACCTAATAAACGATGTTTTAAATTCAATAAAATAGGGTTTGTCCCTATAAATGTATTGTAATAAGAAACTTGGGTTTGGCCCATGTTATTATTAATATAGAAGAAGGTGGTTTTACTCTGATAAACATTTCCTAACTACGGTCCTGATGAAAAAAATTCCGCTGCGAGACTAAACAAACTGATACCACCAAACTCTGTGATCACGTCCGCCCGTTCCCGGGGATCAGGGATCGGGGGTTGTGACATATATAGTTTAGGAAGGGGAAATATATAATTGATTATAAAGACTGGGTAAATATGTAATAAACGATCTTAGCAGGGGGATATATGTAAATGACCCTAAAAATTACACTGGGAATAGTTATTTAGTAGGGTGTTATTTGGCTTTAAATCTTGATTATTTAGGTGTTATTTGGCATTGTTTGTCAATTATTTAGGCGTTAACTTAATTGTTAGAAACTTTGTTGATTATTTTGGCCTTAATGGCTCCTAAAAAACTTGTTTACATTATATATTGCGTTAAGGCTTAAGAACACATTTTTTCGAGCTCGAACAAAGTACATGAATTTTGAGGACCGGCCCTGCATATACCAATACTCTTGTATATTCTGCTAAAGAACTTCAAATTTATTGCACTTAAATTGATAAACCAAATTGTTTGAGAATTATTTTGAGTTACGTTAAAACACATATATAACTTATTTAATTCTTCGTTGAGACATATGGGCCGTAATGACACTAGCTTAAATCAGACGATATAATTTAAAACTTATATAATTGCCCGCCGTTACGCACGGTTAATAATACAAGCTTATACTGCGCTTGTGGTAAGAGTGAGTGACCTGGCGCAAGCCGCGCTAGCGAACACAACAACGAGGTGGTAGCTTGGGCGAGCAGAGGTTAACCACAACAAGCTCAAGTGAGGGGAGACACGAGTGAGCAAGGTGATGAGTAGGCAGGGATCTAGTCAGCGTCATGTGTCATAATATTAGAGGATAAATCCGGGTTGTCAAGTGAGCGACATCACACGAAGGGTATAACTTTTAACTTTTCTTGTAAAAATAAAAGTTGGTTTTGATAATGGGCCTGGTTTATTTAAAGGAAGCCCAAACCTAGATTTCTGTTCTTGTTCCCTTCTTCACAGCGAGACGACACCACCGATGTTGAACCGCCGGAGAAAACTCCGACGATGCATCTTCACCCTTCTTACTCCACTTTCTTAAAAATCGAATAAACCCTTATCTCTTCCCCAACCCTACGCTTACGCCGCCGTTACTCGTCATCCTCCCTTTCTGTAATAACGGATGAAACGACCTTCGGCGCCGCCGTTGGTGAAACAAGCAGATATTGTCAACAACATCCGTGGCCTGAGTGGGTGACTTTTGTTGACCGTTTGAAGTCAAAAGGTACATTCGTCAAGATGCTGGAACTGGAAGTGATGTTGCGGTTTATAAAGAAATGGGTGTTTTGAAGGAAGCTTGCCTCAGCTTTGATCAATTTGATTTATTCAAGTAAGAAATTATTGATGTGTTGATTCAATTGTCTGTTTGATAATGACAGTGAATGGTACTGAAATGAACATGATAGAAGTTCCAAATTGATGAATCTCAGTGTACTGTGTTTTGTAAAAAGAAACATTATGCTTTAAAATTCATTGATTATTTATAGTTAGTTAGGTATAAGTATATAGTGGTGGGTTGAAGCAACGAGCTTTTATAACAGCCCGTATCTGTTCATGAAATTTGAATCAATTTAAGCTTCATTTTGATGTTATTTGACTGATTTCACTTGTTTCGTACATTTGTGTGTGATTTCGAGTGTTCGCCATGCTTAATTTCAAATTATTGTTGATTTGCGTATGAAATTTTAATCAATTTGAGCTTCGTTTTGATGTTAATCGACTGATTTCACTTGTTTCGTACTTTCGTGTGTGATTTCGAGTGTTCGGCATGCTTAAATTCAGATTGCTGTTGATTTGCGTATGAAATATGAATCAATTTAAACTTCGTGTTGATGTTAATCGACTGATTTCACTTGTTTCATTTCATACTTTCGTGTGTAATTTGTGTGATTTCGAGTGTTCGTCATGCTTATCAGTTTAAGCTTCGTTTTGATGTTATTTGACTGATTCACTTGTTTCGTACTTTCGTGTGTAATTTTGAGTGTTCGTTGTGCTTGATCTGGAACATATGGTGAGATTAGACCTTGCTATAACTTGTATAATGATGTTGACAACTTATTTATGGTTGTTTGAATAGTCTGTACTGTATTAGATGATAAACTGTGACTTTTTTTATGATTTTCGTCTAATTACGTGCGTTTTCTGGTGGATAAAGTAAACGATGCAACAATTTCATCAACTGAAATTTTTGGTGCGAAATTGTTAGAGGATTTAGGTTTAAAATTCAGCATTGGAACTATCGTGATATACTTTTCTTAATTCATCGTTCTGCTAAAATAATTGTGTTCTACTGTTGATTCGGGTATGAAATAGGAATGAATTTAAGCGTAATTTTGATGTACCAAATGAATTTTGATTCGGGTACGGTTCGGTACCGGTACCCGGTACCAAATGAAGTTCATCGTCGCAAAACAAATAATATTGGTGGTATGAGATGCCGGATGTTACAAAATCAGTTTAATTTGTGAGTTTTCTTGCTGAATGTTGTTGGCAATTCAATTTAGTTATTGACCCTTTCAACATCTTTACTCTGTTTGTGATTTGCCTTTACATAATCAATTGATAAATCTTGCAAGCTAGTGGGTTATTTATTTTATTTTTTGGGGATTTTTATGGAAATAACAGTTAATCTGCAATGACAAGTGAAGTAGAATCACTGACCCAATTGAGAAAAATCTTAATTTATCATTTATCTTGTTGATTTATAGTTATAATCTTGTGAATATTGCAGGTTGTTTATGACAAAGGCAGTGGAAGAAGCAGGGGTTTCGGCTTTGTAACCATGTCAACCGTCGAAGAAGTTGAGGCGGCTACACGACAGTTCAAAGGTTATGTAAGTAAACAAGACCCAAAATCACCTTTTCATTAATCGTGACACCATATAAGTTAACGTCAATGATTGGAATTGCAGGAACTCTACGGGAGGCAATTGAGGGTGAACTCCAGGCCACCACCAAGCAAAGGAGACTCTTTCTCTAGAGGGCAAAGAGACGGTGGTCGTGGCGGCTACAACAGTGTTGGAGGTGGTGGAGGGAGAAGTTATGACAGCACAAATAAGGTTTATGTTGGAAACCTTGCAGGGATAGCGGTCGGTCAAAGGGTTTTGGTTTCGTGACGTATGGTTCGATGGATGAGGTTAATAAAGCTATTGATTCAATGGATGGCCTTGTAGGTATTGTTTTATATAAGAATTTGATATATTCAGTAGTTTCGGACAATACAGATGTCGTATCTGTCTGAAAAATATGAAACATGCAAACAAAATCAAAATATAGTTTTTAGAACTGACAAAGTTGGATCATATGTATTTCAAAAAAATAAAGAGCCATAAAAGACAATAAAAACCGATCACACTTTTCTGATGATGGCTTTGCAATCCCAAAGTTTTTTTAATTTTTTGATTTTTTAAATTTTTTTTAATTTTAAAATTTTTTTATTTTTTTGATTTTTGTTTTTTTTTTGTTTTTAATTTTTGATTTTTTTATTTATTTATATTTTTAGCCTATCATGCCCAAATCCATCTTAACAAAAACCCATCTTGACCTAAACCCATCCTAACCCATTTCTTAATAAACCCATCTTAACCCAAACTCATCCTAACCCATACCCATTCTAACCATTTACCCAAACCTGCCCAACCCACCCATTTTGCCACCCTTAATTATAGTAAAAAGAGTGAATTGCAAGTTTTGTCCTTTATCTATATACCACATTTCAGGCGGTGTCCTTTATCTTTAAAATTGAGAAGTTTTATACTTATTGTTTCAAAATCTTGCACGAGATGTCCTTTAAGCCTAACCCAGTTAATTTTCTCTGTTAAATCAAATCCCACATGGGTAGTTTAGTCTTTTTACCAACTTATTTAGAAATCTTATAACAAATAAAACAAAAATAAATTTAAAAAATTTATGTTAATATAATATGCATATATGTATTACATTGTCTCTCTACGTCTCTCCACCGCCACTAACAACGACCACCAGCCACCACTCTCCGCTACTCTAAACATCATCACCACACCACCACTCTTAATCCAAACGTTATTTTTTTTTTGTGAATCTAATTTCATCACTCAGATTCATCAAAACTAACTTCTATGCCTAATCCATCTTGTGACTATTCAATCAACAATTAAACTGAATCTAAACAAAGCATAAGATTATTACTTCTAACCTAATGGAGTGATCTTGTTTCCATTGATGACGGAGGAAATTCCGGTGGGATCGGAAACCTCCACACGCCACCGGCCACCATAACTCGCTATTCACTAATGGAGTCATCTTGTCTCCACCATCACTCCTCTTCCAACCGCCCTAGCACCATCTGCAACTCCTTCGCAGAGATCACACCATTCTTATCAATATGAAACACCGAAAATGCATCTTGCAAACTCTCCAACACCTCCTTATCAATATCACCTTCAGCGTCCACTGAGTTGATCATGCTCTCCAGTTCGTTGTCCGTCGCCCGGTGACCTAAACTCCCCATTATTTGAATCGACTAGAAGACGAATTTGTGAAATTGAAAGGATGTGGCTGTTGATTTTGAGTATGATGTTCAATTTCGATGTATATTTGGATGAATCTGCATCGATTGAACAATGAATTTGAAAGTATTTGGGGGATTTCATGAAACCCTATTTTGTCTCCCCATTTTTAGTTGTGATACAGTGATAGTTTGATTTGGGGTGAGGCGATTGTTAATTTATTTATTTCATTTACACAATTAGTCAAAGAGAAAGATGGATTGACAAAACTACCCCATGTGCAAAGCACATGATGTGATTTAACAGAAAAAATTAGTTGAGTTAGGGGTAAAGGACATACTGTGTAAGATTTTGAAACAATAAGTACAAAACTTGTCAATTTTAAAGACAAAGGACACCGCCTGACATGTGGTATATAGATAAAGGACAAAATTTGCAATTCACTCATGTTTATTATTAGTTAGGCATGAATACATAGTGTTTAGGACTTTAGCGCTGTAAACAAGCTGAGCCAGTTGGGTCGGGCTCGGGTCAGCCACAAATCGAGCCGATTTTGAGCGAGCCTCAAGCAGTGAGCTTTGTTAACAGTCCGTATAGTGTTAGGCTGATTAAAGATCTTAAATAAGATACCTATGGTGTGTTTATAAATTATAGTAATTAGTCATAAATACATGGTGTTAGGCTGATAAGGATCCTAAATGAGATACTATAAGTATGTTTATATAATCTCATTCAAGGAGATGTAAGCTATTTATAACACACCATTTTTTATATTAATTAGTTTAAACATTTAAAAACATTTTATTTGTAATTGACTTTGGTATGTCTACATTTTGAGCATAGGCATGTGGTATATGTGTTTTCCAGTGATCACGTTCCAGGGCCTATGTGATACTACAAGACAATGAACCGGTTGCAGGAACCGTAGATATTCTGCGCATTCTATTATATTATGCACTTGATCTTGCTTTTGATTCTGATAAGAAGCCTTCAGTGGCGGAAGTTGTTGAAGCATCCGCCAAGAAGTTGCTTTTGGAGTAGACTGAGCTTAGTGACACGAGAGTTGACCCTGAATTACAAAAACCAGCTGCGACAGTTCCTAGAAAGGCACAATCTTTTGGAGTTATGGAGCAGACTGTTGAAATGAAAAGAGGAGATTAGTTGTGTCCCAAGTGAGTATCTGTTTGAAATTATAATACACATTCTGGTTAATATGAGATATATAATCTCATAATATGCTTATAATTTTTTTGGTTAGGTGCAATTTCTTTAATTTTTCTAGGAATACAAATAAAAATGGCGTGAATGAACGAAGATGGTCCTAAAAAATCCTGTGGTGATAGTGTTGAAATGGCAAAGGTGAATTTTTCAATTTTGGTCTTATCACCTTCTTGATTGGTATTTTTATTAGTTATCAAATACTGATGTCATGTAATGTGTTTTTTGGTGATCTTAGTAATTATTAAGTTTAATAAAACACGTGTCAATGACAGTTCAGTTGTGAATGTATGAGGTAATTTGCGAACCAATACAAAGATTAAAGTTGGGAATTTGAGTATTTGGTTTTTAAATTTGATGAATCACTAGATGGATGGGGTTTATTACTAATAGCTGGATTAATGATTGTATATATATAACATAAATGTTTCTTTTTTTATTTTACAGATGCAATTTTATGAATTTTTTCAGAAATATTCGGTGCCTGATGCAAAACCGAGGGACCTAAGAGGGTTGGAACACAGAGATGAAGAAAGGAGACCGCAGCAATTGATTCTTTTATTGGTTTTTCAACCAATAATGCTATCGGTTTCATTGTTCTTATAAGCACCGAGTAGGGTTAGAAGTTGATTTACCTGTTTGCTTAGTTGGTTAAATTAAGGAGTGCAATTAGTATATAAAATGAGTTAATTTTTAGATAAGGTAAACTATTTTATCATTTTAGCATTATGTGAGGTTTAAAATTATGATTACTTAGAAGATAGCTTTTGTTTTGATTTCTGAACCCCTAATTTTTTGATTTTCTGTTTGACAAAGTATAAGCCTACACATCCGATTGCTTTAAACCGGGTTCAAACTAAATGGGTTGCATAAGATAAAAGGATTGCTTTTGTCTAGCTCCTTCAATCATGCTTAGTCTTTTGACATACTATCTTGATTATTCGACGTTGTTTAATACATGAAGATTCATAAAAACCGACTAGTTGCTTATGACAACCCATGCCTACAACTTAGTCGAGTTTGGGTCTGTTTATGAATTGTGCCAGCAATACAAAGTGTTTACCATGCCGAGAGTGGGAGTGCACCTCGTAAGACCCTCATTTTTTTTCACAACAATGCCTTTTTAATAATTTTATATATTTTAATTGCTTAGATACAAAGAACTTGCCAATAAATACTACTGCCCATTACAACAAGCACACGACTTGACTTGACAAGAAGTTAAATGGGTTAAGGTCATAAACTAGTCAACACGTTAATGGCAGGCTCAAAAGCATGTCTAAACAGGTTCAGCCTGCCGAATGCGTTCATGACACACATAACACATAACTAATTGTGTTAAATGGGTTATCAGGTTGTCAAGACACTTTTAAGACCCACTTAGCTAATCAGGTTATGGATTATTCTTTGGGATTTTATGGCCTGTAATTTTTGGTAGCCTTTTTTTTAGGGTTATTGGATTTTATCACCCCCTAACTATTGGCCATTGGCCGCCGCCACCCCAAACTATCACTTTGACGCACGTCACCCCCAACTTAACACTTATTATGTTCTGTCACCACGTCGTTAACTGATCACTAACTTTTGATCTTGGTACTATACTTTTGGGGGTGTCATAGGGATCTTAGGAAGGTTTTAGGGATCTTAGGACATCCCAAAAGTATAGTAACAAAATCAAAAGTTAGTGATTAGTTAACGATGTGGTGACAGAACACACTAATTGTTAAGTTGAGGGTGAGGGGCGTCAAAGTGATAGTTGAGGGTGGCAGCGGCCAATAGCCAATAGTTGGGGGTGATAAAATCCAATAACCCTTTTTTTTATCACGTTGATAAGTTATTATTGTTTGTTACCATGATAAGGGAGTTATGTTAAAAAACGTACATGTCGTGTCATTCGTATTATTGAATTGTTTATATTTAACTGTGTTAAACAGATTATGTAATTCGTGTTATTAAACTGCTTATATTTAATTGAACTTTACATATCTAATGTATCTTATATTGAACTTCCTATATCTGTTTTATCTTTTATTGAATTTGGGAAAAGTGTGATTTCTTCAACTATGGCGGAAATGTTGTATGTCGGAAGTGCAATGACGAAAGGCCCGAAGATGCAAGAGCTAAATATCAGGAAAAAAATGTGGAGGAAACCGTAACTTCTAGTGGGTCAAATGTAACAGGGCCGCCACCATTTAACCGTGGTGTCATAAAGCTGCATTTAATTGTTATGTTAAAATAAAAATAACAATAGGTTTATTTTATTAGATGCAACTGTCGAATGGTGTTTCCGGAGGTACCAGAGGCGCCACATCAGCCTTTCCCTTAAGGCCCCCCATTGTCGAACAACGACCTTGCCACATCGGAGCCATAGCGCCCCAAACACCGTTGCAGAGGCGCCATTGGCGGGCGCGCGCTATGGTTGAATCATTGTATCCATGGGGAGAGTCAACGGGTTTATTTGGTGAGAAATTAATATTTGACCGTTGGGAAACAGTTAAATAATAAAAAGATTTAAATGAAGAAATAAACATCAATTTTCCTTCTATTTCTCTCCATTTCTTTCCTTAAAAAAACTCTAGAACACGATTTTTCTTGATATCTTTTTGAATCGTTTCTTTTTATAAGTTAAATGAAATTCGGGAACACATCATTATTCTTCAACGTCATGAGTATAGGGTTGCCACCTCAATCAATTTGGGGCCCGGGCGAAATATAAACTCAAAATTCTTGTTCAAATGTTATTGTTATAAACAGTGGCAAATTCAAGATTTTTGTGAGTCAGTATAAAAATGGGTTGGCTAAAGTATGGTTAGACCACATATGTAAAAATAATTACTCTTAGATTTTTTTTATTAAAGTGAGATTAGATTAAAATTGAAGATTTTATATTCGCAACGAAAAAGTATGCATTGAACTACGTGTAAAATAATCAGGCCCCAATAATTTGGCGGCCCTAGACTCAAGCCAAAGAACTCACTACATAGAAGCCGCCCATGCATGAGGGAACACTTGAAGACTAGTTTTAAAATTAAGTACTCTACATAGACGGGTTGTAAACCGGGCCGATTTTATTTACCTTGGGCTCAAACCAGTTCGCCGCAAACCGGTTCGTGTTAATAATCCATTTTAGGTTTGAAAAATCCAACTCACCCAAACCGATTTGGATAGGGTTTGAAACTAGTTTCCGGTTTTTTTGGGGCTTAAACCGGTTCGGGTTGGAATGGATTCTTTAACACAAAAATCCCAAACTGCCAGGTCGAGTACGGGCCCAAACCGGTTATTTTGGCTACCAAATCAGGCTATAAACCGGTTCAACAGGCCCAAATCGGTTTTCTTACACCTCTAATACTCTAATAGAAGGAAGCAATTATGTGGATACAATTTGTTTCTTGTTTCAGCCTTTCTTTATTTCTGGCTTCATGATTGACGTGCCAAATTAGGGCTTTATGGGTATGTTTGACATGAGCTTTTAGGAGCTTCTAGCTTTAGGGTATTTTTGACATGGAGCTTCTAGCATTAAGTTTTTAAGAAAAAGCTCCTACTCAATAAAAGCTTTGTTTGGTTGAAGGAGCTTGAAGCTTTTAGGTTAGGAGCTTGAAGCTTTTGGTTGAACGCTCCTACTAGTAGCGTTTAGAAGGAGCTACAAGCTTTTAGGGAAAAAATGACTATTTTAACCTCTAAAGATAATGAACTTTTTAATGCACAAATTTTTTAAATTTTTAGTTATGTCTATTTTGGTCATTTTATACACTTTATTAAAAGCTTCAGCTACTCTGCCAAACACCAAATATATCTAAAAAGTTACAGCTATTAGCTACCAGCTACCAGCTTCCAGCTACCAGCCACCAGCCAACAGCTACTTTTGCCAAACATACCCTTAATCTTTTAAGAAAAAGCTTCTACTCAATAAAAAGCCTTGTTTGGTTGAAGGAGCTTGAACCTTTTAGGTTAGGAGCTTGAAGCTTTTGGTTGAACGCTGCTACTAGTAGTGTGAAGGAGCTACAAGCTTTTAGGGAAAAAATGACTATTTTAACCTCTAAAGATAATGAACGTTTTAATGCACAAGCTTTTTAAATTTTTAGTTATGTCCATCATGGTCATTTTATACATTTTATTAAAAGCTACAGGTACTCTGCCAAACACCAAATATATCTAAAAAGCTACAACTACTAGCTATCAGCTTCCAGCCACCGGCTACTTTTACCAAACATACCCTATATATTAATTCTATTGGGCTTGACATAATCTGCAATGTGGCTCTCGATGGATTAAAGACAAAAGGGTATTCAATTTATGGGCTTAACTGCTTAAGGATATACACAAGTACATATTTTTTTTAAAAAAATATATTTTTGAAAGATTTTTTTAACTCCAAACAACTAAATATGCTAAAAGATTTTTTTTTATAATATTGAATATAACATATTGCTTACCTTGAATAAGGGATAGAAGAATGTAATTTTGTGGATGCTATTTTTGCATTGATTATCCACAAAGACTTGGAAAGTCTATAACACCATTACTTCACGTTTGTTCGTCATAGCAACTCATATTTCGACTCATTTTCTTAAAAGTTGAGGTTGAATCATGGGAAATCAGTGGGTTTGGGGGCTTCATCTCGTTTTCTTAAGCATGTTTTTGGTTGCAACCAAACATACTTGTTTGGGTGCTCAAAATTCGACAAGAAGCTGCCATGAACGAGAGAGACTAGCACTACTCGAGTTCAAACACAACGTCAAAGATGACTTTGAAATGCTCTCATCATGGGTTGGCATTGATTGTTGCTCATGGAAAGGAGTCCACTGTGATGGTGTCACCGGAAGAGTTGTCGGTCTTCATCTCAGAGGAGATTTCGGCGACTATGATTACCACGAATACGATTACTACTTGGAAGGAGACTATGATTCCCACGGAGACAGTTACTACTTAAAAGGTGATAAGGTGAACGCATGTTTGGCTGAGTTAAGACATCTGCAACAGCTGGATTTGAGTGGGAATAATTTTTATGGAAGTCAGATTCCTAAATTCATTGGATCCTTCAAGCAGCTAAGTTACCTCAATCTCTCTTATGCAGAGTTTAGTGGTATTATTCCCCATCACATTGGAAATCTCTCCAATTTGAAGGTTCTTGATCTTCGTTCAAATTTGATGCTCACGTCAAATAATATGGCATGGGTTTCTGGCCTTTCCTCACTTGAGCATCTTGACTTGAGTGAATTGGATCTTTATCAAGCAAACAACGTTGATATGGTATTTTACCTGATTCCTTCATTAACATATCTAAGCTTGAGTGGGTGTGGACTTACTAATGCTGATCTTGGTCTTCATCTTAATTCAAGTAAAATACTTCCCAACATTGAACATCTGGATCTTAGCATCAACAGCTTTGAAGGTCAACTCCCTCACTTTTTTCAGAACTTGACATCCTTAACCTTCCTTGATCTTTCATTCTATAATCTTGGTCTGGCATGGAACTCTCTGCTAAACATGATCCCTTCTTTATCAGAATTGCATTTGTCATGGTGTGCTTCACAATGCCCCCTTTTCACCCACTTATTTGAATTTTAGTGCCCATTCTAACATACAATATCTTGATCTTAGCGATAATTCAATTGAGGGTAGATTTCCATCTGAATTAGTGAACATCACTTCCCTAAAAGTCCTTGACCTTTCATACAACAGTTTGAACTCATCAATTCCTGTCATGCCTAACCTTTTAAAGCTTAATGTTTCTGAAAATAAGTTTGAGCACATCGAGCTTGTTGGGATTTGGAGACAATGTCATCTGAAGGAATTGAGCGTATATGGTAATCATTTTGGAGGAGAAATGATAGGTCCATCATCAAACACGTCTGAATGTTCCCACTATGCTTTAGAGGTGTTGGAAGCAGATGACAATGAATTAAACGGTTCGATTTTAGAATCTGTTGGAAAACTAAACAATTTAAGAGTCTTAAGTCTCAGGCTCAACAATTTTACAGGTTCAATCCCAAAATCTTTGGAGAGATTAAGATCTTTAGAAGCATTAGATCTGTCTGATAACAAATTAACCGGATCAGTTCCAACATTCCTTGGAAACCTTACCAAACTTGACCTTTCTCATAATCAATTTAGCGGTTCTATCCCAGAATCATTGGGAAGATTAACCGGTTTAACTCGTTTAAATCTTCAATCAAACCTGTTAACAGGTCCAATCCCAGTTGCAGTTGGGCAACTCACCAAACTCGTTAAATTAGACGTCTCTGAAAATTCTTTAGAAGGAGTGGTTATGGAAGCCCATTTTGCTAACCTCTCGATGTTGCTGTCGTTGGATACAAGTTCTAATCATAAGTTGATTTTTAATGTCTCACATGAGTGGATACCTCCATTCCAACTGAGGAATGTTCAACTTAGTTCTTGCAAGATTTTAAGTGGATTTCCACACTGGTTGCAAAATCAAAGGAAGCTTGAGAGTCTGAAATTGTCTAATACGAGCGTATATGGACTTCTACCAACATGGTTGCGGAATATGTCCATGATTGATAGCTTAGATCTCTCTTACAACAAACTAACTGGATCTTTGATAAACCTTCCATTAAGCGAATATACCATGTTTTTATATCTACAAGACAACCTTTTCAATGGGTCAATTCCAAGGTCAATGTGTAGAAGAAGATGGTTGGTAATTCTCGATGTTTCCAGCAATCGGTTATCTGGAAATATTCCTGATTGTCTAGAGAATCTACAACACATGACAATGCTTATACTTAGTTCAAATGGGTTGTCTGGAGTCCTCCCAAGTTCTTTAGAAAATATTACATATTTAATATGGTTAAAACTGAATGACAATAACTTCAATGGCCAAATACCACAAGACTTGAGAAAGTTGGGATACTTAAATGTTTTGGATTTGGGCAATAACGAATTCTCAGGAAACATACCAAAATGGATCGGAGATAAACTTTCAGAATTGAGGATTCTCAGGTTGCATAAAAACAACTTCACAGGAGGTATTCCTCATTCTTTGTGCAAATGTTCACATCTTCATATTTTAGACATCGCACACAACAACTTAACAGGATCCATCCCTCATTGTTTTGGAGAGTTGAGCGGGATGGTTGAAGTTGATTATCAACTGTATGACGAGGAGGTGTTAAAGTTGATGGATGTGATTCAAGTCATTAAAGGAATCACGCTTGATTATACAACAACAATGGGTTTAGTTGTTAACATGGACCTTTCAAGCAACAAACTTACAGGAGAAATCCCTGTAGAGCTAACTGCACTTGCTTCATTGATGGGTCTCAATTTGTCTCATAATCACCTGAGTGGGAGTATTCCAGATACCACTGGAAACATGAAGGCGTTAAATTCTCTCGATTTCTCAGACAACCAATTAAACGGAACGATCCCTCAAATCATGGCTGCTTTGAACTTTTTGAGCTCAATGAATCTGTCACACAACAAACTGTCAGGAAGAATTCCAACCGGAAATCAATTGCAAACACTTAACGACCCATCAATATATGCTGGTAACAGGGATCTCTGTGGTGCACCTCTGCAAAATAATTGTTCCAATCCTGAAAACCCGCCAGCCACAAGAAGCAAGAACAAATACAAAAAGGCTAATGGGCTAAGGAAGGTATGGTTTTACTTGGACATAACGTGTGGATTTGCAACAGGTTTTTGGGGTATTATTGGAGTTTTGGCATTCAAGAAGCAATGGAGAAGGAAGCTTTTTATGATTGCAGAGGTAACCATGGATAAGGTGTATGTGGCGGTTGCAGTGCAGATTTCCAAGATTAAAAGAGGCAGGGAAGCCTAATAGATTCTTATAACTGACAATATTTGTAAAATTGTTGTTTTGATTTAAAATACTCTGTTGTGTAATATATTTAGACCATGGGTGTGTTTAATACAAATAAAAATATTACAATACACGAGATAGAATACAGGTGACAGATGATTACAGAAGAAGTGGACTGAAGATTAGACATGCCAATGGGAGAAAATCATGTGATGGCAGCAGGTTCGCTCTATGTTCAAATGGCATTCTCTATTTGAGTCCAGTCAGTTTTCTTGTGTTTTCCAAAATTATAGTTTCGGTCTCACCCCATTCTCTATTTGAATTAGATCTTCCAGTTGAGTCCAGAAAAGAAATAAAAAAGCAGCAACAGGAGCAATGATGATTACCGAGAGAGACAATCCAAAAAGAGGTATGCAACAATTGTTCAAAAAGTGATAATAACAACTGTAGTTCAGCTAATAAATCTCTGATTATTTTTCGTTGTTTAGATTCTTTATCGTTCTGTAGTGTTTCCTGCAAAATCTTTACAGAATACAAAGTCATTAGAATCTGCAAAACTTATACATAATACAAAGCTACGTAGAATTGATAGACTGTAAGTTCCAAAAGTCTGGGATAAGGAGTTTACTTTGTTGACTTCAAAAGCGTATGAAGATTTGTAGCTAGCATCACTTAATGGACTCGTTTAAGGAACCAGTTGACATTAGAATATCAAGCATCTTACCTTTGTCTAATCTTGGTTTCGGTTGCAACTAAATATCAATATGCTATAGTGGGTTGCTATGAACAAAAGAGGCTAGCTCTGTTCAAGTTCAATTATACAGATAATGTCAAGTTAGTTGCGATAGTTTCACCACAGCAATTTAAAAAGATAACTTAGTTGCTATATTGCTTAAACCGAAGCCAGTCATCCGGTTTAAGGATTCATACGATTAGGGTTTGACGGTTTAATAGTGTCAGTTTAAAAATTGGAATAGGCCATTTAAACATTTCTAATTATTATTTTGAATTTTAAAATATGCAGTTATCAATATGTTTAATTTCAGCATCATTTTTGAAAGCACAAACTAACAGTTTTAAGACAAGAATCCAGTTCAAACCATTTTGGTAAACAGACACAAAAAAATATGTGGCCACAGTTATCTTTCAGTAGGAATGAGCATATGGTACCGGGTACCGGTACCGACTTTCGACATTTTTGGTACCGAGCTCATCCCTATCCTAATTGATCATCAAGAAGCATCCACTCATTCACAAACACAATAAGATTATATAGCTAATGAAAAAAAAAAAGCTAATTAAAAACTGATAGGAATCATGTTCTAGTTTCTAGTCTAGATGTCAATTGTCTATTTTAGGAGGGGGGAAAGTGCAAATAATATAGTACAAGTATGAGTCAGCAATTACTTGGGGGAGGATAGGAAAATACGCTGAGTGTTAGGCTCTGTTTACAGAGAGAGGGCGTAGACCTGGGAACACTTCGGTGTTATCGAGTCTGTATCATCTTCTTCGTATCAATTTCAATTCCAATATATTGTGCTTTTCTCAATTTCAGTTGAATTGTTAGCATCCACTCATTCACAAACACAATAAGATTATATAGATAATGAAAAAAAAAGCTAATTAAAAACCGTATCAACTGTTGTAATAAAATTTGCTTAACTGCAATGATTTTAAAAAGCCACTTCATTTGGTGAGCAAATTCATATGAAAACCCAGCAACCACTGCCAAAGGGAACACATCCCAATATCCATCGACGAACAAACCAGCGGCTGCAACTTATATCCCGCAACAGTTTCACTCACTTCCTCTGGGTCACAATCGGTCAAAATCAACCCAACTTTGCCATTAATGTGAGGAATCGCGCCAACAAAAGCAGGTTTTCCGGCTGATGGGGCATGGATCTGGAGTGAGCATCTCATGAAAGAATTCTTACCCATGACAACAGATGAGTGGGGTCGGAGTCCTTGCCTTATGGCCTGAATTTGGCTCACACGAAGATTGTCGGCACTCACGATGACGAGGTGTTTGTTATTGTCTTTGAGGTGGGTGTGTAGCTTCTGGAGGTAGATTGCCTTCCTTGCTGCCGTGGAAGCCATGGGGAAGAAGATGAAAATGGAGGTTCGGGTTAGGTCAGGGGTTCTTGTGTGTTAGTGATTTAGCGGTCCAGTGTGGAAGCCCATCAAGTAAAACTGTAAAAGTAAGAATAAGACAAAAAGGCCAAATTTAATACGGACATTAGGTGGGTTTTTTTTATTATTATTTTTTATTTAATTTACATTTATACCATATAATGCTATGTGATATGGTTTTATATTTTTTAGAGTTAACTGCAATTTGCGTTTTTGATCATTCCGATCGGTGTCATGTCGAGTCCTCAAAATCCTTTCTTTGACTCTTGAGTCACCGTATGATAAAAAGCGCTGGCAGTTTAGTCCCTCCACCCAACTTTTGTTAGATTCACCAGCGTTGATCGTTAATTTATGGTTGAAACACCTATTTTGCCCTTGTTAAACAATAACTGTTATAATTAAAATCCTAGTTCTTATAAACTTCACACTCTGCTCTCGTTCTTGCAACAATCTTGTGACGTCGTTGAACGCTACAACTCAACGATCAATGTCTCAAAGGTCGATGTCTCAGAACTCCTGTTAAAAATAGGATGAGCAATCACTAATTTTTTTCCATGTTTGTGTGTAATGGTATCACAAGTTTTAACTACCCCTTACCCTACTAAATAATATATAATTTATGTAATTAATAAAGTGTGTAAAAATATTATTGGTGGACTAAAAAAAAAGATGGGACACTTAGTTTTTTTTTTTTTTTTTTTTTTTGTAATTGGTTCTCCTAATTAATTCACACACTTCAATTGTTGAAAAAGGATCGTATCAATCAAAACACTTTATGGATTAATATCGAAACTTAAGAATCGTTCTCAAGTAAGAAAAGATATCCTATGTGTTGAACGATCCTAATCCCGATGAAGATCTTATGAAAGATAAGGATGCCTATGACAATTGGATTAAGTATATCGAGGGTACTACGCAGCCTCTTGCCTCATGTTAGGAATTATGATTCCCGAGATTCAAAAGGTTTTGAACATCATGAGCATACGACATGATTACCCAATTGTAGGAAATGTTCCTAAGGGTAGAACGCTTCGAAACGGTTCGAGCGCTTCATGCATGTCGAATGGAGGAAACCCAATCGGACTCATCTTATGCCTTTAAGATGAAAAGCCACATTGATCACTTCGAAAGGCTCAATATGGATAAAAGGGTTTTATCCATTCTAACGATCAATGAGGGTGGCAACTAGAAAGGGCATCACCCCGACACCAAAGCAAATGTTGAAAATGGAAACGGGTAATTCAAAGGGAAATGATTAGAACGACTAAAGCGAAACCACCGAAACTAAAAGAAAAGAAGGCAAAGGTTGCCATGAACGATCCATGCTTTGAGTGTGGTGAGATAGGGCATTTAAATAGGAATTGTCCAACCTATCTCAAAGAGTTGAAAAACAAGAGGGATGACTAGGCAAACCTCAGGTACAATCTTAATGATACATATTGACCTTAATGTTATTTCTTCTAACACATGGGTATTAGATACCGGATGTGGAACTCATGTTTACAATTCGTTGCAAAAGGTTCAAAAGAAATAAACATTACAAGAAAGGAGACTATGTTTTGAAACTTCCAAATGGTTTGGAAATTGTTTTAAAATGTCTTGAATGCTCCTAGTTTGACTAGGAACATTATTCAAGTTTCCCTTATAAGACAATATGGTTTTGACTTAAAGTTTGCAAACATTGACATTTATATCGATGAATGACATGTTTTACTTTTAACCTATGCCTTCAAATGGTATTTATGAATCGGTTCATAATAATACATCATTTGATAGTTTAATGTACCAATCAATCACCAAGAAACTCAAAAATGGATTTGAGTAAGACCTATCCTTGGCATTATCGCCTTGGTCATATAAACAGATGTCGCATGTAAACACTTCGAAAGAATTGTCTTTTGGAAACAAATGAAATTGGTTCATTTGATACATGCGAATCTTATTTACAAGGTAAAATGACCAAGTAATCCCTTAGTGGGAAAGGGCAAAAGATTTAGGTATCATACATTCGAATGTATGTGATCCTTTTAAGCCAATAACTAGGAATGGTGAAAGATACTTCATTACTTTTACCGACAACTATAGTAGTTATGGTTATGTGTACTTGCTGAGACACAAAGTTGAAGTTTTGAAATGTTCAAAGCCTTCAAAAGGTGAAGTTCAATATCAACTCAATTAAAGTTCTTCGTTCCGACAGAGGAGGAATCGAACTCTATTTGGATATGGTTCGATCTATGATGGCTAGGAGCGCATCATCTCTATCATTTGGGGTTACGCTTTGCTCTCCACGGCCCGTATGGCCCCAACCAAGAAAGTGGATACGACATCTTTTGAAATATAGCATGGAAGGGTTCCATCATTGTCATATTTAAAGGTATGGGTTGTGAAGCTTATGTGAAGCAATACACCCCAAACAAATTGGAAGTACGATCCACTAAGTGTATCTTTGTAGGATATCCTAAAGATGATATAGGATATTATTTCTACGATCCAACAGAGCAAAAGGTATTTGCTGCTCAAAAGGCTGAGTTCTTGGAAACTAAGTTCCTTATGGAAGGAATTAATAGAACAGTGGAACTTTATGAGGATCAAGAACCACAAGCCGATACACGTTTGGTTGATACTAGCACTCAACAAGAGGTTGTTGAAAAACGATCAAGTGGTTGATCAATACACACAAAACGTTCGCAGATCTGGTTGAATTAGTAGTCCACCTGAAAGATATGGATTTTTCGTAGATGGATGCTACGTGGTAGATTCGGGTGAACCTACCACATACCATGATCCAATGTCAAAATCTGATTATGACAAATGGCTTGAAGCCATGAACGTAGAGATGCAATCCATGTATGACAACCAAGTATGGGAATTGGTTGTGCCGTCTCTTAACTCCAAAATAATTGGAAGTAAGTGGGTTTTCAGGATGAAAACCGATATGCATGGTAACTTGGATACTTGTAAAGCGAGACTTATAGCAAAAGGTTTCTCTCAAGCTCAAGGGGTTGATTATGATGAGACCTTTTCGCCTGTGGCGATGCTAAAGTCAATAGGATAATATTTGCCATACCTGCGTAATATGATTATGAGATTTGGAAAATGGATGTCAAAACGGCTTTCCTTAATAGATATCTTGAGGAAGATGTCTATATGGTTCAGCCTGAAAGTTTTATCGATCCAAAACATCCTAACAAAGTATACAAGTTAAATATAACAATCTATGAATTGAAACAAGCATCTAGAGGTCAAAATCACTGTCTTGATGAAGAGATTAGGGAATATGGATTCATCAAGAACGTCGATGAAGCTTGTGTGTATAAGAAGGCTAGTGGGAGCATTATTACTTTCTTAGTATTGTATGTCGATGACATTCTACTATTTGGAACTGACATTCCAACCATGGAAGGTGTAAAAACCTGGCTTGGAAGTTGTTTCCATTAAGGATCTTGGAGAATCCGCCTATATTTTGGGAATAAAGATCTATAGGGATAGATCAAGGCGCTTGATAGGTTTATACCAAAGTGCATACATTGACAAAATCTTGAAAAGGTTCAAGATATAGAACTTTATGAAAAGGTTTGGTACCTATTCAAGAGAGGACAATATTGAGTGCATCTCAATATCCAAGCTCAAAGGATGAGCAAGAAAGAATGAAAGGAATCCCATATGTGTCAGCTATAGGATTCATTATGTATGTAATGATATGGACTAGACCGGACATGTCATGCGCATTAAGCATGACGAGAAGATACCAGCGAGTAACGGTCATTGGGTGACTGTTAAAATATATATTGAAATACCTTAGAAGGACTAAGAATATATTTCTAATATATGGATCTGGTGAAAGGAACTCGTTGTAAAAAGGTTACAGGGATGCGAGTTTCGGAATTCATTGTAAAAGGTTACATGGATACGAGTTTCCAAATTGATCGAGATGGTTCTCGATCACAATCAGGGTATCATTGACCACTACAGAATCAGAATACATCGCCGCTTCTTTAATTGAGATAATTCATATGGATCTACCACTTGAATTATTGCCGATCTAGGGGTAGTCCCTACCATTCAGGACCCCTAGAGATCTTTGTGATAACGATGGTGCGATTGCTCAAATCAAGGAACCTCATGCACATCAAAAGACTAAGCACATTGAGCGGAATTTCAACTACATAAGGGATGAAGTTGAAAAAGGGAAAGATATGTATTCGCAAAGTTCACACTGATCAAAATATTGCGGATCCACTCACGAAGCTCCTTAAATGGGCAAAGCATGAAAGGGTCATACTTGTGCCTTAGGACTTCGATATTCTAGTGATTGGATTTGATCTATTTTGTATTTGGATATTGGAACAATTGTTATAATAACTCTTTATGGTATGTTGAGTTATGTTCCATTTTAGCATGTTTAAATCCGTGAATAAGTTACTTATTCTAAATGTCCGTAGTCGATCATACTTGTGGGAACAAATATGAATGTAAGACTATTATGAATTTGGATTGGTGGTGATGTGTTCAAAATGCAACATATAAATTACATCAATTGTGGCATAAAACTAACCCTTTTTTAGTACTAATGTTGGAAAAAGTGTGCTTTTGTCTTCCTTTTGTATTTTCAGGATTAAATGAGCTCAAATTAACAAAAGAAGCAAAAAGACATCAAAATCTGACATAAATACAAGAAAAGGAACAAGACGTGACATGCCCGACCCCACGACAGCATCTTCCCAAGCAAAACAAGATAACAGAAGACTGAACACGCCCCGTGCTCAGCCAGCACGGGGGCGTGCCCAAGTGTCAGCAGAAAAGACAAAGTTGTAGAAGCTTCTATTGCCCACCACGGGGCCGTGTTCAGCGGATATGGGGCCGTGGTCAACTATAAGATTCGCACAATCCAGACAAATCTTCATAGTACAAAGATTCTTCTGCACACGGGGTCGTGCTCAGCGGACACGGGGGCGTGGTCAACTAATAAGACAAAGCTGCATTAAATGAAGAAAGAGAGGATGTGGACATGGGGTCGTGCCCACTGGACATAGGGCCGTGCCCGAGCTTCTGTTCAGCCTATAAATAGGAGTGCTTGGCTCAAGCTCAAACCATCCCTTGGCACACCACCTCTCTCACACTTCACCCACCACCCACCACCACCATAACACCATCATCCACCACCATCATCCACTGTCCATCATAGAGTGTGTGAGTCGTCTCGGGATCCAAGATTGATCGTAAGAGTTCTTGACAATCAAGGCCATGTTTGCCTAAGTCTCTTACATCACTTGGTGAAGACAAAGTGTCTAGTGTAATACTTTTTATTTCTAATCTTTCCGCACTTTTTATTTGGTTTTGTATTAATGACTTTAATAACTAGTTGCTTATGTTGAAGGTGATCTTTCCTTATCGTTTGTCCGTGGTGTCTTGGCATTATTTTACTGTCTATATAAAATAAAAGATTTTCACCATTCATATCTCCACGGTCTATATGGAGGTATGTTGGCTACCTGGTCGGGGGTTAAGGGAACGGTTTGGTAAAGGTCTTGCCATTGTTCAGTGTTTAGAGGTCCTGCAATGGACCTGGGTCAAATTTAGTAGGACCTCCTTCAATAGTTAACGGTATTGGATGGCGGGGGTCCAAACTCTTTGATCCCCTCATAAGTTAACTACTATTAATACTATAACCCGGCTATTTAGGACTGTATCCCTGCTGACTCAGACTACTTAGTCGAGGGTAACGTCACCTCCAAAAGAGGGGCCTACCATAATTTGCATTAATAACTTAATTAATTATCTTTCAATAATCCACCCTTTTAGGATTGTATCCTTGCTGACTCAAACTACTGGGGTGAGGGTAACGTCACCTTCAAAAGAGGGGCCTACTACAATAACTAAGATAATCTCTTAAAATAGTGCAAAAGTGCGGAAATAATCAAAGGTTACACTAGATACGAGTCGGAACCAAGTGATTCATCTTGTCTATCTGTTTTTTCTTTTATTTTTATTTTCAGCATTTTAGTTAGTTTTTATTTTTCTTAGTTTAAAACATTTTTCTAAACTTTTTGATTTGATTAGACGTTGAGGATAAACCGGTACTAAAAGCTCTTGTGTCCTTGGACGACCTCGGTATCTTACCAACACTATACTACGCTCACGATGGGTGCACTTGCCCATATGTGTGTCTGGTGTTAGTAAATATCGTGTTTTATAAATATAAAACTTGACTAAAAAAGTGTTAAAAGGGCTTAAAATATACACCTAATATATATAACACTCGACACCCATCAAGTTTTTGGCGCCGCTGCCGGGGACACAAGGATTTTAAGAAAGTTAGGAATCAACGGCCTAATCGTTTTTTCTTATTTTTCGTTTTTTTAGGATTTTTTTTAGTTTTTCTGTTTTTGCAGAGCTCAGCACGGGCCGTGCCTGGTCGGACACGGGCCGTGCCCAGCACTATCACTGGCAGTTTTTATTTTCCGAGTTACAGAGAGCTGAGCACGGGGCCGTGTCGGTGCAACACGGGGCCGTGTCCAACTCCCAGTAACAGGGATCCGGAAAACAATTACTGTAAACTTGACCACGGGCCGTGTTCGCTGAGCACGGGGCCGTGGTGAACCTTCTGACCAACATTCTTTTTTGTTTTTATCGCAGGACTTGGAACCTTGGCGCCACATTTGAACTTCCTACGTAGTGCATGAGCTCCAGTTCTAGTAGAGACTTAAAAGAACCTCTAGAAGAACCCGAACGCTTTCTCAGAAAAAGACTCAAAGCTAAAAATCAGTAGAAAGTTTCGGGGGACCCACTTCCAATGGCGGACCAACGTACCCTCATGGATTACCTACGGCCCACCGTAGGTAATCTCGGCACCGCTATCAATGCACCGAATGTCGAAGCCAATAACTTCGAACTTCGGCCACATTTGATACAAATGCTTCAAAACTCCGCAACCTTCCATGGGCTTGCGGACGAGGATCCCCATCTACATATTACTAATTTCTTAGAAATATGTGATACCTTTCGGATCAATGGAGCATCAAATGACGCCATCCGCCTTCGAATGTTTCCATTTTCACTAAAAGACCGAGCTAAGGCTTGGCTTAATACCCTCCCAGTTGGCTCGGTAAACACCTGGGATGAACTAGCCCAAAAGTTTCTATATAAGTATTTCCCTCCTGCTAAAACGGCTAAATTAATGACTGAAATTAATACATATTCACAAGAGGATGGGGAATCCTTATATGAAACTTGGGAAAGGTTCAAGGAGCTACTAAGAAAGTGTCCTCATCACGGTCTTGCGGTATGGCAACAAGTATCCACTTTCTACAATGGGTTGTTGCCACACACAAGACAAACACTTGATTCTAGCTCCGGGGGACTTTTAGGTAATCGTCGCCCGAATGAAATATATAATCAAATTGAGGAAATTGCTCAAACCAATTTTCAATAGCACACTCCCCGAGGTAATAAATATATTGCCCCGGGCGCCCATAAGGTTGATGAAAGCACCTCTTTACAAGCCCAAATCGAGGCCCTCTCTTCGAAAATCAAAAAGCTAGAAATGACAAAAACGGCCTCGGTTATGGCTTGTGAAGGGTGTGGTGGGCCACATGAAAATTGGAGTTGTATGAAAGAATTAGATGAACAATCAGAAACGGTAAACTACATTGATAATAGACCTAGGCCGTCGGGTCCTCCAACGGGTACCTACAACCAAGGATGGCGTAACCACCCAAATCTTGGTTGGAGAGATCCCGACAATAGTAGTAACCAACAAAACCAACGAACTAACTTTCAACAACCACAAAATTTCTCTCAACAACAAGGTGGAAGAGAAAGGTTTGAAGATACTGTATCTCGCCTCATCTCCGACACCGAAAAGAAAAACTCGGATCGATTTCAACAATTGGAATCGAATTTTAGAAATCAACAAGCTAGCATTCAAAACATTGAAAAACAATTAAATCAACTAGCACAAAATTTCTCCGAGAGACCACAAGGCGCGTTACCAAGTAATACCGAAACCAACCCAAAGGCGCAAGTACCCCTCATCACATTGAGAAACCGAACCGTGGGTCCCGATGATGCCCCATTGCCACCAGTTGAAGGAAGCCAACTCAGCCAAAGCACGACTTCACCCACACCTCAAAAGGCTTCTCCACCAAATCAAGAGCCCATCAAGACTCCTCCAATTCCGTACCCCGGTAGGTTAAATCGTCAAAAGACCGATGAGCAATTCGTAAAGTTCGAAAATTTACTGAAACAATTGCATATTAATATTCCTTTTATTGAGGTCCTAACCCAAATGCCTAGATATGCAAAATTCATGAGGGATTTCCTCACTCACAAAAGGAAAATTAAATCATTGCAATTAGTTAACTTAGGCGAAGAATGCTCCGCCTTAGTGCTCAACAAACTTCCACAAAAGAAAATCGATCCCGGAAGCTTCACAATTCCTTGTTCGATTGGGGAATCCCCCGTTCGTAATGCATTAGCCGATCTTGGGGCTAGCATTAACCTCATGCCCACATCGATGTTCAAACGACTCGGCCTAGGAGCAACAAGCCCTACAAAGATGAGCATACAACTCGCCGACAGATCCGTCAAATTTCCACAAGGTGTCGCTGAAAATCTATTGGTCAAGGTTGACAACTTCGTTTTCCCAACCGACTTTGTCATCCTAGACATGGAAGAAGACACCGATGTCCCTCTCATCATCGGGAGGCCATTTCTAGCCACCGCCCAAGCAGTGGTGGATATGAATGAAGGAACGTTAACATTGAAGTTTGGGGACAAGGAAGTGAAGTTTGAATGTGGAAAGAGAATAGAGGACGAAGACCCGGTCAACTACATGAAGGTCATAGACTCAAGCTTGGATGACGCTCTCCGACGGTGTAACATGGGATGCAATACATCCCACTTGGGTAACATATGACCAGGCTTTGGGTCTAGCCAAGGACCCTTATAAACGTGGCGCACCACGGAGGCATTCCGCGGAACTATCCTTAGTTTAGTTTAGATTAATTTTCATGTTTTCTAGTTAGTTTAAATTTTCAGGAATAAAACACACTTGAGATGGCAAAGGATACAAGGGAAACTTGAACCAGCACCCCATGCAGGAAAACAGGACCATCCGACAAAATTCTTCGTTTACAGTAAGCTCGGCACGGGCCGTGTCCGCCCAACACGGCCCCGTGCTGCACAGTCTGCAGAAAAAGACCCAGTTCAGGTAACTGGACACGGGCCGTGTTCACTCAACATGCCCCCGTGTCCAGGCTTCTGTTTCTCTTGATTCAATTTTGTTACTGGCACTTGAACACGGGGCCATGCCCGGACAACACGGGGCCGTGTTCAGCGCCCAGTAACACAAAATTTTTGCTTTTTACACCTTTTTACACATTCAATCAACCTAAAAACGTATTTTTGGGACACATTGAGGACAATGTGTAATTTAAGTGTGGGGGGATGCTAAAACCTTGAAACTTGCAAGTCCTAAATACAAGCCTTACACAAAACTCTATTGGAACCGCTAATCACCCCAATTTTTTTTCAAAAATTTTTCATTTTTTTTACTTGTCTAGGTTTAACTCGGGAATTTCAAGTTCTAAAAAGGTTATATTTTTACGAATTTACAACCGATAGCGTCGTGATAAAAAGAACCAACATAAGAAAATTATGAAAAGGCATGACAAACTTAGTTAAAATTTAATTATATATACTTGATCACATAAAAACCCATTCCCACAAAAGTGAGTTTTGAGCCTTTATTGAGCATACAATTACATATCTTTAAACTAAATGCTCATTTTTCGTTTCTTGTGTGAATAGCCTCTTGGTTCTTACGACTCTAGAACTTGCCACGACGATACATTCCCGGTCCTTACCAACTTAAACCCGAGTAAGTAAATGATGGAGGCATTAGGACTAACCCTTTTTTTTCTACACCATTATTTTCCTTTTTTTACCACCTACCCAAAATCCCCCTAGTTAGCCCCTTTGAGCCTAAACCTTTTCATTTTATAACCCAAACCAAACACCCTTTTACCCACCAAACCCTTTTTCATTTTTTTAACCCTTTGTTTTAGTAACAAGTTCGGTTTTTCGTATGACTTTTCAAAAAAAATAAATAAATAAAAAAAAAAAAAAAAATTTGTGTTGATGATGAAGCAAAAGAAAATAAACAAACAAGTTCATCAAAAATAACTTTGTTTGAATAATAGCTTCATCAAAATAAAAGTTACAAAAATAAAAAGTCTTACGAAAACCGACGCTTGTTACGCTTTTCGCCCTTTTTCTACTAACCACTAACCCAACCACCTACCTTTAACCCAAGCCTAACCATTCACCCAAAAGTCCTCTTGATATTTACAAAGGTATATAAGTTAAAAAGGAGGATGATTGATTGCTTGGCAAGCCTATGGTAGGAGTAAGTTCCATGCCGCTCTCGAGTGATCCACAAAAATACATCTTCGGCCGAGTGTTGAGTGATCCCCGTGAGGTATGTGAACTTGTTAGGATCGTAGGCTCTCATGATTGTGTTTGTTTGTATGATTTGTATAATTAATGAATATGAAAACAATGTAAAGTGCAGCGGAAATGAATAACAAACTTTGTAAACACAATCAAAGGAGAAAAATAGTTTTGAGAAAGCATATGCAATTCATTTAGTCAAAAGATTTACAATAAGAATCAAATGATTACAGATATGCTTACATACTAAGCTCCCCCTCAGCCAGATGCCCCAAGGTTGGATTGCACAAGATGAAAGGATTGAATTGAGGAGAAGAACTCTTTCAAAACGAATCAAATGTAACAGTACAGGGTACTGTTCCATTTATAGACAAACCAAACCGCTGAGGCATCTCAGCTGACGTCACCATGAAAGCGACGTCTAACAGCCTAACAACCTGTATCTACTGTCTTCATACAAACACTGCTAAACCTAACAACTGACTATACATGAAACAGATGATATACTAAACTACTGCTCTCTCTAATCATCAGTGCTTTCCTCAAGGTTGATCAGTCCTTGATTGGGCAGTGCTTTGTCATCAGCAGTTTGTACCAGCAGTGCTTAGTTTCCAGCAGTCTTCTTGGCTTCATCAGTGGTTAGGCATAATCATCAGTAGTTGTATACGGGCAGTGGATATAAGGCCTTCAGCAGTTGTAATCACTATCAAGGGAGAAGACTTAGTGTAAACAACTTCTTATTTTAAATCCACTGTTGTGACCTGGTTTTGGCTTTCATTATCTGTTCCTCTGGTAGGGTTCAATCCCAACAATCTCCCCCTGGAACAGATAATGCCAAAACCTTTCATTATTCTGGATCTTTATTCCTCATCAGAAGTTCCCTTGCTTTTCTTTTAAATTCTTCTTCAAATGCTTTGGAACTTGTGTCATCTTCATCCCGACACAGTGTAAGTTCAAGGAGATCCTGCAAATCTTCAACACTAAGGCCTAGTGCTTCTTTCCTTGATATGTACTTCACTTCGCCATTGGATCTGACCAGGGTCAATACGTGGGTCTTTTGATCAGACATCCACTTTAGTACTTTTAAACCCAATGGGTTTCTTGGGAGAGATTTATTCACATATGAGTTGGGAGATGTTGGCCTTGTGAAAACTTTCAGACTTTCAGACATTCTTTTGAAGGCCATTTCAATAACATTGTTTGCTACAGCTATGTCTTCTGCAGTTTCCATTTCCATCTGCTCCTGTCTCTTTTGTTGATCTGGCTCAATGTCTGAAACTTCTGAAGTAGATGGTGATGCAGGTTTAGTTAACACCTTCTTAAAAAGGTTTTGATGTTTTTCCGAGTTCTCTTCTTTTAGACCCATTTTCATGATGGTTTCTGTGAAGTACTCAACTTCATTTTCCTTTACCTCTTCACTAGTCAGCTGTTCTTTTTCTTCTCGGTTCATTGACCTGAACAGTGTTTTGAGGTTTTCAATCTGCTGTTCAAGCTTCATCATTTGTTCATGCTTCTTTGAAGTGCCTAAAACAGTTATCTTTCTTTTCTTTAGCCTTTCATAGGCTTCATCAGTTTGCTGCTTTGACCATTTTGATATGGCATTTGCAGTGTCCACTTTTGCATTCACCAGCTCCTGTTTCTTTCTTTTATACTCAGCTGTTAGGTCAGAGATGAGATTTTTGTATTTACTCCAATTTGGAGCATTTTTCTTCTTTCTAGGATCATTCTTGATTCTATCAATCCTATCAGCTTCATGCTTTAAAGCCACTATTGGCCATTCTTCAAATTGGTTTTCTTCAGCAGGATAAAATTTTTCTTGCGTTATGTATGCAAGAAGTTTTCCTCTCATCTCTTTTCGTTGTTCTGCCTTTTCTTTACTCAGCTCTTGTGCAAAATCTTTTATTTGTTTGACTTTTGTGAGTAGAAAATCCAATCTTTCAGCAATGGCTTCATCACCTTGACCTTTACATTCAACCTTGGCTCTTATCTTAGCCTGTCTTACTTTGAGTTCAAGATATTCATCCATGTCTTCTGGAACCATGAAGCCAACGAGTGAAGAAAATCTTCTGTTTGAAGGATCATCATCAGTGTAGAATTGCCTCATCTCATTTTTTATAGCTTCCAGTTCTAACGGATATCTTGCAGCAGTGGGATCATATTGGTCCTCATCTGGCTGAGTAAGTTTTCTTTTTCTGGTGTAGAGCTTTGCTGGTTGTGATGTGAGACTGGTGAAAACAGTGGAAGATGACTGACTAACAGCTGTTGAAACAACTGGTGTTTCAACTGCTGTTGTCATTACAACTGCTGATATGTCAGCAGATGTCTTCTGCTTTTGAGCAGGGGATGGAGGTGGTGAGGTAGTTTTTGATGATGGTGATGGTGGTGGTGAATCATCAGATATGACAATCCTTCTCCTTTTTATTGTAGGAGAGGCTGATGATGTCTTGAGTGGATCAGTGGTAGTGATATGAATAGCAGTGGTTTGTGATTGTGATTGACTGACAGTGGTTGAAACAACTGGTGTTGCAATCACTGTTGTCATTACAGCAGATGTTGTAACATCCGTTGTCTTCTGCTTTATGGCAGGAGGCAATGGTGGTGGAATAATTGTAGATGATGATAGTGGTAGAGCAGTGGTTGTGGTGGTGTGTGTTGAAGTTGTGTGTGTTGATAAGATGGCAGCTGTTTGGCTACTGACGGCAGTTTTTGTAACTGCTGCTGTATCAGCTGTTTTAGATGGCTGTTTTACTTGCTCTGGTTCAACATACAGACCATCTTCAATTCCCTTTTTCTTCATCTTCTTGACATTCTCCCCCTTTTTGGCATTATCTGCAAGGGGGTTATCCATAAAAATGATAGTGGGGGGAACTTTTTCACCATGGGCAGTCTTTTGTATGCTGGCCTTTATAGCCTTGATATCTGCTTGACTCCACCATATTTGTCAGCATTTTTACATGTATTTCATGCTGCTGATCAGCCATCTGTTTTTGGTGTTCAAGTAAAGGTTGAAAGATATTCCAGAGCTCATTTGCAGCAAATGCTTGTGGTGGAGCAGGTGCTTGAGGTGGAACAGCAGTGGATTGTGCTTTTTGAGCTTTCAGAATCTCCTGCACCATATCCTTTATTTCAGCAACCGAGGTTTCAAGTTTTTCAACTCTGCCCGTCAATTCCTGATATTTTGAATCATCACCCACTTTAATGGGATCATCTGAATCCCCACCGGCAGTGGTTATATCAATGTTTGACTTAGGAACCGAGTCCCAAAAATCACCCATTGATGCCCCTTGTTCTTGGTACTGGGGACTTCTTTCTTCAGCACTCGATAAACCTTTGATGGTACCGGTGGTTAGAATCAAATCACTGGTGGTTACCGATGTTGCTATGGAAGAAATTGCCTTCAAGGGAGTCTTATTAATGAAACAACTGTCCAACTGAAGATCTGTTGATCTATCAGTTGTAGTTGCTGCTCCACTTGAACTACCACCGAGAGTTACTTGTAACTCAGGGGGTGTAACCTCCTCAGTTGTTGCTGGGATAGCAGAGGTATAAGCATCAGACCCAGTCACTTGTGGGTGTATACTCTCAGTGACAGGTGATAGAGAGGAACTGGTTTGTGTCTGAGCTATAACAACTGCATGCAACAAAGGTAGCATGGATTATGGTAGTATGATGGGTGAGGGCATGGGAGTTGAAAGAGACAAGTCCTTGGGATCAGGACTGTGGAAGATGGAACCAAGTGGATCCAGAGCTTCATATTGTGGAGTCCCTGTGATTACAACCTGATCCTTTTGTGAGGATGCAGGAGGAGTTTTGGCCAATGGTGGAGATCGTTCTACCAACTGCTGTGAGGAAGTAGCAGCAGTGGTTTGTGGTGACATTTGTGTTGTCACAGGCAGTTGCTCTGGGATCTCATCTTCCAGAGTTGCCTTTTTCTTGGGTTTGGTGGGCTTTTTGTAAGATTTTCTTTTGGTCTTTTTGGTAACGTCAGGTGTGGGTTTCAAAGCAGTGGTAGTGCTGCTATGATCACCTGGAGCAGTAGGCTCAGCAGCAGATGTCTGAGGAGCAGTGGTAACTGCTAAATTCTGCTCGGACACCTCTGCTTTTGTTTTTATTGGTGCCAACATTCTAGTGAATGTTTCAGGTGTTAAACTTTTTATTTGAAAATAACCACCTTGTTTTGGCACATTTTCATTTTCTTTTTCAAATTTTTGTTTGAAATAGTAGCTTAGAAACCTTGGAAAGAGTAAAAATGTTTTGCTATCAACATTCTTTACCAAGTCATTGAAGATTTCCTGGGAATAGTTGTAATCTTTATTATTTAAAATGGCATAGCCCAGGCATTGAATCTTCAATGGTATTTCGTTAAAAGCTGTTGTTTTATTTGAAAACATGACAAAAGTGTATGGAATAAAAATCTGGGTGCAGACGGGAAATAACCTTTTTGTAAGGTATCTACCTTTGATTGTTCTGCATATCCCCTTTTCAGAAAATCAACTTTTAACTCGTTTTTATCAAAAGAATTTTTACCTTTCTGATCATCGAGTTTGAAGACTTCTGAGATTGATTGCGGAGTGATTTGAATCGCTTTACCCTGTATCGAGGAGTTAATGACTACTACTTTTCCGTCTTGTTTTTCAAGCGTAGTATTTTTCCAGAACTCTCTCTGGGTTTGCAAGTAAATGGGAGCGTCTACTGTCAACAAAGTTTTGTACTTTGATGCAGAGAGTGTGTCAATGACGGAATCGAAGGTGCGGTTGTTTGAGGGTTTTGTGAGGAGACCCAAGTAGTTGTGCGGTGATTTGTATGGGATTTCAATGGTTTCTTCGGCCGTTTGAGCGACCTCTTTTGAAGATGATGGTGATTTTGGTTTAGATTTTGATTTTGATTTTGACTTCGTCATTTTGATGAAGAAGAATCGGAGAGTAATTTTGGAAGAAAAGTTGGAAACTGCTTTGAGAAGAGAACTTTGGAATTCAATTCGACAGTGTAAAACCCTGTTTGGGGTTTTGATCAGGGTTTTATTTAGGGAAAAAGTGATCGCTGATGTGGCAGCGGTTATTTTGATCTGAAGGCTAAAAACTAACCACGTGTCAACCTCTGATGATATGGATGAAGAATGGAGGCCAGTTGTTTTGAGAGCCACTGATGTACAAAGCATCAGTAGTTACAACGGTAATAAAGTGATAACAGTGGAAGATTTTTACTATCAGTGGATAGTATATCAGTGGATAAGACACTGCTTTTGAACAACAGAGTTTATCAAAGAAATGAGAGAACAGAGGAAGGCTTTCAGTAGTGGATAATAATTAGGAAACAGATGTTTGAACAAAACAGTGGTTAGGGGTAATATAATGGTAATGATTTGAGAGATCAGTATAACAGCAACAGTTTTGAAAATTTTCATTCAGGGTTTTGCCACATGTCAATTACACATTTTGAAGTCTTTACAACTCCTTGACAGTGGTTTAGTACCCCAGATAATGTGAACTTTTTACCACGATACTCATCTTTGTAATAATATTTGAATTAAAAACATGAGTACCTAGGTATTTTAAGATCTGTTGACAATCAATCCTTTTCAAAGATTAAGAGCAAACTTGAGTTTGACATGACCATGACAAATATACCATTTCCTTTTGATCTGCTTGAGGATAAATTAACCAACAAAAATAAAGGTTATTTATCCTGACAGGAGATTGAAACTTTTACTATCAAAAACCAGTAAAAGTTCAAAATATATCATAAAAAAATATATCCTGCTTTATTAGAGAAAATCCTTCTTTAAAAAAATAAAAGATTTTCTAAAAACAACACCAAAGGAACCTGGTAAAACAATAATAAAGCACATAATCATCTCATGCTCAAATTTATGAGAATGGTCAGTGGTTGAAGACAACCACTGTTTTGAAGACAGTGGTATGAATTTTAACTGCATTTTGTCCACTGTTTGGTACCATTTACTTGTTGATGATTGACAACAGAATTGAGGACACATGTTCACATGAGTTTTTGACAACTCAGTTGTAGACTTTGTTACCATGTGAAGATTCTGAAAATTTGTCTAGTCCTCTTTAAGTACATTTACTGGGAATACAATTGTTCCCTGAATTTTCTTAAATCAAAAATTGCCCATAGTTGCTTAATGACCACAATTACCCTAACCTTTGACTCTAAAGTGTTTTAAGTTTATACTCTTCCTTTTGACTTCAAAAGTTTTGAGATAAACACACTTCTGAGCTTTTGTTAGTTTTCTTCTTCCCCTTTCACCCTTCCCATTTATAAGTAATGAATTACTTACTGGGAGATCTTTGAGAAAAACCTTATTCCAATATCATTTTGTCGTAATGTTTTGAGAGAATTTGTCATGTTTGCACAAGTTTTTCAACCAATCTCACACTACATATGATATGGACTATGTTGATCCCTGATTTTCTGAATGTATTTTAACATAGTTGATTTTGTCCATTTGAGGATCCTCAACATGTTTTTCAACACACCAGATCTTATGACTAAAGTTTTAAATTCCCTCTTTCATGTTTACCAAAAACACTAATGTTTTAAGAACATAGGTTTTGTTCATCTGAGGTTCACACTTTAGTATTAAACATGATGAAATAGCACAAAATTCACAACAATAGTTGAAAACAATTTTGAAAATAAGAGAAAATCCCATAGTTTTAATAGATATGTTTTCAGATCTAGAAACCATGAGTGTTTTGTGCATGAAATCACTTGTTGTGTGAGTTTTGTGTGTCATATGACATCTTGGTTGATTTACAGAGTTTTTGAATAACCACTTTGAACATGGTTTACTCGGTACTCTGTTTTTCAACTAAATGCACCCAACCTTAGTATCAATGAATTATGAGCCGAATTGTTATGTCAAATTGATTGTTAGATCGAATTTTGACTGTCCAGGCTCTGATACCAATTGTTAGGATCGTAAGCTCTCATGATTGTGTTTGTTTGTATGATTTGTATAATTAATGAATATGAAAACAATGTATAGTGCAGCGGAAATGAATAACAAACTTTGTAAACACAATCAAAGGAGAAAAATAGTTTTGAGAACGCATATGCAATTCATTTAGTCAAAAGATTTACAATAAGAATCAAATGATTATAGATATGCTTACATACTAAGCTCCCCCTCAGCCAGATGCCCCAAGGTTGGATTGCACAAGATGAAAGGATTGAATTGAGGAGAAGAACTCTCTCAAAACGAATCAAATGTAACAGTACAGGGTACTGTTCCATTTATAGACAAACCAAACCGCTGAGGCATCTCAGCTGACGTCACCATGAAAGCGACGTCTAACAGCCTAACAACCTGTATCTACTGTCTTCATACAAACACTGCTAAACCTAACAACTGACTATACATGAAACATATGATATACTAAACTACTGCTCTCTCTAATCATCAGTGCTTTCCTCAAGGTTGATCAGTCCTTGATTGGGCAGTGCTTTGTCATCAGCAGTTTGTACCAGCAGTGCTTAGTTTCCAGCAGTCTTCTAGGCTTCATCAGTGGTTAGGCATAATCATCAGTAGTTGTATGCGGGCAGTGGATATAAGGCCTTCAGCAGTTGTAATCACTATCAAGGGAGAAGACTTAGTGTAAACAACTTCTTATTTTGAATCCACTGTTGTGACCTGGTTTTGGCTTTCATTATCTGTTCCTCTGGTAGGGTTCAATCCCAACAGAACTTGTATATAAATAGAATTTTAAAGAGGCATGTTATGCCCTAATAAGTAATTTATCTTATGAAAAGTTTTAAATAAATCATGACGAATAGGATTGTAAATAAATAAAAATAAAACTAAATAAAGAATCTTGGAAATACCGACACTCTATGACAAGCCCAAAAACCTTCTTCTCTACCCATTCCATTTGGGAGTGTAATAGCCACATATTAAAGAGTTTTGCTTGAGGACAAGCAAAGATTCAAGTGTGGGGGTATTTGATGTGTTCAAAATGCAACATATAAATTACATCAATTGTGGCATAAAACTAACCCTTTTTTAGTACTAATGTTGGAAAAAGTGTGCTTTTGTCTTCCTTTTGTATTTTCAGGATTAAATGAGCTCAAATTAACAAAAGAAGCAAAAAGACATCAAAATCTGACATAAATACAAGAAAAGGAACAAGACGTGACATGCCCGACCCCACGACAGCATCTTCCCAAGCAAAACAAGATAACAGAAGACTGAACACGCCCCGTGCTCAGCCAGCACGGGGGCGTGCCCAAGTGTCAGCAGAAAAGACAAAGTTGTAAAGCTTCTATTGCCCACCACGGGGCCGTGTTCAGCGGACACGGGGCCGTGGTCAACTATAAGATTCGCACAATCCAGGCAAATCTTCATAGTACAAAGATTCTTCTGCACACGGGGTCGTGCTCAGCGGACACGGGGGCGTGGTCAACTAATAAGACAAAGCTGCATTAAATGAAGAAAGAGAGGATGTGGACACGGGGCCGTGCCCGAGCTTCTGTTCAGCCTATAAATAGGAGTGCTTGGCTCAAGCTCAAACCATCCCTTGGCACACCACCTCTCTCACACTTCACCCACCACCCACCACCACCATAATACCATCATCCACCACCATCATCCATTGTCCATCATAGAGTGTGTGAGTCGTCTCGGGATCCAAGATTGATCGTAAGAGTTCTTGACAATCAAGGCCATGTTTGCCTAAGTCTCTTACATCACTTGGTGAAGACAAAGTGTCTAGTGTAATACTTTTTATTTCTAATCTTTCTGCACTTTTTATTTGGTTTTGTATTAATGACTTTAATAACTAGTTGCTTATGTTGAAGGTGATCTTTCCTTATCGTTTGTCCGTGGTGTCTTGGCATTATTTTACTGTCTATATAAAATAAAAGATTTTCACCATTCATATCTCCACGGTCTATATGGAGGTATGTTGGCTACCTGGTCGGGGGTTAAGGGAACGGTTTGGTAAAGGTCTTGCCATTGTTCAGCGTTTAGAGGTCCTACAATGGACCTGGGTCAAATTTAGTAGGACCTCCTTCAATACTTAACGGTATTGGATGGCGGGGGTCCAAACTCTTTGATCCCCTCATAAGTTAACTACTATTAATACTATAACCCGGCTCTTTAGGACTGTATCCCTGCTGACTCAGACTACTTAGTCGAGGGTAACGTCACCTCCAAAAGAGGTGCCTACCATAATTTGCATTAATAACTTAATTAATTATCTTTCAATAATCCACCCTTTTAGGATTGTATCCTTGCTGACTCAAACTACTGGGGTGAGGGTAACGTCACCTTCAAAAGAGGGGCCTACTACAATAACTAAGATAATCTCTTAAAATAGTGCAAAAGTGCGGAAATAATCAAAGGTTACACTAGATACGAGTCGGAACCAAGTGATTCATCTTGTCTATCTGTTTTTTCTTTTATTTTTATTTTCAGCATTTTAGTTAGTTTTTATTTTTCTTAGTTTAAAACATTTTTCTAAACTTTTTGATTTGATTAGACGTTGAGGATAAACCGGTACTAAAAGCTCTTGTGTCCTTGGACGACCTCGGTATCTTACCAACACTATACTACGCTCACGATGGGTGCACTTGCCCATATGTGTGTCTAGTGTTAGTAAATATCGTGTTTTATAAATTTAAAACTTGACTAAAAAAGTGTTAAAGGGGCTTAAAATATACACCTAATATATATAACACTCGACACCCATCAGTGGATATTCATTAGATATGGATATAGAGCAAAGTGTTGCTGCCAAGGTTCATAGATATTTGTGGGATACAAATATTGGACTGACTCGCTCTCAAATATTACTGCATGGAATCATCTGTGATTGATCATAAGTAAATTTGAGTAAAGGCGAATATCATAGTATCCTCAGACCTGAGATACATATTGGGTCTTGATATTCACCAAATATTGTACCTTGACTTATTTCTTCGCTGTTAGTAATATGACAGTACATAATGCTAAGCTCAGGTGTGGTACAAGGTGATTGTGAGAGACGTATGTAGTCAAGATGGGATTTGTTCCTCTTATTCGTTAAGAGTAAGATGTCTAAGGCCTGCTAAAGTTAAATCAACAGAGAGTGATCACGCTGTGTCTCTGGATTTAACATGACATCTGTAACGAAAGGATAAATGATAGATTCACCTAAATCATTTTCAAGTAAGGGACTTGAAGGGGATGATGTAATTGAATGGCAAATATAGTCATACGTATTGAGGGTAGTAAACCGTAGTTAGGCGTCATTTACTGCTTGCATCAATCTTCTATGTATCTTGTGCAAGTGGGAGATTGTTGGACTCTGTATGCCCAAGACACATATTAAATTGATGTGGCTAGTACGTTATGATCCAAGTCGAGTCATACCCAAATACAAGCTAGACAAACACTTATAATATTTATTTATGATGTGATCAAACAAATAAATATTAACACTTATAATATTTAGAAATTGGTTTTCTAAATAATTGCACTTGACAAACCAATAAATTATATGGATAATTTATTTTGAGAGAATATTTTATTTTGTTATTTAATGGGTTAAATAACATAATAAAAGTTGTATAAGTCTTATAACATATGTTGTTATATTTTATAAAAGTTATAAAATATACATAAGACTTATAAAATTTATAAAAGAATTTTTTTTTATAAAGTAAAGAGTGGGCCGCCCCCCCCCCCCCCCTTTTGTTCTTCCCTAAAGATTTTCCACCAATCAAGTTACATGCACATCTTACATGTTAGATGGCATTTGATTGGGTGGTCTTCCCTAAACCATTTTGGTCCAATAGGGATGCATGCATTTGCATGTGTTAGATGTTCATGCATTGGTCAAATTGGGAGGCCATTTCTCTCACTTGATATATATTAATTTGTATGACAAATTAATAAGGTGAAGAACAAGAAAAACTCTAGAGATCATGCTCTCATTTTCGGCCAAGATAGTGCAAGTTTTGGAGATCATTTTCAAGTGTAAGACTTGAATTTACTCTCTAAAATCGAGTCATGTTTGGTTGATCAAGAAGGGGTTTTTCAAGTATGAAAATCAAGTGCAAGAACTCAATATAGTCCTTCTAATATTTCAGCCATATGGTGGTTTTCTAGAGGGAATTCTAGTGAGTTCATAAGTGTAGAAATCCTAGCTAAACACAAGGTGTTTGTTGGAAGGCTTGGGGTATACAAGCTTGAGGTCTTCTACACTTGAAGGCAACCGTTCAAGAAGCATCATCTTCTTCATATCCATTACTCCTTGGAAGGTAGTATTCTAAACACCCTATGGTTGTGTTTTGATTATTTTGATAGTATGCATGTTTGTATATGGATCCGGGATTGGGTTTTACATATAAAATGAGTTTTATATCTTGTAAGTAACATGTTTAAAATAATTATTTCCGCTGCGTTTTTTATTTCATAAGGATGAAATTACTTTGATAAACATGTAAAAAACCCAACAGAAAGGACGTTCATTTCCTTCAGCAACTTCAGAATTTCTGCATTCTCTTTTGAAATGACCTTTTTGCTTGCATCTGAAGCAGGTCACTTTGGATTTGTCAAATCCAAGTTTCGTTGAAGGACCACCCAAAGATTGTTTCCCTGTAATCTCCATATATCTCTGAGCTCTGCGAATGCAACTTGCCAAACACCAGCGAATGTCAATGAGCTCCATTTCTTCCGGATCTATCTGGTCGTAGTCTTCTTTGGTCAATTCGGAGTTTCCAATCTTACCAGCTACAAGACCTTCATACGATTCCAGAACAGATGCAAGGAAACTCATTTGCTGCTTAGCCGTATTGATGCTCATTGCAGGAGAATTCTTCAGTTTAAGAGCAATGTTGCACATAATCTCCTCAGTTTCATCAGAACTTGATTTTGAAGATGAATGATATCCAGAATGGTAACTTGATGAAGTTGTTTGTGGTTCTTTCATCTTCTCACCACTGAATGCTGTCTTTGGTGAACTAACACCTTTCTCCGAAGGTACACTCCCTTTGAAGTACAAGCCAACATTTTGTTGATGAGATGAACCACTCATCTTGTTTTGCTTTTGTAGCTCCAGATCATGACTCTCAATCTTTTCTAACAATGCATCAAGAGAAATTGTATCAAATTTAGCATCATTTTTCAAGATAAAAACAAACGTTTGCCACTGATCAGCTCGTGGTAACGCTTCAATTACTTTGTCAATTATCTCTTCTCTTGTTTTCACAATTTTGAATCTTTCAAGTTCAATTTTTAAATGGCAAAACCTCTCAATCATTTTCCTCACTGTCTCTCCCTTTAAACTGTCAAACAAATCAAATTCTTTTTTCAATAATGCTATTTTGTTTTTCTGAATTTGTTTACCCCCTTAGCTTTTACTTTCAAAGCTTTCCACACAGACTTTGATGACCCATCATGAACTAATAATGAGAAAATATCATCTCGAACTGATTGCTGAATCAAAGCAATCATCTTCTGTTCATAAGAAATTTTCTTTCTGTCATCATCTGAATAATATTTGATCAGAATTTCTTCTCCTTTGTCATTTACTGGGCTCTCATAACCAAACATCAAACAGAACCAACTCTCATGTGCATATGCCTTCGTCCAATTGATGAACCTCTCCTTCCACCAGACATAATCTTCAATGTTATCCAGCTTCGGAGGTTTTGAATAGGTTCCATAAAAGTTGTCATGTTTGATGTTATCCTTGATCGTCTTAGTTATAGCTTTGGGTGTAACCTCTGATGATTCTACCGTATCTGATGTAAACGCATTGCAGAACGTGTTGAAAAATTCTTCAACCATGATTTGCAATTCTTGAATAACCTTGAATCACACAAACAAACAAAATCAGTACAAACACTATCAAACAACTGAATTAAAATAATACTCGAACTGGTGAATTTTCTGTGCGAACTGAAGGTTGACAAACTGTGCGGACTGCTATGACCCGGATCCAATTCAAACGACCAGACCCTTTGAAAAACTTTGAACTCCAAACTGTGCGGATAGAAAATTCGGACTTCGTACAAAGTGAATTTGATTTTATGCGAACTGGTAATATCAAAACACAACTCGGGTGAACTGGGATTCAGATGAACTTAGAATATGACTTCAAGCAAACAGGATCCAAACCACGTGACTGTTATCTCAAATTGATTGGACCGACAAAACCAATAACTATTCTTAAATTGATTGGGCCGCAATATAAAGTCAATCCCAAATCACATGCAACAACATATACTGGCCAACAACAACAATTCATACAAAGTTTTAATTGGACCTAAACTCTTGTTCACATGTGCTGCCTTTTTAAATCTCGTGGCCGACAACAATATCTTTCAACATATATATTATTGGGCCGATTCTTACACTATACTGACAACATGTTCACGTTCTTCAAAAACAAACTTTTGGAGCGGAATCTAAAATGATGACAGTTTGGATTTTGGAGCGGAATCCGGAGTTGATTGGAGCGGAATCAGATTCAATCAGTAACTTGGAGCGAAATCTGATTTTGAAGCTTGGAGCGGAATTAAAAAAAAATTCCCTGGAGCGAAATCAGCAAGTTTGTGAACTTGGAGCGGAATCAACAGCTTTGTTAACTTGGAGCGGAATCAACAGTTTTGTTAACTTGGAGCGAAATCAGCAACTTTGTTAATCTTGGAGCGGAATCAAACAAGTAGAACACTTTGGAGCGGAATCAGACAATGTAAGTTCGAGCGGAATCAGGCTGTTAATCACGAAATCGCACCTAAAAACTCAGATTTCTCCTAAACGGCTAGGAATTAGGATCTGAAACTTGGTAGGGTTATAGATCAGGTGTTTTCGCACAACATATCAAAAAATCATGAATTTTGGACCGTACAAACCCGTTCAATTTGACGATTTTCAATGAAAAACGTGATAAAAATGAAAAAGATGAAGAAATAGATGAAATTCAGATCTGAAATTGATGAAATCACGAGCGGAATTGTGTGTTGGATCAGTGCAATCGAGCTCCTGCTCTGATACCACTTGTAGGACCGGTTTTGACTCCGAAACGATTGCGAAACGAACGTATGACGTGCGGAATCCGTACACGAACGCGACCAAACACACACGATGTAATACAAACGTGATTCTATTAGAAATCTAACAAGAACAAGCACCTTGAATCACTTTCTCTCTCTAGATTCTCTCTCTAGATCTAGAGCTCTCCTAAACACAAATGAGCCAAAAGTCCCTAATCTAAACATAAAGCTCCTATTTATAGGCCTTGGCTTTTAATGAGATTTCTCATTAATTACAATATTGCCACCTTGCCTTTTGTCTAGATATTACATCATAACGACTCGTTTTCTTCTGTTTCTCACTACGGCTCGGATTGACGAAGGCGATAGACATAAATGCACTAACAAAGATAACCCTCCCCTATATATATATAGGGCCGCTAAAATGAAAACCACCACAGTTGTAAGAACCGAGATAACCACTTTCCAACTATTAGATCTTCAAGATGGATGGATGAGATTAAAATTAATTAAAACTAATATTAAATACTTTTTATCTTATTATGTTTTTAATATTTTAATACAAAAGGGTAGTTTAGTAAATTTAATCTTTTTTGTCTTTTTGTCTTTATTGTTTTTTTATTACTTTTTTTTGTATTATTATATTACTTGTTTTTTTAAAACAGAATTTTTTATTAAAAACCATTTTAGATCCAGATTTTTAAACAAAAACAATTTTTTTGCACACCGTTTTTAAGCTCGGCTTTTTCTCACGCCGTTTTCTTACGCTTGGTTTTACGCATCGTTTTTTTAACGCGCCGTTTTTACGCCCCGCCTTTATGCGCCGTTTCTTACGCCCCGCTTTTACACGCCGTTTTTTACGCGCCATTTTTGCGACCGGTTTTTTACACGCCGTTTTTTTATGCCCGGTTTTACGCGCCGTTTTTTACTGCGCTGTTTTTCACGTCCCGTTTTTTCGCGCCGTTTTTACGCCCCTTATTTACCCGTTGTTTTATCACCCGGTGTTTTTACAAGCCATTTTTTATGCCCCGTTGATATGCGCTGATTTTTTTTACAAAAAAAACAAATTTTGTCTGGATTTTTTTTACAAAAAAACGTATTGACGAGCCGGTTTTTTACGAGCCGTTTTTTGCGTCGTTTTTTACGCCCCCGTATTCACGCCCCATATTTACGCGTCGTTTTATGACCATTTTTTACGAGCCGTTTTTTACACCCCGTTTTTTCGCCCCGTATTTACGCGCTGTTTTTTTAAACACACGTTTTTAATTTTTTTCTACGAAAACTTTTTTTTACGATTTTAAACTCTCTTTTTACAAAAAAAAATTACAAAAAACTTCTTGACAATTTTTTTTACAAAAACTTTTTAACAAAGGAAAAAAATTTATACGAATTTGTTTTTACGGTTTTAACCTTTGTTTTACAAAAATTTTTTTTACACACACGTTTTTTAAACTTTTTTATGAAAACATTTTTTACGGTTTTAATTTTTTTTCTTACAAAAACTTTTTTACCAAAATTTTTTTACAAATTTATTTTTCATAAATTTTTTTTTACAAAAGACAAAAATTTATACTAAGACTTTTTTTATGGTTTTAACCTTTTTTTACAAAAAAAATTTTTACACACACGTTTTTAAACTTTTTTACATTTTTTACGAAAACTTTTTTTATGATTTTAAATTTTTTTTAACAAAAACTTTTTTACAATTATTTTTTACAAAAACTTTTTTTATAAAGTAACAAAAAGAGGAGAGAGAAATGTGAAAAGAGAGAAATTGAAAAGACTTTTAAAAGAGGAGAGATAGATGATTTGATGGTTTTGATTAAATGACTATATTACCCTTTTGGTTGTCATTATCTGATTGGTGGAGAATGGTTTTCGCGGTTCTTACAAGTGAGGGTGGTTTTTATTTTAGCGGCCCTATATATATATATATAGGAACAGGATCAGGTTAGAACGCCTCAAAGTGTGAGAACGGTGAGAACGATTCTCAGCCAGAAGATCTTAGTGGTTTGTGGCTTAGATTGATGCGGTGACATTTTTGTAAATAATAGGGGTCTTGGAAGTACCAGGAGGGGTAAAATAGGAAGATCCAATCAAAGGTGGACATGCTAATCAGATGTCATTTTCCCTCATATATTTAAACGACAATAACTTTTTTATACATGATTATTTTTCAAAAAAAATTACACCATAAAACTCAGCGTTTTTTTATCTATCCAATGAGTATACTATTGATATACTTTTCGAAAAAAAAATTAACTGTGTTTTATAGCGTTTTTCTGAACTGAGTGTTTTATGGCGTTTTAGACTAGGTATTTTCATGACGTTTTTCTGAACTAGGTGTTTTTATGGCGTTTTAACTAGGTATTTTCATGGCGTTTTTCTGAACTGAGTGTTTTATGGCGTTTTCAACTGAGTTTTTCATGGCGTTTTTCTGAACTGCGTGTTTTACGGTGTTTTTACAGTACAAATTATGATTTTTCAGAGCTCAAAAAATATTAATTCAGGCGGATGGCTAAAAAAATGGGTTTTTTGAGCTGTTGTAAATTATAGCTCAAAAATAGTTTTTTTTGTTATGGCGTTTTAACTGAGAGCTCTGTGTGTCTTCATTGGAGTATGAATTCTTTTATTTTCAATCACATCCCCCCAAAGCTGCGTGTTTGATGAAACTAATTAAATACTTGTGTTCACAATTGTTTACACTATAAGTTACACTTTGGACCCTGAAAATATAACTTTTTTTGTTATGACGTTTTAACTAGTATGAATTCTTTTATTTCCCGTGTATGATGAAACTAATTAAATACTTGTGTTCACACTTGTTTGCACTTGTTCACACTATACGTTACACTTTGGACCCTGAAAATATAGTTTTTTTTTGTTATGGCGTTTTAACTAGGAGCTGGCTCAAAAAAAAATGTTTTTTTGAGTTGTTGTAAATGATAGCTCAAAAAATAGCTTTTGAGTGTTTTATGGCGTTCAAAAAAATGTTTTTTTGAGCTGTTGTAAATTATTGCTTTAAAAAATAGATTTTGTGTGTTTGACGTTTTTCTAAATTGGGTGTTTTTATGGCGTTTTATTTGAACACACAGTTCATTTGAGTGGGTTTTTTTTTACAATATTACCCCTTAGTGTAGTTTAACATCAATGCCACATGTCACCACCAAAATCGTTCTCACCGTTCTCACACTTTTCACCGTTCTCTCTAAATCCTGACCCTATATATATATATATAGAGAAAGTATAATGTACAAAAAGGCTTATCCTACATTATCGTACGCGACAAAGGATATAACATGCGTAATTACATTTTTGATCAATATAACGTGCGTTATTTTTGGTTCCATGCGTGATTTTCCCAAAAAAACTAACCCCCATGCGTGATTACATGTCCAAAGCGTGATTATTCCCCTGATCGGACGGTTGGAAGCGTAGCGTACGTGAAGTATGATAAGCCCTTTTGTATATATATATATATATATATATATATATATATATATATATATATATATATAGGGTAAGGTTCATGCGAGAACCACCTTTATTGCGAGAACCGCCAGAACCAATGTGAACACAACCTAAAATAGCTAAAAAAATCTAAAAAAAATCTAACCCCCCCCCCCCCCACCCCAAAACCTAAACCCCCCTCCCCCACCCCCAAAAACCTAAACCCTCCACCCCCTCCCCCCAAGCTAAAACGCTAAAAACTAAACCACCAAAAAACCTAAAAATAAAAAATAAAAAAAAACACACATTTTTTTTACTGTTTTTTACATTAAAATCGCTACTTTTAGTAGCTAAATTTTTTTTTAAAGAAAAAAAATTTTAAAAATTTTTTTTGGCTACTAAAAGTTGCGATTTTTTTATAAAAAATGTTAAAAAAAAATTTGTGTGTTTTTTAGCTATTTTTAGGTATTTTTTGTTGTGTTCACATTGGTTCTCGCAGTTCTCGCAATAAGGGTGGTTCCTAACGGATCCTTCTCCTATATATTATATGTTTTATAAGAAGTGGGTCCAACAAAGATATATTTAGTTAATACTTATTTAATTTATTTTGTTTTATGATAAGGGCATATTAGTCATTTCACACTCTCTTAACACCAAAAACTAACCCCCATCCGCGCCAGGTACTATACGGGAACGAAAATTGAAAAGTTGGTGACTATAGAGGTAATTTTAGAAAGTTATGGACTAAAGGTGAAAAAAACCAAATCACAGAGACTATCCGGGCATTTAACTCTTAATTATATACATGGTTTGATGAAGTGTTTTAATATAAATATATAATTGATGTTTGTGTGACGTTCAATTAAGTTTTAATATAAATATATAATAGATGTTTGTGTGACGTTTTTTCATTGAAATGCTGGCAAACAAGATCCGGAACACATAGAAGAGGACTTGCTAATAGGAATTGAGCCCATGATGAGAAGCAAAGAGTTCAAATCTAATTAGGATCGTGTAAAACCGTCCCAAACCAAAGAAACCGAACAAGAACAAACCATTTTACGTTCATTATTGGTTCTAGAGTTTCTAAAACCCGCTTTTAGGTTATCATTTCTTGTAACATTTGGTTGACCATAAGTAGAATGGAATTATAAATTTTTAGAACTACTTTCTTCATCTTTAATTGGCTAAGACGTCCTTTTATTTTTACATTTACAAATTAGAGAGCATTACTTTTAATACATATAACATTCTAAATCCTTTATTTAAGGAGGCATAAATTTTAATAATTTTCAAAACTGTAATTAAAAAATTACTTTTTCATACAACTCACCCTACCATCAAATTGATATTATACATTTAATCGGTTACCAAACTATTAGATCCGTCCATTTTACAACTTTTTAGCTTGTTACAATAATGCGGAAAACGTGATGGTACAATAATGCACAAAAGGTTATGGTGGATTCACATGTCATGTTTATTGAACACTATCAACCATGAAGACTTTAGGCCCTGAAAGTTGGTAACATAGTTGGCGATCGTTTTACTTGGATGTAACGGCGGATTTGCAACAGGTTTTTGGGGTATTATTGGAGTTTTGGCATTCAAGAAGCAATGGAGACGAAAGGTTTTTATGATTGCAGAGTAACAAAGGATAAGGTATATGTGACGGTTGCAGTGAAGATTTCCAAGATTAAAAGAGGCAGAGAAGCCTAGTAGATTCTTATAATGGACAATATTTGTAAGGAGAAAACCCATTCCATATGTGGTTCTCGCATGAACCTTACCCTATATATATATATATATATATATATATATATATATATATAGGATTAGGATCATTACAGAACACTAATTATTGCGAGAACAAAAAGAACAACTCTAAATCACTAAATTTTGTGATTTAAGGTTCATATTTCTTACATTTTATGTTTCTTACATTCATATGTGTATTATATATACATAAAAAAAATCATATATTTTTCCCTACACATAGTCTACATACATGTAGGTAATTTAGCCTACACATAACCTACATGTGTGTAGGTTATTTAAAAACTGAAGATTTTTCATATTTTATTTTAAATTCTAGTGTGAGAAACAATAAATCTTACATTTATAATATTTTCATTTACTTTTTAGGTTTTTAGGATTGAAAAAATGAGTGATTCATTTTGTTCTGTGTGTTCTCGCAATATTTAGTGTTCTGCATAGAACCTTCCCCTATATATATATATATATATATATAGGCTAATTATAAGGAGAAAACCCATTCCAGTTGACTAAACCCTGAAAACTCTCACATGTGGATCAGATTTAGCCACATTGCTTGTTAGTTGACATTTTATATCTTACATTTTTGAGATTTAAGGTGATGGGTTGGTGATGTGTCTGCACACGCAGACTTGTCACTTTGCTTCTTCAATGCATCTTTTTAATTAATTCATTGTACTTGTAGACTTTTCAACTTTGCCTTTTATCTCACATCTTTCTCTCACAACTTTCCTTTTACTTATCTTCCTTTTCATTAATATATATCTCTCATCTTACATCATTTATTCAAACCAGAGAGTTGAGTGAAAGCTTACTCACCATTGAAGAGTATTTGCATTTAACATGGCTGATTCGAACAGCCAACAACATCGGACTGTTGCCGGTGGTACGGGGACACTCAATGTCAATGATGATCCTGGTTCACCCTTAAATGTTGTCCCACATAATCTTTCACCTCATTTTGCATTTAATGAAGATGAACATGCATTGTGTGAGAGTAGAGTTACACAAGATCCTGAACCTATTTCTTCAGAGCTTCCAGGTGAGTGTTAATTTTTTTTTTTCTGTTTTATTAGATGTACAGCTTTAAATGCTTGTCTAGATTTTCGTTGGATTCTTGTTGGTTCATTTTTTTTGTTTTTTTTTTCTGTTGTGTAAATTATGGATTTCTTGTTTAGATGTTCATTGGATTTCTTCTTGCTTAATTTTTTTTTGGTTTTTTTATGTGTAGCCTCCCTTCTGAATCAAAATGGCCCAAATGATGATGAAGATGTTGTTCAGAATTGTACTTTTACACAGTTGCTATCCACAGGTCATTGCTTTTGTGAAACCATGAATTTTTATCTATAGCCCATTGTAACACCCCTAGTTTTAATGTTTGTTGTTTGTTATTATTATTATTATTATTATTATTATTATTTGTTTTTTTGTTGGTAGAGGAGGGAAAAAAAAACAGATGAAAAACAAGTGAAAAACAAGTTTAACCATTTTTATTTTTTATTTTTATGTAACAAGCTTTTATAAAACATGTCGCTACACTTGTATTAAGTTTTTATATTTTTTGGAAGGGGAAAGCATTCGAGATTACATTTTTTGTTTACATAAAAAAAATGCACCAGCATCTACACTTTTTGGCGTCATCAAAAAAATGTACCACCACGTTTTTGTTTTTGCATTTTTGGAAAACGTGTTAAAGTTGTATTTTGGGAAATACAGTAATATGCATCAGTTTGTTAGGTTTCATGTTACAAGTTAATTTGTTTTTTAACCTATACGTGTTATAATTTATTAAACAACACCTTTTTTGTAGGTGTTCATGCGGATGAGGAATTTTATGTTCACCACACACCCAATGGCACTAGAATGTGGTGTCCTAATGTTCCTATTGTTTTAAAGCCTGTTGTTGGTTGTGTATATGAAACGTGGAAGGATGTGTTCAGTATGTACAAGGACTATGCTGTGTATTCTGGGTTTTCTATTCGTAAGGGGCAAACCAAGAGATGGAAGGGGTTTGTCACTCACCAGTACATAAGGTGTACTAAATATTCAAAACCACAGATTAAGCGTAAAACTGATACTTTGGCGCAGTCAACCTTGACTATCAGGCAAAGTAATTTCACAGTGACAGATTGCAAGGCTAGTATACTGGTTAAGTTTTGTGAGGGCAGCTCTATGTGCACAGTGGTGGGGTTCCATGAGCACCATAATCATCCGTTTGTTGAGCGTTTTAATCGTGACCTAAGTAGGATTTCAAGGAAACTACCCTTTGTATCCAAACAGTTTATCCATAACATGAGCTTGAACAGAATTGGTCCAATTGTTTCTCACAGAATTTTAGTGTCCCTGATGGGTGGACATCACAATGTACGTGGCACGCCAACTGATTTTAAGAACTGGAGCCAGTCGGTTAGGCTTTATATTGGTGATCGTGATGCGCAACTTGTTATAGATCGTCTCAAAGAAAGATCTGAGAGCTTACCAGACTTTTACTATGAGTTTGTTGTTGAGAAAGGGCAATTGAGATCGATTTTTTGGGCAGACGAAATTTCCAAGATAAACTATGAGGTGTTTGGGGATGTGTTAGCTTTTGATGCGACTTATCACACTAACAAGTAAGGTTTTGCAAAGTGGCACTTTTTTCCCTTTAACATATTATTAACTTTTGTTTATTTTCTTTGTCGCACAGGTACAGCATGATTTTTGTTCCTTTCACTGGCGTTGATAATCATAAACAATGTGTGACATTCGGTGCTGGCTTGCTATTCAATGAAACCACTGAGTCTTACAAGTGGTTACTTGAATCATTTCTGAAGGCACACAAGAAGCAACCAAAGTTAGTTTTGACGGACCAGGACCCTTCAATGAAAGCTGCCATTTCAGAGGTTTTCACAAACTCTCGGCACCGCCTTTGCATGTGGCATATTATGAAGAAACTTCCCCACAAGGTTTTATTAATTTATGAATATCTTTTGAGAAGTTTTTTTTTGTTACATTTTATTAACAGTTTTGTGTTTTCATATGTATAGATTGCTGGAGACCTGTTACAAAACTCTGAGCTAAGAGCATTGATGCATCGTTTGGTGTGGAGTATTCACATGAAGCCATCTACATTTGAGACGCGTTGGAAACTTTTGATGGAGGAATATGGGTTACAAGATCACGACTGGTTGAATGACATGTACTCAATTAGGGACCAATGGGTACCTGCCTACTTCCGTGATATCCCAATGTGTTGTCTGATGAAGACTACATCAAGGTGTGAAAGCTCTAACTCAAGCTTCAAGGTCAACTCTTCTAGTGCTAACACACTAGTTCAGTTCATGCTATGTTACGAAACTAGGATAGACAATCAGCGTTACAAGCAACGTGTTGCAGAGTTTAAAACTTCATCTAGTGTATTCATGGACAGTACTGACTTAGCTATTGAGAAGCATGCTTTTGAGTTGTATACACATGCAATTTTCACAGAAGTAAGAAAAGAGATATACAAGGGGAAGCTGTTTTGTTACATTGTAAACACGGAGGATTGTGACGATGTTTGTGTTTACTATGTGAATCAGTTGGACAAACGTAACAATGCAACCAACACATTCACGGTAACATGCTGTATCCTTATAGTGGCATCTTTTGTTTAAGCTTTCATTATGCTTTTTTTCACATATGCTTAATTATGTGTTTTGGTGTTTTTGTAGGTTAAACTTGAGTTGAGAAATCAGTCGGTCTCTTGTTCATGCAACAACTTCATCCGTATTGGATATCTGTGTAGGCACATTTTTTGTGTTTACCGGGTAAACAATATTGAAAAAATCCCGGCCCAGTTTGTTGTTAAGCGTTGGTCTAGGGACGTGCTTCCTAAAAGTTTATTTTCTATTGAGAGTCGATATGGCGTTGACACTCGTCCACAAGCTGCTGCTAGAAGTCAGATTCTTGAGATTGTAACTGAATGTGTAGACGCATTAAGAAGTGATGTTGGAGGACTTTCTTCTTTCGCTGAGCAGATAAAGGAACTGAAATTCAAGTTACTAAATGGAGGACCAGTTGATGACGAAGCCAACAATGATAACTATGCTGTTGTTGAAGAATTGCTTGGTGTTTCTTTAGATGGGGACGTAACTCTCAACAATCCAGACGGGATCAGGAACAAAGGACGCGGCAAACGTCGACGATTGTCTAGAGCATCTCAGGATGGAACGAGCAACTCTGCTGTCAAACCTCCCAAAACACCCAGGCTTTGCCGAACCTGTATGAAGTACGTGACTGGGCATGATTCAAGAAATTGCAAGAAAAAGAAGAACAAGGATAAATCGGGTAACGGGGACGAGGACTCAAGCTCTGCGAGTCAGGAGTCCACTTGATTTGGTATGTATTTTGATTTCTGTGCTGTGCGTGTTTTGAAAACCTTTATGACGCCAGCTTTTTGGTCTCCATTTTAGTGGAGCGCAACTAAACTTTGATCACCCCTTTTGTATTTTTTGGGCTGCCTTTTGAACATGCACATGTTTGCATGTGTAGATTATCTGAAAATCGATGCACATGCATATGTTTGCATGTTAGGATGTATGTGGGTTTGGTATGTAGTATGGTTTTTAGTTTAATGACTATGGTTTAATTGATCAGTTGCATTATGAAATGATATCCCCAATGTTTTGTGTGAGAAGTAAACGTTGCATTGTTTGTTGAGATTAAGAAATAGGTGGTACTTAGTTGGATTATCCATGTTAGTATGCTAATGAGATTTTCGTTAGTATGTACTTGTTGATGTTTGGTTGAAGCTGAGAATTTTCTATGCTATGGATTTTTTGGTTTTGTTTTTACCATGTTACATTTTTTTTTCCTGAGATTTTTGCTGTGTTGAATCTGAGATTTTTTTGTATCTTATGGATTTTTTGGTTTTGTTTATACCATGTTACATATTTTGGACGTTACATCCATCCTACGTATATAGTTAGTTAGAAAATGACCCATTTCGTTACAAAAACCAGTAAAAAAAATTTTAAGCACATATAGTAGTTTGTATTTTTTTTGTTTTTTGTTTTTGTATTTTTTTTTTACAAAACACAAGCCGTTTTTTTCTTAAAGAGATAACATATCTGGATGAAGTAACAACTTTTTACATGGTCAAGTTGTAGATACATTTTTATAGAATACATACAACAAGATGTATCTGATGATGCATTTAATTTGTCATTTACTTTCGTATCTAATCACCACCATCCACCCCCAAAGTTTATTTTTTTCATTATAAATAGTTTCAGCTTACACAATGTGTATATCCCCAAAGCATTGTTAACTACTCATCACACACAAAGCATAACAATGCACAAGAGGCCATCCTTGGTTTCCAAAGTTCCGGATGTTGAGGCGATCGATCTCATGCCTGGAAAAAATGAGTTCGTTAATGTCGGGAAGAGACTTCGAAAGTATGCATCGACTCCAGTGAGCGGCGGCGATATTCCTGAAACAAGCCCTCTACCCGTTATGCCCATACATACGCTTAGGAAGATTTTTACTAGTGATGGGCACCCCCGCGGGAAGAGAAGTAGTTGTTGTTCGATCCCAAAGGTGGAACCCGATGTGAAGCCTATGGCGCGAGCAATACCGAAAAACGAGCCTAGTGTTAACCCTACAGTCAAGATGGAGCCAAGTGTAGTGCCCAAGGGTGAACCCATTGGGTTTGATACATACACTACCGGTAATGTGATGCCTAACGATGAGCCTAGAATATACCCAACAAAGAGACATGTTGATGATCCCACAACCAGCAATTGGGTTGATGATGTCTCGTGGATGAGTGAAATTGAGTGGGATTCATATTTCCCAATAAACATATCAGTTTCCCCCGTGCCACCAAACCCATGCAAGTGCAAAAAGTGGTTCACATGAAGAAGCTCGAGTAGAAATCAGGTGTTGTTGTGTTTTACTAATTATGTTGTTTTTTAAGATGTATGTATGTTTTTAGGTTAATTAGAAATTAGGTGTAGTATCAGGTTATCAACATTATGTAAGGAGTATTTTATGTGTCTAATGATTTTGTAATTTTTTGTGGTGTAATATCTAATGGAAAAAAAAAAAACTATCTAGTTTGTGTGTTGTTACTTCTTTGTTGGGATGTATTTTTTTTTGTGTGTGTTTTTGGTTATACAAGTAGATATGTGGTAGTAAAACTTTTCCTAGGGGGTAGGCCCCATGTTAAAAAAAAGTAATAAAAAGTAAAAAAAGTAAGAAGTGCATGGACGTGGGTAATGACAAAAGGATATATTTTATACTGGGACCCACAAATGGTTGGTACATATCTTTATTTTAGATCCATCCTACAGGCTTCCAACTATCTCCATCTCCAACTACCCAAACTCTATTCAAATATATGTTATTGTTATCTCTCTTTTTTCTATACAATTTATCTACCTCTTAAAAAAGATGAAAAGGTGTTCATGTGGGAGAATTGCTACCATCCGGACATCATGGACAGATGATAATCCAGGAAGAAGGTTCTATTCATGTCCATTTAAGGTAAAAATTTCGAACCCTGATTTTAACAAGTAAATGTATGTTCTAATCGTGTTTTATCCCCATTATTTTAATGTAGCCTAGCAACTGCCCTTTCATTGGTTGGGTCGACCCACTAATGTGCTTACGGTCAACTAGGATCATACCAGGTCTTTTGAGGAACATCAACAACCTGCAAGCTGAACTGTTTACCCGTGAGCAAGAAATTTGGAAGAAGAAGAGGGTTATATGGTTACTGATATTAGCGTTAGTGATTGGCAGCTTACTTGTTAGCATAGTTTGTTGTGATTAACAAATCGGTGGTACTTAGTTGGATTATCCTTCTTAGTATGTTAATGACATTTGTAGTATGTACTTGTTGATGTTTGGTTGAATCTGAGAATTTTCTACGTTATGGATTTTTTTGTTTTGTTTTTACCATGTTACATTTTTTTCCCCTCAGATTTATGTAGACTTTTGCTGTGTTTAATCTGAGAATTTTATATGTTATTGATTTTTTGGTTTTGTTGTTACCATGTTACATTTTTTTTTTTGCCTCTGATTTTTGTACATTTTTGCTGTATCCGAGTTACATTTTTTTTTTCACTGAGATTTTTGTACAATTTTGCTCTATGTGTATTTGATCATGGGCTTTTGTTGAAGGTTGCTTGAATATCTTTTTTTCCCTGACAACGTTGTATGTTTTTTTAGATTTGATCACGTGACTCTTTTTTATATTATTTTTTTCCTAAAGTGTGTAACTTATGTAAGCTTTTTTTTAAGATATCATCTTTTGGGCCATTGATGTGTGCTAAGCGTACGAATAAAAACAACTAAAAATGTAAAGTTTTGGACATGCTTTGGCCTAATAGGTATCGGTACTCTCATCGGGATTGTCCCCAGGTAGGCAATCGAGTTGTACGAAATGCCAGCCTAGACAGGAGTTCCCAACTTAACGGTACTTAACCCTTCCAGTTACTACATGTCCGACACGAAAAATACATTTTTACAAATATTGTACAAAAAGACAAACTTTAGAAATAACTTTAAACTAGACACTCTAAGCTTTAAATTTATAAACTTAGACTCAATCTAAACCTAAACCACACATCCGGCAGTGCACCGATCAGTGTAGTATAGCTTGATGTAAGTCCGAGTATCGAACCCAAAGGACTCTGTTGAATTACATTAATTAATTTATTTACACTAAAAATGACATCACACTAAACATTATTATATTTTTGTATTTTTTGATTTAAAGGGGGGTTTGACTTGAAAAGTAAATTAACTAAAAACTAATTAATAAACATAAAAACACATTAAGACAAAGATTTAATAATAATAAAAGACTATCTAGGTTGGAATCCCATTTATTAATAACATTCATTCTACCGGGTAATTGTGTGATATGAAACCGGGATCTTTAGATGTTAAATCCTAAAAGACAACGTATAGGATTCCCAATCATTCTTGGGAATGCAACTATGTGACTTTTAAGATTTATTTTTGATTACCGATTTACTAGACTTCTTTACAGTCGTCTAGTGTTCTTTGATAAGTGCAAAACTTACTTCTTTACAGTTATAAGTCTAAGCAATTTTAAGAAAACTTGGTTTGGTTTAATAGATAAATTAGTGACAATTCAACTAAAATGATTTCTTACAAAACTCAATTTTAGCAATACACCATATTTAATCTATTAATATTTTTATACCTTACAGCGCTAAAAATAGTAGAACATTAAAACCGGATTAATTCTTGATCATTATTTTTATGGTTTATTTTACAATATCACCACATGATTATCCAAACTATGAAGACTTGAATATCAACATTAATTCTTTTTATGAAAATACATTCACCGGAATTATGTAAAACATATGATCAAAATATTTAACCAAGTTAAAATATGCATATACACCAAACTAGAAACTTAAATTATTTTCTTAACAAGAACAAACAACAATCACACAATACCCGGTAAAATTACATATTAACAAGCATTCATCACAACCTAGATAGTTTCAAAGTTTAGCTACACATAATATTAAACATTACAACTAGACAAACTCTAAAAATAACTGAAAACATAATACAAAGTAAATACAAACTGAAAATAGAAGATAAACAAACCCGGATCACCTAAGACTCGAACCGAAAGCTTCCTCGACTCTCATGTGGCTCCAAGGTACTCCGAGATCGCTCCTAGGTGCTTCGAGATGGCTGATAGCAGCCTTATTGGGTGTATTTCGTAGTTGATAGGTGTGTCAAGGTGTGTTTTTTCGAACTAGAGGCCATGGGTATTTATAGGGAAGATTTTTGGCTGCAGTTCACCCCTAGCGCACCGCTATGGTTTTAGTGTAGCGGTGCGCTACACCTTTTCAACCACCCACTCACATGCCGACACTAGAAGACAAAATACTTCTGCCGACAACCACTTGCGCATCGTAACACTATACTTGTTACGATGCGCAAGCTCTTTACAAAAACAAACTTCATTTTTGGATTTCTCTCGTCGAGCTACCCCAAAAACATATATTATGGCTTCCGTAACTCATTTCCTAGCTCCGGATATGTCCAGATGAAGTTCTGACTGTTTCTGGCGCGTATTTTCTTCATTTATTCTTCGTTTTAGCTCCGTTTTACGCACCGTTTTCGCCCACGTCTTCGTAATTCAACCCTCTATCATTCCATATTATAATATCTTCATTTTCAATTCATTAACATTCCCCATGTATTGTTTCCTTCGTCGATCCTTTACCGTTTCCTCGCATAATCCTCGGTTATTTTACCGATTCCTGTAAATATAACATATAACTAAATAAGTACCAATATCGCGGGAAAACCATATTCAAACAGATTAAATTGTAAGGAATTCGTTGCGTGAAATGTGTATAATTTTAGACACATCAGCCATCATCTTTTTTTTAAATCATATAATAACGACACAATTTTTTGAATAACATAGATTGGAAAAACATAGATTTAACTCAATAGTTGAGTACATAATAACTTTAACACTAGATATGGTAAACAACATAGGATAAGGAAAGTAGCCCCTATATTGCATGAGAGAGGGAAAATTGGGGCACATTTTTTTTCACACACATACTAGCAACTTGACGTAAACACCACTTTTTAGTCAAGAAACGATCTTGGAGTGCCATATTCAATTTCAGTGCTGAATGGTTCTGGGCTAAGCTCACTTTCCCACGGGTTGTGGTTGGCCCACGAGACAAGAGTGTTTGGAGAGTAACAAGAGTAATCATCATCTATAGGATCATCTTCGGGATCATCGGTAGTCTTTGGATCAACTGCTGGGGGGTTCTCTTGGGTGGCATTGACTGGTTTAGCTTGGTCAGCGAGCACCACAGATGAAGAGTTTTTGACAGGGGTAACTTGTGTAGTGAAGTAAAATGATCCCCAGTCAACATCAAAAAGTGCCTCATCTAACCACATCTCATCATGTGTTGTTGCTTCAGGTTTAGTGTTAGTAAGGAGGTCACTTATAAGCTTAGCATCCATAGCAAGATTTTCTTCAACAGTTTGCGGCGTTGTCGGAAGAGAAGGCGTGTTTGTGATTTGAGAACACTCTGGGTTGCCATCCGATTTTGGAGTTTGGAGTTCAAATGAAAGAGTTCTCCGCAATCGTTTGGTACCCCGTTTTGAGTCAGATGGTGATGTTGGACTAGACATAATAAGGTTGTTTTTTTTTCACTTCTTTTATGGTAAACAAGTGATGAAACAAATGTTTACATTTCACCTTAATTTATAGAGAAACAAATGATGTTAGGTGGATAAATTAATTAGATTGTTTACATCAGTTTACATCAACATTAAATGTAATACAGTAACCAACATAGAAGTTAAGTATTTTTTTTGCTGTTTGTTTTTGTTTTAAAGCAATTAACTGGGAAATGTAACATAAGGGCCTGTAACATAATTATATTAGCCATACATATAAGGCTGCCCATACATATAATAATTTCAACAAGTAGCTTTTACATTTGATGTAACAACTTTCTTTAAAGTTTGTCATATAATATTAAAGTTTTGTACTTTTGATTCTTCCCTCATTTTTTGTTCACCCAACGTGATAGGTGTATATATATTTTATTTTATTTTTATTACACCAAAAAGAGACAATTGAGATTAATTAAATGCTTGTACTATACTTATCAAATCATGAGAGAGCTACTGATGCATGGGGATAAGATAGAGATAGAAGTTGACATTTTTTTCTTTTTCATTATTTTATGCTTTTTGATTGCTTCGTGTAAAGATCATTTGAGACTGTACTTTATGCTTGCTTTTTCTCCAATTTAGATTCCCTATACTGGGTGATTTATATCACATTGTACTTTCTTTTTGTTTATATATATTATTATAATTTTAAGCGGTACTATGATATATTTCTTGCATATGGTGTTGGTATGTGTGTATTTTTGGTGCAGAATAGATTTGACACTTCCAAGTTGGCAGCATTAATTTGTAAGACTCTACTTTTTTTTTCTTTAAAAAAATGCCCATAAAAATATTTTAACTAGGAGTAATATATGCTGTGTCTGCCCTATATGCTGTTACATTTTTTTTTGTACTGGTGTTTGTAACGAAACAGGTAATTTTTGTATTGCTTTTTTTTTTGTAACAAATTAGCTTGTAATGATACTTACGACTGTTTCCCGCTAATTATTACAACAAATAACAGAGATATTAGACATAATATTCTATTAGATTTTATTCATTGTCAAAGTGATTAAAAAAGTTATCAAACGAAAATATCGCATTTTTACACTTTTTTTACTACATCTTATTGTATGTTATTCAAATTAAATTATGTTAGTCAAACTTTCCATTAGTGTACTTATGGTTCGCCAAAAGTTAACATTAAACATACATATAAAGACATTTGTTCCAGGTCAACGGCATAGTTTAATAGTGAAATACATAGACAGGCAACTGGCAAAGTACGAGTTATATTGTTTAAGGTGTCCACAAAAAACATAATACTAGCACCAACTTACACTGATAATGCAGCCTCGCGAACCTTTTCCTTCATTAAATTCACATTAGAGAGTAGCATGCGTGTAGTGAATTTTTTTCGGAGGGCAAGAATCTCTTTTTGTTTTGTCTTCCAGTGGCTGCTAAAACCACATTCAAAAGGTTCATTGATGCCGTTAAATTTCTGCATGTGCTGCATAAGGAATACCACACTATCCATTGGATGCGCAGGGGTCGCCCATTTGATATCACACCTCTTAATCTTGGCTGCTGCGATTTCATCTTTTGCCGGATGTTCGGAACGCTCCAAATAAGCGTCCATCATATGCTTCTGTTAAAAAACAATATAGTAATCACTTTTGGTATGAGTTATTGTTTTTCATCTTCAAGTTTTCAAGAAAAGAGAATGACTAACCACTTTGTATGGTGTATCTTTAATGTAGTAATCTTGATGATCCCTAATGCCAACTAAGGGTGTGCGATCAGGCCTGTGGTCTATGACGGTTATTGCGCCGTTTTTCAGATCGAAAACAATCAAGTAATATTGATCATTCTCTAGGATTGGAAAGAAAACCATTTTAATCGCAATGAACTCAAATGCGCCGGCATCCGTCATCCTTACGCTGAACGTTTTCATACGTTCATCATCATCACAAGCAGAATCTGTCAATAACCAGCTGTCCTGTATTTTTTTTTTTCAAACAAGATATGTCAATAAGCTGATGCAAGACCCGAATTCCAATAATTAAAAAAAGTCTTTTAAATAGGCAAGCTGGTTGAAGAGCCAAAAGACTTAATAAATTCAAAATCATAGACAAAGATCAAACAATATAGTATGAATACTTACTATCACACTTGTTTTAAAATAAATACGCGTCAAGCAGCCGTCGGTTCTTTCTAGTTCTTCATAATTCATTAAATCTACCCAAGCATCAACCACATCAGAGAACACCTTCACTTCCTCCCTCAATGTGCGCATCAGCGTCTTTGTGATTTCGGTGCCGTAAATACTCTTGAATATAATATCTCTATGTAAGACAATGTTAAATTTATAAATTAAATTCTGGATATAAAAAATCTACGAATACTATGTTTTGCTTATATTTTATATAACTGAACTTACTCAGCAGATTGACCAAATTTTCTTGTTTCCCCGCTAGACGAAGAGATGACCATTTTCCGTGGCCTGTATGTTGTTTATGAAAAAACGTATGCTGTTATACATTTAAAAGAAAATAGTGTAGTCGAAAAAAAAACATTCTATTTGGAGCAAAAGATTCCCTAATCTATATGTAGCAAAGCTTTGTTTAATGTAACAACTAGTATTCTATAATTTAAACGGAATCTTACATTGAGTATTTGATATTGAACAGAAAATCCCATATATGTTGTTCTTCCGATGTAACTTCAATTTCTATTTCGTCATCATGGTCATCACATGACCTGTTGAACCTACCAATTGGTTTTATTCGTTTTGATTCAAGTTCCTTTACCCAAACGTTACTTGTGATATCATTTTCAGCCGCTCCCTTGCCTGCTTATTTTTTTTTGTTTGTTAGTATTAATAAAAAAATCCTAAGTATATTATAATTTTTGAATGAAGTTAAAAACATGTAGAACTTACCATTGATTTTATTCTTCTTGGTCTCTTCTTCTTTTGATTTTTTATCTTCTTGATTCATGGCATCACTTGTTTCATCGACATCAGCACCTGCACATTTTTGTTTTTGTTTTTATAACTCTGATTATCTGTTGTGTACAGAAATAACACATGTTACGGTTTTTTATTTTTTTTTTATTTTTGGAATCATGACTTACCTAGTTCAGTTTCTTGTGTGAGTAGGTCAAAGGTAGGGCCATCAAGCAATTCTTGCATGTTTTGTGTTTCGTTGCTGCTGTCCAATTCTATACATTTACATGTACACATACATGTATGTGTTAGTTTTTTCTGTATTATCGGTTCTTCTTAAATTTTGTACACATGTAACAGGTTATACGTGACTTTATATAATGCTTGAATGAAACAAAAAAACATGTACAACTTACTTGTCGGTCTAGCTTTCTTCTCTTGATCTTTTGCCTGATTTTCTTCGTCGCGTGTCAGTGCACATGCGCCATTTTTTTGTGTACTAGCTGGTGAACCTGGTATCTTCTCTTGTGTTTTGTCACCCTCACCCCCATCTACATATATGTTACGTTTAGTTTGCATTTTAGGACATACATAAGGTGGTTAACCTTACTTTTGGCTGATTACTTTGTATTACTTTTTTACGTTATTGTTAATTAAATCATGTTACATTTTTTTATTTGCAGAAAAAATGTAACATTATGTAGGGCTTACGTTATTGTTAGTTAAATCATGCTACATTTTTTTTATTTGCAGAAAAATGTAACATTATGTAGGGCTTTTTAACGGTGGTGTTATGTTTGTAAGATTAAATTGATTGAATTTAAGTAGGTATGTAAAAAAGTTCATACCATCAATGTTTGCCACTTCAGCTGCAGTTGTGGCATTATCTTCATCTTCTGCATTTGGAAAAAAAAAAACTAATTAGTTACAGTTTGTAGTAAAAGTTAATACATATTTAAGGTAGTGATTTATCCGTCATTCGTATTACCTTCTGTGTAATCATTTTCGGGGTTTTGCACTGTCTTCTTGAGAGACATGAGGACCCCGGCAATTTTTTTCTGTGGTGTATCAGGCACCAGCCATACCCTTGTTTTCCTTGAGTGCACAATTTTCTCATACCGTTGTATCAATTTCTTAACTTGCTCATTCTGTGGATGAGCATTAAACAACACATCTAATTTTGTTTGGACCGTTATCTTTTTGGCTTCCATGACATCCAAATGTTTTTTAATAGATTCAATCTCATTCTACAAAGAAAGTTTTAAAATACGGTTTGTAAGTAATGTTGAAAGAAGATAATTATTTTGAAGCTGGTTGTGATTAGTAATCTTACATTCAGAACTTCATCATTAACTCGTAACTCAGTTTTTCTTGAATCCCGTTTAACCACAGCAACTTCATGCAACTTGCCTCTTCCCAAACCACCTGTTTTTATCTCCAATCTTTCTCTCTTTTTCAGTTCGTCTTTATTCCAGAATACGATTGGGTTGATTGATCGGTCCACTTCAAGTCCGGTGCATTTAACTCGGTCGACGTACAGCAGCTGTGTAATGAAAAAAAAACAATTGAAAGTGGTAAGATAACTAAACAAATGTTGTATAGCTATATTTTTAGTAAGTTTTCTTACAGAAAACACTTACAGCCAAAAGCGTGAGTGGCCCGGAAAATGGAGAATCAGGATCACACCTCTTCCATCCATCTTTACACGATTTAATTTGCTGAATGACATAGGCACACCAATTGATTTTACTGAAATCTGTATCTCCAGTAAAAGTTTTCAAAATCCACTCTTTCATTCGCCCATTTTTGTTACACTCAACCATGACGGTTAAGAATAACATCAGGAAGTCCAGTCGGAAATGAAAATTGTTCGCTTCATCACTTGTGAGTATAGATTGTGCCAGGTTCGTCGGTGCCACAAATCGTTTACGATATCGTTTTCTCCATGCTTCAACAGCAACATCAAGCTTTGAATATGCTCGTACAGTTTGCATGTCTATGCCCTTCTTAGGAATGCCTAGAAGGTCATGGACAGACTGAACATCAACATCTATTGACCCACATGGCATTTCAATAGCCATTTCTTCTGGGTTAAAGTGGTCCACAACATAGTGTGCAAGTTTTAGAGGTATCCCACTGATGTTGAATGACAACATTTTTCCAAAACCCATCCTCTTAACGTCTTCTTGTTGGTTCCTCGTTAGAGACTTGATGCATTTGAACAACTGCATAGGTGACGAACGTGTTTTTAATTTAGCCCACTTATGCGTCGTTTTTGCGTCTTTGGCACTTCGGGTTTCCACCCGATCATGTTTTACTTTTTTTGTTTTTTTTACACCAATTGCATCCTGTATTGGCAGAGCTGTATCTGCAGTCATCTGTGAGTCACCATCTGCTGAAACTAAGATAACAACTTTTGGTTACGATTTTCATATTTTATAAAGAAGGAAAGTAGTAGTGGGGTGTGTGTACGTACTTATTAGTTTCCTTTTGACATTTTTCTTTGGTTTACTTTCCTCACGCCATCGCTGAGCTGTAAATATACATTTTTGTAAACAATTAGCATTAAATTACTGAAGCCAAGTATCGAAACATATATTTATTTAGATTCCCAAAGATCATGTCCAGTACAATTTTGTACCTCCTCTCGTACGTGTTGCCGGCCCGTCCTGATCGCCGTCGCCTTACAAATGTTTTACAAAGTCATGTACACAAATATTAGATTCAAGAAATATGTAACCAAAAGTTCCATACATTAAAAAATGTACCTTTTTTTTCCTTTCTCAATGTTTTCCATGGGGGTGTCCAAGTCACTATCTGGTAAAACTGAGGCACCATATTTGTTTTATTATTTATATAAAACATAACTATAAGACAATCAAAAGGAAAAAAAAATGCTTTTTACGTACATATTAGCTTTCTTCTGTGTACCTTCTCGTCACAATGTGCTTCCTTAACTACATTTGTACAAGTTTTATATAGATCACGAACTATTAACAACCTTTACAAAATATTTCTTAAAAAAAAAAAGACTAAATTTAAACCTTTTTTAGCTCCCCTTGTCCGCATTGCTGGTCCGCATGTATTAGTATCCGGTGTCACTGTTTTTAGAAAGCTTACGTAAATTAGACAATAACATGACAACAAACATGTAATGAATTCAAAGTAGTTACGTACATATTTGTTGCCTGTTTTTGCGCTTCTCAAGCACCGGGGTATCACGAACCTTTTTAGCTGCATTTTTTATTTGTAATCAACATTAATAAAGAGGCAGTCAATATATGGTCCACATGACTTTTATAATCTGTAAGCATAGTTGATCACAAGTTTTGTAATTTATAAGCACCTGTGGTCATTTTTTTTTGGTTGGATTTGTTTTTGCTATCCTTAGCTGTTACAACGGATTACTGCAAAGTATGAGATAAAGAGGCAGTCAATATATGGTCCACATGACTTTTATAACAAACACAAATGACTAGTAGATAACAAATATAGGACCCCAATCACCAGTAGAAAAAACAATGCAACTACCAGAAATCAACATTCTTCTCGCATTTTTATGATTCTATTTTTTTTTATCCCCAAACTTTTCATTTTTTTTACCATTTCTCATTGTGTATAGGTAAACAAGTACACACTATCAGTGTAATTTTTTTTTTCTCAATCTAAATTAACCCACAAATCAGCCCCCCCCCCCCCACCCCCAATTGATCATGTGTTCATCCCAAAAACCCCTAATGCTACACTGTCATTAACAAAAAGCCAGATGTATGAAGAAACTGATCACTTTGAAAACTCTTTTAAAAGTTTATAGTCTTTATTTTCACACATCCCAAATCTGTATCTCTAAAAGAAAATTCATAACTAGCTAAAATTTTCAACTTTCTTTTTAACAAGTGAGATTATTTAAAGCAAACAAAAAAACCCTAACGGTAACTGTCATTAAGAAAACCCAAATGGTTATAAAGCAATCCAGCATTTTGAAAAGTCTTAAAAAACCCTAAAATCTCTATTATAAAACTCCCTATTTCTGAATAGCTAAAACAAAGTTGGTGATTTTAGTCAACAAAGTAGCGACGCACCTGAAACCCTCTCGTTTTAGCCTTTTTTTTTTTTCCGGCGGTGACCGTTGAAATTCTCCGGTGATTGTTGAAATTCTGCGTCGATTGTTCAATATCTTAACAGCCTTCTCACTCGATTTATGCTTTTTGTCTGCATATTGAGGGGGTTTGATGATGATTATGAGAGAGTGAGAGTTCGGCGACTGTTGAATCAGGATCCGTCGACGAAGATTACGTGAGAGAGTAAGTGTTTCGGTGGTGTTGAAGTTAACCGTTTGATGAAGAAGATGAGAGAGAGTGACTCTCCGGTGATTTTAGGGTTAATTTGAGAGGGTTTGTTGAAGACTATGAGAGAGTTTTAGGAAATTTTGAAGAATATGAATGAGGGGTTGGGAGTCTCCGGTGTATTTTTTTTTTTGTTTGAAATTTGTAGACTGATGTAGGGTTTTAGATTAGGGGTAATGATGTAGATGATGTAAAGTTTCTTACACACCCATGCAGACCTTTTGTCTCTTCTAAGAGATTATATTAAAGATTTCCCATATTGCCCTCAACGTACATTTAATGTATTAAAAAAAGACACAAAATCCATTAATGGCCAAAAATCGATCTCAGCCATCCATCAAGGTTAATCAATGGTGATTAATGGGTTTTCAGGGTTTAGTCAACTCAACCGGGTTTTTAATTTATCCTTGCCCTATATATATATATATACACGTATACGGGGTAAGATCAAATAAAAAGTTTATTTTGCCTAAGTAGGATAAGAAGTAATCTTAACCATTCATTTTTCAAATCAATAGTTAAGATGAAAGTGTAGGAGAAAGAAGGATTGCAAGGGTATCTTGGGAAAATCCTATTTATGGACTTTCTATCTCCTCATGGAAGGCTCATGCATATTTCACCCCCATTTTTTAAACATTCATAACTTTTTTATACGACATTATTTTTTTATAAAAATTTCACCGTAAAATCGAGCGTTTTTTAATCTTTAATTTGAGTACCATATTGCTATATAAAATATGAAGACTAAAAAAAACCCACTAAAATGTGTTGTATTTCTATGTTGTATAACATTTTTTTGTCATGTATTTTTGTGCTGAATTTTTTTGTCTTAATTTTTTTCTCAATTTTTTGTGCTTGATTTTTTTGTACTACATTTTTTTGCTGAATTTTTTGGTGCTATATTTTTTTGTACTACATTTTTTGTGCTATATTTTTTTGTACTAGATTTTTTGTGCTAGATTTTTTTTGTACTAGATTTTTTGTTGTATTTTTAAAAAACAAAAGAGGTGTCATATGTCATTTTCACTCCTATTTATAAGGACCAAAATGCCCTTTATTCCTACTTATTAGAAGTGCCAAATGTAATCATCACAATCCTTTTAGGCTACTTAGGCAAAATCCACTTTTTAGTGGATCTTTCCCTATATATATATATATATAGGGGACCGCTAAAATGAAAACCACCTCCAGTTGTAAGAACCGCGAGAACCACTCTCTATCAATCAGATTACAACACATATACACTATTATTTTTAAACCTAAAGGTTATTTTAGTAATTTACTCAAAATGTCAAATATATTCCCTCTCTCTTTAAAGTCTTATCACAGACTTTTTAATCCATCTTTCCCCAAAAATTGAAATCCCCCTCTCTCTCTCTATTAATATCATATGTGTCATCTCTTCCATATATTACAACAACCTCATCTTTCTCTCTTCCTCACTCATTGAACCCTATAGGGGGTGATGGTGTCCCGGCAGCCCAGCGGTGGTGATGGTGTCCCGGCAGCCCAGCGGTGGTGATGGTGGCGGGAGGTGGTTGGTGGGGAATACGGTGGCGGAAGACGGTCGCGGGAGGTGGGGAAGTCGCTGGTGTTTCAGGAAGTTGTCCGGTAGTCCTGCCGACTACCGTCACCGCTAGTGGCTCCGCTTCTCGCAACGGTGGCGGTCACCGGTTTGAGGAGGCAGAAAGGCGGTGCGGTGGCTTGTGGTGTTGGAGGTGGTGGCTGTGTGAGCGGTGGTGGTGGTGAACGATGGTGGGGGGTGGGTGAAGGGGGTGCTTGAATCTGGATGAAGCCAGATGCCATTAAACTTCATTTATAAAAATCGTTTTTATGGCTGGATGAAAAATATAGTTGGGCATGTGAGCTGCATCTTTTAAAATTCGTTTATTACAGAACATTTATTGCAAATTTTGTAGGTTTTTGTTTTTTTAGTTTGTCTTCATGAGAAAACGATGAAAAAAATTGCTAAAGGATGTTGAAGTTTCAGTTGAAGAAGTGAATGGGTTGCTCTCTTACACATTTGGGTTGTTTTTACAAACCCAAAATCACCCCCTAAAAGGGTATTTTGGTCTTCTCCGGTGGACGCCGCCGCCGTCAAAGCCGGCTCCGGTGGACCACTGTAAGCCGCCGTCTGAACCGGCCTTGCCGGAAAAGAGCGGTGGTCCAGGTGGTTTGGGTATGCTTTTTAATTTTTTTTGTTGGGTTTCTTTTGATTCTGTTGGCTGGCTTCTGTTGTTGTTTTTTTTTTTGATGGGTTTTGTGATTACATGTGACCGACTTTTGCAATGCCCAGTGGCGCCGATCGTTTTATTGGCAGTGATGACGATGGCGTGACAAGGATGGTGGAGGGTAGGTTTTTGAACCTGCAACCCCACTTTGCAGCCTCTGATTAGTGATTATCGGAAAAATCTGAGCCAAACCCCGTTTTTTCAAGAATCCAAACATTGTTTTGATTTTTGTTGTTGGTTTGTTATATTTTTTTCCAGTCGATGATGATAACAATCTATCTGAGACACATACCTAGCTGTGATTTATGGGATGCGTTCGTTTTTACGTAAAAAAAATTTTGTGAAAAAAAAAGTTAAACCGTAAACTTTTTAACGTAAAAAGTTTAACGTAAAACGTAAAGCGTAAAAAGTTTAACATAAAACGTAAAATGTAAAAAGTAAAAATTTTAACGTAAAACGTAAAAAAGTTTTACGTAAAACGTAAAAAGTTTAAAAAGTTTAACGTAAAACGTAAAAAGTTTAACGTAAAACGTAAAAAGTTTAACGTAAAACGTAAACTTTTTAACGTAAAACGTAAAACTTTTTCTACGTAAGTTGTAATACGTAAAAGACCGTGTGATAAAACGGCGCCTAAACAAGGGGCGTGAATGCAGCGCATAGAAACGCCGTGGAAAAAAAGGGACGTAAAAAACGCCGCGTTAAAACGGGACGTAAAAAACGGCGCGTTAAAAAAACGACGCTTTAAAAAGCCGAGCGTAAAAAAACTGCGTGCAAAAACGACCCCGTTAAAAAACGACGCGTGAAAAAGCCGGGCGTAAAAACGGCGTTCAAAAACGTACGCGCAAAAAAAATTGTCTTGTTAAAAAAATCTGAATATAAAAATGCTTTTAATAAAAAAATTCTTTTTAAAAAATAAAAAGTAATATAATAAAACAAAAAAGTAATAAAAAAATAATAAAGACTAAAAGACAAAAAAGAGTAATTTTACTAAACTACCCTTTTGGATTAAAATATTAAAGACATAATAAGACAAAATGTATTTAATATTAATATTAGTTACTTTTAATCTCATCTATCCATCTTGTTGATCTAGTGGTCAGAAACTGGTTCCCGCGGTTCTTACAACTGGAGGTGGTCTTCATTTTAGCTGTCCCATATATATATATATAAATATATATATATATATATATATATATATATACATATACATATAAACATATATAGGGGAAGGTTCATTGGGGAACACTAAAAACGTGGGGAACAACGGGGAACTGACTCAAACGAACTCCGATTGGACTCATTTCAGCGGCATTGGAAGCAGCTCGTCGAACCCTAACTAGGATCTTTTAACCCTACACCCTAAATACTATCTCCTAAACTCTAAACCCTAAAATTAAAAAATAAGGCTAAAACCTAAGCTAAACCGTAAAATCTAAATCATAAACCCAAAACGCTAAACCCTAAAGGCTAAACCTAAAGCTAAACGCTAAAGCTAAACTCTAAACCCTAAATTTAAACCCTTAAGCTAAACCATAAAGCTAAACCCTAAAGCTAAACCCTAAAAGCAAAACCCTAATATATTTAGGGTTTAGGGGTTATGATTTAGGGTTTAGGGTTAATAGGTCCTAGTTAGGGTTTGACGAGCCGGTTCCAACGCCGCTGGAATGAGTCCAATCGGAGTTCGTTTGAGTCGGTTCCCCACTGTTCCCCACTTTTTTAGTGTTCCCCAATGAACCTCACACTATATATATATATATAGGAGAAGGATCCATTAGGAACCACCCTTTATTGTGAGAACCAATTTGAACACAACCAAAAATACATAAAAATAGCTAAAAAAAACACACATAATTTTTTTTGATATTTTTTACTTAAAATTGTTGTATTTGGTTATTAAAAAATAATTTAAAAAAAATTGACTACTAAAAGTAAAGATTTTTAAGTAAAAAATATTAAAAAAAATTGTGTGTTTTTTAGATTTTTCTAGGTTTTTTTGAGGGTTTAGTTTTTAACATTTAGCTTGGGGAAGGGGGGAGGGGAGGAGCGGGGGTGAGGGTTAGGTTTTTTTTAGAGTAACTCTTTTGTGGAGGAAAAAAATACACCTAAAGGGCCACGTGTCATGACCAGAAAACATTACAAATAGATAAATAGCATGTACAAAATGTAGAGCATGAAACATACATAAAGCACAAGTTACAACCTAGTAATGTATATACATGAATTTATAGTATTATAAAATAAAATGAAATAAAATAAAATAATATAATATAATACGGTGTTGCCAAAGTCGGTCTAGGCAGCCAATTAATCGACGCCTAGGCGCTAATTGGCCGATTAATCGGCGCCTAGGCGCTAATCGGCTGTTCATCGCCTAAATTTGAGCAAATCGGCCAATAAATCGGTCCAGGTCAAAGTCGGTCAAAATCGGTCCTAGTCGGTCAAAAGTCGGTCAAGTCGGACAAATTGGACCAGTGTTTTTTTCTCAAAATTGGTCCTAGTCGGTCAAAATCGATCCAAGTCGGTCAAAATCGGTCCTAGTCGGTCAAAAGTCGGCTAATTTTTGAATTTCTAAGTACTTGATTTGTTATGTTTAAGTTTAATTGCTTATGTTTGAATCATACTATTTGAAACTTGAAGTATTTATGTGAATTATGTGAATTTTGAAGTATTATTTTTATATTATTTTGTATATATATATATATAGGGAGAAGATCATGCGAGAACCACCTCTTATTGTGAGAACCGCGAGAACCAATGTGAACACACCAAAAATGCCTAAAAATAGCTAAAAATCACACAAAATTTTTTTTTTTGATTTTTTTAATATTTTTTAGGTTAAAATCGCTACTTTTCGAACTCAAAAAAAAAAAAAAAAAAAATTTTTTTTTAAAATTTTTTTTTTTTAAAAAATTTTTTTTTTTTTTTTTTTTTTTGGCTTCGAAAAGTAGCGATTTTAACCTAAAAAATATTAAAAAAATAAAAAAAAAAAATTTTGGATTTTTTTTGGATTTTTTTTGATTTTTTTTAGATTTTTTAGGTTTTTTGGGGGTTTAGTTTTTAGCATTTTAGCTTGGGGGGGTGGGGGGGTGGGGGGGGGGGGGGTTTAGGTTTTTGGGGGGTGGGGGAGGGGGGTTTAGGTTTTTTTTTGGGGGGGGGGGGGGGTGGGGTTAGGTTTTTTTTAGGTTTTTTTAGGTTTTTTTTAGGTTTTTTTTAGCTTGGGGGGGGGGGGGGGGGGTTTAGGTTTTTTTTGGGGGGGGGGGGGGGGTTAGGTTTTTTTTTGGGGGGGGGGGGGTGGGAGGTTTAGGTTTTTGGGGGAGGGGGGTGGGGGTTAGGTTTTTTTAGGTTTTTTTTTAGGTTTTTTTAGCTATTTTAGGTTGTGTTCACATTGGTTCTCGCGGTTCTCACAATAAGGGTGGTTCTCGCATGAGCCCCTCCCTATATATATATATATATTTGAAAAATTACATATTAAAATTCTCATTCCGATTAATCCCGATTAATCCCTAAGCGGTACCTCACCGCCCGACTAGCGCCTAGCGCCTTCTACAAATATGATATGATGCGATAGTCTTAGGATCCTGTAAAAAAGACGTTTTTCGTGAGAAGTGTGAGAAGGCGTAAAAATTAACATGTCTTGTTTTGGACTTAAGCATGATGTTTTGGGTTGTTTTGGCAAAAAAAAAAAAAAAAAAAAAAACACCAAACATAACAATTTAAGAAACAATGCGATGAATTCTAGGCTTAAACATAAAACACCATGCCAAGAACGTTAAGTAGTGTATTTTAGTTGTGTTTTAAATTTCATGCCCATAATACGTTGCATTGTGTTTTAAATTGTTATGTTTGGTGTTTTTTCTTGCCAAAACAACCCAAAACATCATTTATAAGTCCAAAACATGATGCCTACATGTCAATTCTTATGTCTTCTCACACTTCTCATGAAAAAGGTCCTTTTTACAGGAACCTCACCCTAATATAATATAATATAACGGTTATAAATGCTCTGATACATTATAAAGCAAATTGAATGAACAATATGAGCACATATCCTGTACAAAAGAGAATTCATGTACGAAGGATAGGCGACAATGTGAATGATGTATTGTAAAATACATCTTTATTCGCGTACGTTTTCAGTCGTTCATAGATAGTTTTAGTTTCGTTTTAGTGTAGATTGTACACACTATTGAGATATTTTCGTTTTCCAGGTCTTTGCAGCTAAAATATGCTGAAAAGAGTTAAAATTTGGCAAAGCAAAGTGTCGGATCAGAAAACGGAAGCTCGGGAGCTGAAACGGGTCGAAAAACTAATTATGGAGCTTTCTGGCGGGCCGTGAAGACATCAACATCTTCTTTCGCGCCCCGCCAAAGATTTAAATAATGAGTTTTGAGTTTAGGAGTGTCCCGGGCCGCGTAACTATCATGCTTAAGTTCTCGCGGGCCGCGAGAACGTGAAAATTCGCACCGACTTCATCTCTTCAACGGCTATAGGGTTTTGAAGCTTATAAAAACATCATAATCGTTAACAGCCAGATCACAGACGAATTTTGGAGTTCTTGGAGCTTGCTAGAGGCTAATTGAAGGTTCTTGAAGCATTCGGAAGCAAGGAATCATCGAGTAACGATCGGGAGTACTCGGGATCGAAGCATTCGGGTTTATTCTTCCCGTTATCTTCTTTGTTCGTTTGTTTTTAGTTGTTTCACGATGAATTCAGACCTGATCATGATTGTTATTATGTTTTTAGACATGTTTCTTGGCTAATTATCTTTAACTACCTAGGCTAATGACAATTGTTTAACAAAGTTTGGATTTTTATTCGTTAATGACGTTGGTTAATGGATTATCTTGAAAAGTAAACGACTTTGGATTCTTGATTTGGTTTGTATGCGTGCTTGATATTGTTTGAATATTAATTATTACTTCGTATGATTCTTGGTGACGGTCTTTATCACATAATAGAGTCATGCTAGGGTTCTAGATTTTGGTGAGTGTCTATATCACATAATAAATCTTTAACTCTTTAAGGTGAAATTACGTAACTAACCTTAGAAGTAATATTCGGTAATCTTATAAAATCAAGTGTTCTACTAATCTTGTCGATGTAAGGCTCGAGGTTATTAATAGGTCTCAGTTTGGTATATAGCTAGGATTAGGTTTTGTAAGAAATCGGTCTTAGTTCCCTAATCACTCTCGTGTCTATTAAACCAAGTTAAAATCCATAGTTGCCTTAAACTTTCGCGCTGTAAGGTAGATTGTCATAGTAGGGCACTGTAGGTCCGGCTAGGGGAGGATCTAGTCGCCTAATCCTTGTTGTCAAACACGCCCGGTTGTGCGAAATCCAACCGGAGATGCAAACCGAGATCGAACACGACAAGAACACGAGATGGACACCGAGACTCAACGATTAACACCAATGTATTAATACGTATGAAAAGTCAGTTACAAATCAATGTTTACAAAACAATCTTTGCAAACTCTCTCTTGAATCTCTCGGGTTCTTCTCTTGTGCGGTTCTGCTTCACCACCGAAAACACTCTTGTTTTCTGTCTCTTGTCTTGTGTCTTCTGTTGTCTACCGAAATCACAAGTGATTTCGGTATTTATATTATGTTCACTTGTGCGATTGGGTTCGGCCCATATGCAAAGCCCAATGAAATTGATTGGTCCAAAGAAACCATGTACATGCACGTACATAAGTTCAAGACATGTTCCACAATCTTAAATTTGTAAGCAGTAGTCAACATGGTGACATCATCATGACATCATCATGATGATGTGGCAGCGGGAACCGTTCTCGGCTCTCCGTGCTTCGCGTGTCGAGCTCTGGGACGCACGACGGAGGAATGTCGTGACGTCGGGCTTGAGCCGAACCTAACCGGGTCGAACCGAACCGAGTTGAACCGAACCAAGTCGCGTTGAGTCGAGTCGCGTCCACATATATGTATCAACAAACTCCCCCTTGGACGCTACTCGCGAGATTCGCCTTTCTTTTCTTCTATGTCGGATGATCTTCAAAGTCTTCACGTCTTGAAAGCAGAAAGTGTATCAACAAACTCCCCGTTTCATATAGGAAGTGTGTTAACAAACTCCCCCTTAACATAAGCTCCCCCTTGAGTTATGCTTGTGAACGTCTTGATCTTTACAACTTGAGATCCTTGTGGTGTTGATGATGGCCAGCAACAACTCGATCATCTTCATCATTTGAGTGCCTTCACGTCGTGTCTTCATTCCAAAGCTTGTCATCGACCATGTTCTCCTTGCCTTTAGAATCTGCACATGCAAGAAATCTAAACGCGTAATGAGAACAACTGCTTGGAATATAGTAACATAAACAAATGACACACACATGACCATTTCTCAATCAAACACCATCCGACAGTTTGAAAGTTTAACGAATTTATCAATTTCAGGTTTTTAACTTTCAAAACTTGCAAATTTTGACCGTTTATGAAGATTTAGTCACTTTGGTTTTCAATCAGGTTTCAGGTAACGAAGACTCGAGATCCAACATCGTACAATCGAAAATAAGATAGAAATAAAATATTTTTGGCTTTTAGAAAGTTTATATTAAAACACACCTAAAATCTTTTGGGAATTTTGAATATTTCAAATGTAAAGACAGAAAGCAGTAAATAAATATATACAAAGATGCAGAAACTGAAAGCATTAAATATATACAAACAATCTTTTTGTGAGTTTCGAGGGTAAGAGAATCATATCAGTGTACGGTCATGTCAAAACACTCTTATTGTTCTTTTAGTTAACAATTAGATAAACATCCTATAAAAAATTATCGGTATTGTTGTCCACATAAGCTCAACTTATCAGATGTAATCATGGCGAGGAGATACGTTAAGGTATGATTTATACTTACCGAACGGTGTTCATCCACATCACGACACATTCCCGTATCAAGGTATGCACGAGGGTTCATCTTACCGGTGAGTATACCGATTATCATCTGTTTGACCGTATATGATGTGAGAAACTCACTTATTTTGATTGAAAACAAGCCCTATGTGATATAATCACTTATTGATGAGGAACTTGATTTTCAGATGCATGAAGGGCACAAGAGCAAGTCCGTGAACAGGTCAGTACTTTCGTACAGCAGAGAGACGAACTTGACTCCCGGATGAATGTGATATATTATCACTTATTTTGTTTGGACATGTGATTGTTGATCACTTATTGAGGTCGAATGCAATATGTACACGTATGTATAGTATCATGGAAGATCTAGACTTGCGTCCCCGTTATTTTTCGGTAAAAGATACAACCATGATACCCAGATGATAAGCAGCATAAAGACCGAATATCTCAGAACCTCGGCAATCTCTCAAACGAAATTTCGGTACTAAGACCATATGCCAATGAGTGGTTCCCACCTGGTCTTCAGTCGATTTAAGTTTATATCACCCTGCACACTTTAAAATGATTGTGAGCCTACCGATACATCTTATATAGAGCTGCTTATCGTTTTGCAGTTTAAGTTTAAAGAGGTTTAGACAGACCACTGATGTACTATCATTTTCTCTTTTGCTCGCCAGGAAACTCATTTTTGCTTTTCTATTGTTTTTGGGTTTTGAAATTTTTCGATGTTTTTGGTTTTTCAAATTTTGGATTTACTCCCCCTAAAATCAATAAACTAAGACAAATTTAAAACACAAAGGTATTTACAAAAATGATTTTCCGATGTTGGTTTTACTCTTGCTTGACCTTAATGCCGTTTACCAGTAATAAAAAGTCAAATCTTGATTTGTCAAATGCTTTGGTAAAAAGGTCGGCACGTTGGTCATTGGTGTGGACCATGACAACATCGATGAGTTTCATATTGAAACAATCACGTGTGAAGTGATATTCGAGATCAATGTGTCTGGCCAAAGAGTGCTGTACGAGATGATAATAATTCATAAAGCAGCTTAAATATCGACAAGTATAGGAGAGATTAAAAATTTAAAACCGTATCCTGCAACTGCTTCTTGCATTGCCAGGAATCTGAGTGCTCTCCCAAACTAGATATCCACCAGGTGTGGATTTCAAAGTCGATTTTGTAGCTACTGAAATCCCTTCACAGCAACAAGATCAAAAACCTCTGGGTCCGACTGGTCTTCCACATTGCACCAGCGAAGGTCTTTGTCTTTCTCTTTGAGAAGTAGTGTGCGGTTGTTTGTTCCACTCCTAGGCATCCGCACACCCGGTGTAGTTTGTTCAACAAACACATTTTCTTCAATCACACCGTAGAGAAAAGTACCCTACACGTTCATCTTGTGGACTTTGAACTTCTTGTGGAAGAAAAATCCATGAATCTTCGAAAAGCTTCAGACGTGCTACAGGCGCGTACTTTTCATTGGAATCTTTCCTGAGGACCCGATCAAAAACCATAACAACCACATTTTGGCACATATCTCATCATGTCGAATTTTTCAACTTCATTCAACCACATTCTTTCATCAGACATTTTTGTCTTCTTTTCTCCTCTCTCCATCAAAGGCAACAAAATTCTCCTTGGTTACAACAATATTTCGGAGCCTTATGTCGCCGATCTTGTGCATGGACGCTCCACTATCAACAATCCTAAGACTATCAATAGTTCCTCCTGGAACATCCTACACACTCATTCATAGATTAGTTGGAGAGGGGGACCCAAGCCATTGTGGTCTTGGGTCTTCCATTTTCATCAACAACAATAACTTCTATTCTTTGATGATTTGTAAATTGTGATGATCCCCCTGAATTTGTGGTCATTTTAGGTTTCCATATCTGTTGAGTTTTTCCAGTTTGATTGTTTGACAAATTAACTTTGTGATTATTTGAAGTTTTTGAAAACTTTGAACTTTCTGGTTTAACTGAAACAGATCTTTTGTTAACCACATCGGTTTTAATCGCCTTTTCAATTTTCTTGACCTGTTGGCGTTTTTGTTTCTTTTCCCTTTCTTTTACAAGACGGGGATCTTGTTTTACAGAAACAGATCGCTTGCGGTCAGTTTGGTCACGGGAATCATCAACTTTGCCTTTTTGTTTATGAAGATATGGACAATTTCGAATTACATGTCCAATTGTACCACATTCAAAACATGATCTTCGTTCAACAAACCCCGAAGTATCATGTGATCGTCTTGCCGATGATGATGAACTTCGTGATCTTGAGGTACTTGGTCCTACATCACAACTGTTTGTGTGTTGTGTGTAATTGTTTTGACTGTTTCTTTTCAAAATTTTAACTTGTTTAACAAAATCTAAGTTAGATTTGTTTTCGAATGTGTCAATTTTATCCGTTCCCCTTGATTTCACAAAGTTTACCTTCTTGTCCTTTTTCTTGTTTTGGCTCTGTTTGCCTTTTCCATTTCCTTGGGCAGCGTGATTTTGCTTTCGTTGATTGTTTTGTTTTTGCAATTTTTTATTCCCATATTTCTTTCTAACTTCGGATTTTGGGATAGGAGCACACTGAGTTACTACAACTCCTGGGCTCGACTTTCCCAAAAACTTACTGGTAGAATCTTCGAAAACTTTATCAATCAAAGATTGATTGACATTTTTGATAGGGAAATCCTTGTCTGAATATATTTTATCAGATCCAATCAATGTGTAAAGCAAGTTCACGCTTTCACAGCTTCCAGATGAGGATTCAACAGACTTGGCTGTAGCAATCACAGACGGTTTTGCAGGTGGATCACAAAGAATGTGATTCTCAAGAGGTATGTCCTCTTCTTTGATCACCGCATCAGACTTTGCTGAGTCAGTATCATCGGATTCATCATCAGAAGAATCAACATCCTCAACAACAACTGGAGGATCCTGATTCTGTTCAGCAGAAGACACACATGTATCTGCTGACACATCCGAATCTGACGATACTTCCTTCTTGTATCCGAGTCCTGTTGCAAATTCCTCAACGTCCAAAGGAACAGATGGTTCAAAGTGAGTTCTATACTCCTCATCAGGCAGGGCATCATAATTGTTTCTCACGGGTGGTGGACATTTCTTATATCCAATGCATGTGACATCCCGTTTCTCTTTCTGAACATCTATGATGTGATCCAACACATAGCTAGAGCTTAAATAGCTGTCTAACTTGAGTCGGATCGCCTCACTTTCAGTTTTAACACAAGCCATCTCTTTTTGCATTATCTCAAGCCTACTGATGTAAAGGTTTATTTCCGTTTGTTTTCTTGAAACCATTTTTGTCAGTTCGGTTTTATCTTTTCTTAAAGTTTCAATCATCGTTTTAAATTCCTTTTCATGGTTTTCATAAAACATGTTGGCTTCTGTGCACTTAGAAAGATCCACGGTCAATTTCTGATTGTGAATGAATGTCACATCATATTTCTCTTGCAAAGCCTCGTGTTTGCTTTGCAATTCACAACACTTATCATTCAACGAAACATGTTTGTCTTGCAAGTCAAACAAACTAGCTTGTAAAGCATCATGTTTGCCTTGCAACTCAGACATGTTTGCCTCTAAATCACCACATTTAACACTCAATCTATCACAATTATCACAAATAACAGCAGTGGGTTCATCGACACATACCTGACTTGATGAACTGTCGACATTAGCCATAAAGGCTGAATGAAAAGAAGAAGAAGAATAAGCAGCTTGATCCACCAATATAGATATTCTATGATTTTCTGCTGCAGCTTCTCCCAATAGCCCATCAACATCTGCATCAACTGACACACTTGACGTGTCATCCAAATGATCATCGCCTGAAGTTGAGGATTCTTCATCTGAGCTTCTATTGTAACCAGAAGAGTCTTCATCCTCCGAAGATTCATCACCATTGGTGGAAGATTCTCCACCACTGGCGTGATTTAAAACCTTGACAACCTCAGCAAAACAAGCGGTTACAGTAGATGGCCGATAGACTTGCTGTTGTGGAGCTGGTTGTAGAGGATTTCCATACAAGTCTGTTGTTGGAGCTGGCTTTACTGGAACTTGTATCGGATTGCCATATAAATCTGTTGTCACAGGAGGCCTTTGGGTTTGCTGTTGAGGCACTGGTTGAGGAACTGGTTGAAGCGGATTTCCGTACAGGTCTGTTGGTCCGGTAAATCGAACAGGTAATGGATTTCCGAACATATCAGTTGCTTTGATAGGTCGTTGGCTTTGAATACTTGGTGCGGGAGATTCGGCCCACGAAGGTGACAAACTCGTGTTTCTATACTTTCCGCTATCCAGAGACGGAGTACCATAATACATATCTGTATTTACCGGAGTACCCCAAATCGGATTCATTTTTTATCAAGAAAAATGAATACCTGAAAAACACACCTCAAACAAACAGTTAACAAAGAAATAAAAATCTCCTGTTAGAAAAAAAATGAGTGATTTCTTTGAGATGGACAATAAGTAAGGTGTTTTAGGCAACAAGAATAAGAACTGATAAAATCTTGTGCGACCCAAACTAATCTTGTGCGGCTTAATAACTTGTGCGATCCAATAAATCCAAATTAAACAAATCTTGTGTGATTCAAAACGGCAGCCCAAATAGTAATCAGAAGCCCACTATAAAAGCCCACTATCTTGTACGATTCAATCAACTTATGCGACTACATGTCTTGTACGATTAGTCTATCTTGTGCGACTAATATCAGAAATCCAAACAGAACTGTCCAAAGTAATCAGAAGCCCAAATGGAAGCCCACTATCTTGTGTGAGCCCACAACTCTTGTGCGATCCCCACTGTTGTGCGATTGAAAGATGTTGTGCGACTGAAACTGTTGTGTAATCCAGCTCTTGTGCGATCCCTTGTGTGACTAAAACAAATTGACTTTCAAATCTTGTGCGACTATCAAATCTGTCTAACCATCAACTGACACAAGGTTGCTTTTTGTCATATCCACTTTCGGTTACCCATGCCTCTTGTTCACCAACCATGTAAGGTGTAAAATATACTATTATAATCCAATCACAATTTTCCAAATACAAACAACTTTCACAACACTTGACCAAGATTAAAAAGGTGAAAACTTTGAAGAACACTTGAATATGAGATGAACATACGAAGAACAACCCAGAAATTTTGAATTTTCCGGCAAACTTATGAGTTTTCCGATGAACCGTAAGTTGCCGAACATGAATTTTTGCTTGAAACTTCACTCAAAACCTTAACACACCATTCACAAATCAGTTATAAGCAAGGTTTACTGATGAACTAACAGCAAAAACACCATAAATTTCGAAGTTATGAGCTGATTTTTCAGAAAAATATGAACTTCTCAAACCCGAAACACTCGGTTTTAACAAGGAGAAGAGCCAAGGCTCTGATACCACTTGTAGGTCCGGCTAGGGGAGGATCTAGTCGCCTAATCCTTGTTGTCAAACACGCCCGGTTGTGCGGAATCCAACCGGAGATGCAAACCGAGATCGAACACGACAAGAACACGAGATGGACACCGAGACTCAACGATTAACACCAATGTATTAATACGTATGAAAAGTCAGTTACAAATCAATGTTTACAAAACAATCTTTGCAAACTCTCTCTTGAATCTCTCGGGTTCTTCTCTTGTGCGGTTCTGCTTCACCACCGAAAACACTCTTGTTTTCTGTCTCTTGTCTTGTGTCTTCTGTTGTCTACCGAAATCACAAGTGATTTCGGTATTTATATTATGTTCACTTGTGCGATTGGGTTCGGCCCATATGCAAAGCCCAATGAAATTGATTGGTCCAAAGAAACCATGTACATGCACGTACATAAGTTCAAGACATGTTCCACAATCTTAAATTTGTAAGCAGTAGTCAACATGGTGACATCATCATGACATCATCATGATGATGTCATGATGATGTGGCAGCGGGAACCGTTCTCGGCTCTCCGTGCTTCGCGTGTCGAGCTCTGGGACGCACGACGAATGTCGTGACGTCGGGCTTGAGCCGAACCTAACCAGGTCGAACCGAACCGAGTTGAACCGAACCAAGTCGCGTTGAGTCGAGTCGCGTCCACATATATGTATCAACAGGCACTTTTCAAGAAGTTAGAGGACTGTAAGGAAATTTAACAATCGGTAGTCGTAACAGCTTTGTAGAGTCTCACAAGTTTCTTCCTGAGAAGGGTAGGGAGGTCTTAGTAGGGATTTCTTAGGGTTTAGCATTAAAAGATCCCGGTTCCATACCACGTTTATTCCGACTAGAAATCCATTCCAAGTTAAACATGAGTCTAGCCTAGGTAGTCTTCATCGCCACTGGTTTAAGTCTTCGTCCAAGTTCGTGTTTAGTTAATCTAGCTAATTTAGTTAAATCTTTATTTGCATATTTAGGATTTTTAGTAAAACCCCCCCCCCAATCAAATAAACAAATTAGTTAAGTTGTGTCAGTCTTAGTCTAGATAGAGTCTTAGCGTAATTTAATTGAGTCTCGTGGGTTCGATATCCGGACTTACTTAGCTTTACTAGAGTCGATCGGTTCACTTGCCGGTCAGTAGTTTAGTCGAGTTTAGAGAGTCTAGAGTATTACTTTGAGTCTAGATTTAGGTTAATTTAGTTGTTTTTATTAAACTACTTCAAGCACATCAAGTTTTTTGCGCCGTTGCCGGGGACTCTTTGAAAATTGCGTTGATTACTTTATTTGGACTTAATTGACATCATACGTGCAACTTGCTTTTGTATATTGAGTCGTAGGAGTCTAATTGTCCGTGTCTTTTGTTTTTCTTGATTCTTGTAAATATGTGTGAAATTTGTGGAGGACCTCATTTTACTGTTAATTGTCCACAATATGAGGGGTCCTCTGCACAATGTTATGCTAACCCTTTTGTGCAGCCGCAGCCATATTTTTCACAGGGGTATTCTTTGTATTTTTATGATGATCGGCCATATTACGATGATCCGTATCAGTAGCCACAACATAACCAGGGTCAAGTTAGCGATAGAGGTTCAGAGGGTAGTCTAGAGAGGATTGAGGAGATGTTTCCTCAGTTAATGGTGAGAGATCAGGTTACCCAGAAAACCCTAGCTGAATTTGAGAAGATAAATAAAATCAAGAGCTTCATATTAAAAATCAACAATCTGCACTCTTAGATCTTCAGAGGACAGTAGGTGGTATAGCTAAGCAGTTACAAGAATACCCTCCTGGTCAGTTTTCGGGTAACACTCACACTAACCCGACTAACCATTCAGCTAAGGTTGTCACCACCCGTAGTGGAAAGAGTTTAGAGGAGGTAGTTCGAGAGAGGGTTGAGGCGGAGGAAGAAATTGAAGAGGTAGAAATTAATTCATCCGGAGAGGATGAGTTTTTTGAGTTAGAATTAAATGGTTTACCGGTCCATGAAGAGGTAGGAGTGTTGGACCCTGATAGGGACATAGCATACTTTGATGCCCTACTTGAAGGTGAACTGACAGAGGTAATCAAATCTACCCCAGACGAAGAGACTAAGTGTGGGGATCATCCTGCGAGAGTGGTGGAAGAGGAAGAGCACCACAGCTGTCTCGTGGTATTGGTCATAGGTGAAACTGAAAAATCAGAAAAGTCATGGGAGAAGGCGAGGAAAGAGAAAATACAGGATTGGAACTGGAAGAGGACCGAAGGTTTATATAAGATGGAGATGAAGGAGCCGTTCACACATGATCAGTCATCTCGCTACATGCCTCGCATTCGGTTTCTTCCAGGTAAGTTTAAATTCTGATGGTCTGACCCGTTTAAAATTTTTAAAATATTTTGTTATTCCACTCTTGAATTTTTAACTATTTTCGAGGATTGGGTGGAATTAAACGGGTTAGATAGGGTCCAGATCAAAGAGAAGCCTCCTGATTAACTTTAAGTGTGGGAAGGTTTTGTAGAGTTTGTTCAATTTATTGATTCGTTGGATTTTCGGTAGTTTGTGTTTTGAGTCGTTTATTTTGTACCATGAGTCTAATTTAATTGTGTCAATTCCGTACTGCTTTGGTTTTTGCTTGTTTTTGTTTATGCAGGTTTGAATCGTACCACCCGTACACAATCTCCATTCGGGTGATTTTGGAGCTGCTTATCAGATATCAGACATTTTCCGAGTGTACCAGTCAGTGTCAAAGCCGATCGCGAATGAAATGCTATACGATCGAGCTAGATTGGATGAGAGATTTGGAGCATACGCGTTATAAAACCAGCTAAGTCCTTTCTAATTTGCCCTTTGTTTTTTATTTCTTATTTATTTTTAGTTTTTGAGTCGGTTTCCATCCTACATTGAGGGCAATGTAGAGTTTAAGTGTGGGGATGGTAAACTATTGTTTAATGTCTTAGTTAGTAGAGTCTTGAGTCAAAAAAAATGAAAAATAAAAAAAAAAAAAATTTGAAAAATAAAAAAAAGTTAAAAAATTAGAAAATGTCTTTAAGAAATATGAAGTTTGCAAAATAAAAAGCGGAAAATGATAGAAAAGTCGGTTTTTGTTCGGGTTCAAATAATGATACTATGAGATAATATAATTGAGCTTGTGTCTAGTTTGGGATGTGCGGGTAGGCTCGATTCGGTTCTAGGTTACTTTGATCTTAAATATACCTAATTGTCGGTCTACTAGTGGGTTCTCATCTAGGGAAAGTGGGGAAATTGAAACGTCCAATAATAGTATAAGGGATGCCGTTATAAGTTAAGATCGTTAGAGTTTCTTATCATATCTCGTTGAAAAAAGATAAATAAAAAAATAATAAAAAAGAATAAATGAGCTACAAACTAAAGAAAAGTAGCGCAGGCCTATGTAATCTTGGTTGGGGATAGTGACTCTACAACCGGAATACCTCTAGGATGTGTGAAATCGAAATTGCAAAAAAAAAAAAAAAATTACCGACGCCTATTGTAATCCTGGTTGGGGATAGCGACTCTACAGCCGGAATGCCTCTGGGTTAGGTAAAAGCAACGTCTAAGCTCAAAAGAAAGAAAAAATGAAAAAGAAAAAAAATTGAGAAAAGATTTGATTTTAAACTCTCTTGATCTTGGTATAAAACGTTTAGGAAATAACCAGTGGTTGTTCCTTTTGTCCTATAAGCTTGAGGGGGGATTAGATGGACTTGCGATTCTTAGCTTGAGACCCAAGGTAGATTGACCGCACTTGAACTAAACATGCATGATAAGGGCTTGGAACCGGGTTTGGGTTTAAGAGGACAAGTATACTTGCAATCGCGGCTAACACAAGTTTTCGTTTTAATAAGTAATTTAAGCTTTTCTCCCGAATGATTATTCCGACTATGATTCCGTTATGCATAATTCTTTTTCGAGGACAAAAAAAATGATAAGTGTGGGGATATTTGATGTATTGTAAAATACATCTTTATTCGCGTCCGTTTTTAGTCGTTTATAGATAGTTTTAGTTTCGTTTTAGTGTAGATTGTACATACTATTGAGATATTTTCGTTTTCCAGGTCTTTGCAGCTAAAATATGCAGAAACGAGTTAAAATTTGGCAAAGCAAAGTGTCGGATAAGAAAACGGAAGCTCAGGAGATGAAACGGGTCGAAAAACTGATTCTGGAGCTTTCTGGCGGGCCGCGAAGACATCAACATCTTCTTTCGCGCCCCGCCAAAGATTTAAATAATGATTTTTGAGTTTAGGAGTGTCGCGGGCCGCGTAACTATCATGCTTAAGTTCTCGCGGGCCGCGAGAACGTGAAAATTCGCACCGACTTCGTATCTTCACTGACTATAGGGTTTTGAAGGTTATAAAAACATCATAATGGTTAACAGCCAGATCACAGACGAATTTTGGAGTTCTTGGAGCTTGCTAGAGGCTGATGAAGGTTCTTGAAGCATTCGGAAACAAGGAATCATCGGCTAACGTTCGGGAGCACACGGGATCGAAGCATTCGGGTTTATTCTTCCCGTTATCTTCTTTGTTCGTTTGTTTTTAATTGTTCCACGATGAATTCAGACCTGATCATGATTGTTATTATGTTTTTAGACATGTTTCTTGGCTAATTATCTTTAACTACCTAGGCTAATGACAATTGTTTAACAAAGTTTGGATTTTTATTCGTTAATGACGTTGGTTAATGGATTATCTTGTAAAGTAAACGACTTTGGATTCTTGATTTGGTGTGTATGCGTGCTTGATATTGTTTGAATATTAATTATTACTTCGTATGATTCTTGGTGATGGTCTTTATCACATAATAGAGTCATGCTAGGGTTCTAGATTTTGGTGAGTGTCTATATCACATAATAAATCTTTAACTCTTTAAGGTGAAATTACGTAACTAACCTTAGAAGTAATATTCGGTAATCTTATAAAATCAAGTGTTCTACTAATCTTGTCGCTGTAAGGCTTTAGGTTACTAATAGGTCTCAGTTTGGTATATAGCTAGGATTAGGTTTTGTAAGAAATCGGTCTTAGTTCCCTAATCACTCTCGTGTCTATTAAACCAAGTTAAAATCCATAGTTGCCTTAGACTTTCGCGCTGTAAGGTAGATTGTCATATTAGGGCACTTTTCAAGAAGTTAGAGGACTGTAAGGAAATCTAACAACCGGTAGTCGTAACAGCCTTGTAGAGTCTCACAAGTTTCTTCCTGAGAAGGGTCGGGAGGTCTTAGTAGGGATTTCTTACGGTTTAGCATTAAAAGATCCCGGTTCCATACCACGTTAATTCCGACTAGAAATCCATTCCAAGTTAAACATGAGTCTAGCCTAGGTAGTCTTTATCGCCACAGGTTTAAGTCTTCGTCCTAGTTCGTGTTTAGTTAATCTAGCTAATTTAGTTAAATCTTTATTTGCATATTTAGGATTTTTAGTAAACCCCCCCCCCCCCCCCCCAATCAAATAAACAAATTAGTTAAGTTGTGTCAGTCTTAGTCTAGATAGAGTCTTAGCGTAATTTAATTGAGTCTCGTGGGTTCGATATCCGGACTTACTTAGCTTTACTAGAGTCGATCGGTTCACTTGCCGGTCAGTAGTTTAGTCGAGTTTAGAGAGTCTAGAGTATTACTTTGAGTCTAGATTTAGGTTAATTTAGTTGTTTTTATTAAACTACTTCAAGCACATCAGTGAACCATTGATCTCCCAAGATCAATGGCTCAAAAGTAGGCGGTGACATTTTCGTAAATATGAGGTGCAAACAATTGAAGAAACAAATAGAGAAAGTGTATTCTGGTCCTTTCTCACTTGAACTCCCCCCCTGATTTTCAAATGGATATTAACTTTTTCATATGTTAATATTTAAAAAAATTACACTGTATTAGCAAGCATTTGTAACGCCACCACATGATGCATGATTAATCATCCCCCTTTTTTAACGTTATTTTTACAAAATTCGTAAAATAACGCTAAAATTAGTGCACTTTCACTTTTGCCCCCGAGCGCCCACACATATATACATTATATGCGCATACCACAAATGGGGCGTTACACACACACACACACATATATATATATAATTAGGGTCAGGATTTAGAGAAAACGGTAGAAAGAGTGAGAACGGTGAGAACGCTTATGGATAATCCGATCAAAACAATCTATGGACTAGATTGGTGCGGTGGCGTTTGCGTAAATAACATCAATTTTATTATGTGGACGCGCTTCATTAAGGGTAAAAAGATAAAACATCATTTCTCACATAAAACGCCGTTGAAATATAAAACGCCGTTGAAATATAAAACGCCGTTGAAATATAAAACGCCGTTGAAATATAAAACGCCAAATAAATACAAAACGCCAATTTTATCACTGCGTACTTTTTTCGGTGTTTTTATTTAAGCTCTCAGGCTACAAAAACGCCACAAAATGTGAAACGCCATAATATATAACGCCAAGCCTTACATCCGGATAAATGTTAATTACATTTTTTGTTATAAAAATAATATCCCGCCTAAACTAAGCGCAAAAAAAATCCTATAAATAGAAACGTCTCACCACCTTCCGTTTATCACACCAAAAAAACACACAAAAACACAGTGGTTCCTAAAAAAAATACAACTCAATGTAAAACACCAAAAAATACAACCATGGAAAACATCTTTTCTTTGATACTCAGTAATGTTCTGCATGAAGTTTCGCTGAATGATTTGTTACGTGAGTGTAGTAAGATTTTGCTGCATGAGATGGACAAAATTAAAAAAAAAAAAGAGGGACTGATGACACCCATATGTCATTCTGTCATCTTTGTTCTTGAAGAAGGTTTGGATGATTAAAAGAGACCTATCCCAGTGTAAATGCTACTTTGGCCTCGATGATTATAATGAAGACGACGGGCAGATAGCATCCACCCACAAAGGGTCGATCTATGTCTCCAACATCCACAAAGACACTTCAACACATGAACAATGAAAATAAACCAAGCCAAACCCAAAACGCCATTTATTTGTGACAGTTCTTGTAGTTTCAAAAGAAAAAAAGAGACTGATGACACTGAAGATTTAGATAAAAAATTGCTTCTATTTGTTTTTTTTAAATTTTCTTTATCTGTTGCTTGTTTTGTAATTTCAGTTAATAAACAACAAAAGTACATTAATACTATAATGAAAAATATAATAAAATGCCAAAACGAGCAAATGTTTGTAAAACGCCATCATGCCATAAAAACGCCCCCAAAAAACTACCTAACTATAATAAAATTACTTTGAACAAGTACTATTATAAAAAAAAGCGTAAAACAATGTGCAAAGAAAATAAAACAAAAAGGTCCCATCGTTATCTAAACGTCATTGGAAAACAAAATGCCATAATTACAGCCGTCAAGATTAGAGGTGTTACACCATAAAAACAGTTGAGTCTGAGAACAAAACACGGTAACTGCAAAAACAGTAAAATGAAACGACGGAAAACATAATTACTAACATTTATTATATTGAAAGCCAAATACTTGGGGAATTGAATTTATTTATCTTTTTCAAAACGCCATAATTACCTGTCATGCGCGGGAAAAAAATCAATATAAAAGAAGGCCATGAGAACACAAGCGTAAACACGCCAAAAACATTGACTAAAAACGCCACATACTGTCCAAAACGCCAAAATCTTTAAAAATGGCTAAGGTTATTGCATGGAGGTTTGAAAGGAAAGAGAAACGATTCATCATAAAGTTCTCTGATAGGAGAAGGGTGAAGGTAAGGACAATCAAAGCCATGCTTGGTATGAATGAAGGGGTTCAGAGGGATATCCTGGCCCTTGGGGTTCCAATGGCCAACGATTGTGAAAGAACCCGAACTCTAATAAAAAGAATGAAGAGAAAATTTCCGGCAGAAGATGATGAAGATGATGATGATATTGACCATACTCCTTTACCAAAACTTAGCAGTTGTGTGATGCATGAGGAAGAAGGAACGCTTGAAGTGACTTATAAAAACAGGATGCAATATTCATTGCCAATGGAGGAAATGTTGAAGACAGGGTTGCTATCAATCATTGAACAACTCTGTGATTTAGCACCTTCAAACGATCCAAAATCCAAGGATGCAGTGATATTCAAGAATAGGTTGCAACAAAGAAGAGACGAGCTAATGGCATTATACGCCAATCTAAAATTTGATGATGATGAATCTGAAGAAAGTGATGAACAAAGCGATGGGTACATCTCTGATGTAATCCCACCCACGGAAGACTATTAGTTTATTTTGATTTCGTATTATTGTAATCTTATAAAATATTAATCTATGGTAATCAATTATTAACAAAAGACCTAGAACGCCAAAAAAATGACATGGAAAAAGCCATAACGCCAAAAAAACTAACTATGTGACACAAAAAGAATTAATTCAACGAGAAGAAATCTGAGAAAAACAGTAAAACGCCAAGTAATTAATGATTCTAGATAACGCCAAAATTATCTTGCACGAAAAAAATGAAGCAGCATGTCAAACGCGAAAATCGGGAAAGGAGAAGAATACTAAAAAGACAAAAAAAACCCTCAGACCCGATCATGTCCCGCGCCACGTGTTGGGCCAGGATGCGTTCTCACCGTTCTCACACTTTTGTGCGTTTTCTCCTGATCCCGTTTATATATATATATATATATATATATATATATATATTTAAGACCAGTTAATGGCCTGCTTAAAAACATGTCTAGATGGTTCAACTTGCCTAATCTTTTCAGGACACGCATAACACCTTTAACTAATTTTGTTAACTGGGTTATCTGGTTGTTACGACATCTTTAAGACCTGTTTGACTAATTGTGTTACAAATTGTTCTTTTAAGGATTTTATGGCTTGAGATCTTTGGTAGTCCTTTTTTAATCATATTAGTTATTTCTTATTGTTTAATGTTTATTATCCGTGTTTAATGGGGTTATGGTAATAAGTGAAATATGTCATGTTGTTCATGTTATTGAACTGCTTTATTTAGTTGTGGTAAACACAATGGGTTGGGTGGGGTCGCCTTGTGTCATTTATGTTATTAAACTGTTATATTAAATCATGTTAAACATGCCATGTAACCCATTCATTGAACTGCCAATATCTAATGTATTTTATTGAATTTGTGAAAGGTATGATTTTATCAACTATGTCGGAAATGTTGGCTGTTGGAAGTGCAATGGTGAAAGGCCCGAAGATGCATGAGCTAAATATCAAGAACAAATGTGGAGGAAATCGTAACTTCTAGTGGGCAAGAGTAACTAGAGGAGCACCATGTAACTGTAACATCATAAAGTTGCATTTAATTGTTATGCTAAAAAGGTAAAAAGTAGAAAAGAATTCACAAAAAAATAGTGTGTTCAATATGTGGACATAATCAAATTGTTTGATTGCACATTGGTTCAGTTCACAATTTATGAACACTCTTTCTGGCTCCATATTCCCACGTGTCCCCTACAAGTTACAAACCTTCCATAGCTGATCATACCACGGCGGCAATACTCAAGAGTATAAAACCGATAAACGCTTCATAACCAAGATAACTGAAGAATCGGATTTTCCTCGAGCCGTAATCAAAGACTCTATGCGTGTTCAAAGGTGTAAAATGGTCATTTGGGGACCGTCTCAAGGAAATCCTCATTCCCTCCTTTTTTTTGGAAAAATGGAAGATTTTCCTTTTCCTATATCCGACATGTTTCGGTGATGAAATGAATTAACCAAACCGATCCATTAGGGTGGACGGGTGTCATCCCACCTGTACCTCCATCCTGAAGGTGTGGAAATGTTTCCCGCTTTTCAACGCCCCCTTTCCTTGATTGCATGAGCTCAAATTCGGAAGAGGTGTCGCGTTTTCTGCCCCCCTCCATCCCTAGTGTCACGTCAGCAGTGAAATGGTGTTCCCGCCGGTACCTAAGGCACCACATCAGCCCTTCCTGCAATCATGCCAGTTCCACACCCTCCACCCATAGTACCTAAATATCTAAAATTTTTATTGAAGTCCTCTACTTTTATCAGACTATTCTGTATTACTCTTGTCTCAACTTGAAGAGGTATGGTCCCAATTCCATGCACACATGGCAGGGATCACACCATCTTTCTTATCCGACATGGCGCCTACATCAGCAAGCGTATCCAGAAGCTTCTAGAAGCTTCTGGAAGACATCAAGGTGGCACCAAAGATGTTCTTCCAGACAAAAAGGACAACACGTGTCACCAATAATCAGACGCCATGTGGACCTGCAACACAATCTAAGGACAGACCGATAGCTGCAGTACCAATTCTCCTATCTGGACGAATAACGGTGTGCCACGTCATCCACTACCCTGACCGCAACAGAGGAGACCAAGAGGATATTCCCCTTGGTTGGACAGCAGGCGCCCGGTGGCAGCTGGCAAGGCCTCTCCTCCCTCCTTCATCCTTCGGCTATAAAGAGGACCCTTCCTCATTCAGGTAGAACATTCTGCTCTCCTTACATTTCACATACAACACACACTATTTATTCTCAAAGCAGTACATATTCTCACGCTAGAGGGTGGTCCCAAGGAGAACCCCCATATTCTCCTCCTTGTGGCGAGTCACCGGTGTTCTGTTTTGCAAGATTCCAATCTGGTGAGTGGAGAAAGAGATTGAAACCCACACAAGAAACTACCCAGCTGGTTAACCTTGGTGTTAACCAGTGTTTCATCATTGGCGCCCACCGCATCTTTCGCAAACCATTTTCATCTCTTTTTTTTCTTCAAAAACACTCTCTAAATGGCTGAACCAAACCCTTCTCTCCACGTGGACAGTGAAAGCTCTTCCTTTGAGTTGCACACGGACACCGCTCACGTCCAAAGGCATCAAGGGAACGGGACCGTCAGAGAGGGGAAAGCGAACAATGAAATACCTGATCTCTTTGGAAGCAATTCCAGGGTTATCAATCAAACCACGAACGGAGCTAATTTCAAAACACCCCCGGGAGTAGTTAACCAAGCAACTCTAGAAGCCCAAACGCCAAACCATGGGGCTGGTCCTTCAGCACCATCAGCTCAGGCTCAGTTGAACTTCTCAGCACTGTTAGGGCTACCTGAAGGAGAAACTCTTGCCTCCTGGTATGCCAAGCAAACGGCGTCTCGGAACCTTATCTATGCGCAATTAAGCGCACAACAAGCATTGCTTCAAGCGCAAGCTAATCAATCCGCTTTCGTCACTCCACCACAAAGACCACCAAGTACCCAGATTCCTCAGCAAACACACGCGAGGAACCAGCAACATGAGAAAGCACCCAATGTAAGAAGACAAAGCGTGCATGACATGCGTGACACCTATGGTGATACCGAGAGTAACTATGTGCAACACACTCAAAAGAGATCGGTACACAGTCGTTTGGGTACGCGCAATATAAACAATGAATGGAACAGTTACAACGAAGACGATGACACAACCTACAAGCAAGAAAGCACAGTCTTTAGCAGGTTACCACCAAATCATGAGGCGTACAAGCCTCGCGCACGCGGGGTATAATCCGAATGCTGAGCATGATTATACGTTAAGCTATCGCCCGGAAGGCATAGCTGAGAAGTCTAAGTTCATCAGGGAAATTGCAACAGCAGATATTGACAAGGCAAAACTACCACACAATGTGGGCAAGTACAATGGCCTAACAGATCCTGACGACCACCTCCAAGTTTTCACCGGCGCAGGGTTAGTAAGTGGTTGGTCACTACGCACTTGGTGCCATCTGTTTGCGCAAACCTTTGTCGGCGCGGTGCGCGCATGGTTTGACAGCTTGTCTGAAGGAAGGATCAAATCCTGGATGGATTTCCAACACAAGTTCCTCGCACATTTCTCCCAACCGCGCAGGCACACCAGAGACCCAGCAGATTGCTTGAACATCTGGAGGAAAGATCATGAAAGCATCGAAGACTTCATCACCAGGCACAACAAGGAGTGCTTGGAAATCGGGGATGTAGGGGAAAACATGATGCGCGCGCACTTCATGAGAGCTGTAAAATGCGATGATCTGGTCAAAAGAGTTAAAGGAAGGGATGGGGGTCCCAAAGATTGGGATACTTTCATCGAAGCAGCAAAGACAATCGAAAGAACTGACAAACAATTGACCGGCGATGACAGCCGTCAGTATAACTATAGCCAGCATGACAGGCGCAACAAGAAGGGCAAGGGTCAGCCCTGGAAAACATCTGGCTACAAAGAAAGAAGCTCACAAGTGGAAGACGCGCGCGCAACCATCAATCAGATAAGTTACTGCAAAGAAGTCAAAAAAGAAAATAGAGAGAAGCAATGGATACCTTTGACGAAAATCCCTTCCGAAGTCCTCTCAACGAAAAATCACCATTTCAAACCTCCTTTGCAAATGAGAAACAAGAGGGGGCAAGACCCAAACCACTTCTGCGAGTTTCACAAAGACACAGGTCACCTCACAGATGACTGTATCAGCCTAAGACAAGAAATAGAACGCTCGTTGAAAAATGGCAAGCTTACACACTTGGGCAAAGGAGGGAAAAGGGACAATCGTCAAATCCAACGAAGGGAAGAAGGTCCAGACAACAAAAAGCTCAGGAAATTGGAAACTCACATGATTCAAAGAGGTCAGAGAAGACCAAGGAAAAACTATAACAAGCGCACGCAGGATGACTCCTGGCGCAAAAGGCAAGTCGTGTTCCCAGTAGTCCGAGGTGGCCCAAGGGAAAGAAGACCCATCCTCATCCCTGGAGTATTTGGCCATTACCAGACCAACTACATTTTTATAGACCCAGGGAGCACAACAGATATCATATACGAACAATGCTTCAATCAATTAGACCAAGAGGATAAAGCGCGCTTAGAACCAGTTGACTACCCACTCACTGGTTTCTGTAACGAAGCCGCATTCCCTCTTGGTCAGATATCTTTTCCAGTCCTGCTTTCCGATGGAAAGAATTCAAGAACAGAAGAAGCCACGTTTATGGTTTTACGTGCGAATTCAAGGCACGATATTCTCTTGGGAAGAGAATCCCAGAGAGATTTTAGCATGATTTATTCATGGCCACATTCAGCAGTTGTCTTTCCAACAGAGACAGGGATAGCCATAATATATGCAAGTAAAGAAGTTCTTGTGACTGACGAGGTCAGGCTTGTGAAAACAAGCAAACACATGCCGCACGAAGAACCCGAGAAATGGATCCTAACCAGGAAATATCCAGAGCAAACGACCACTTTGGGACCAACAATGTCAGAGCTGACGCGCTCGTCTCTTAAAAAGCTATTGTTCAAAAACATGGACGATTTTTCCTGGACGCCAGCGGACATGATAGGCGTTCCACGGCATATAGCTGAACACAGGCTGAATGTCGCTGAAAATGCCAAACCAGTTTTGCACACCAAACGCCATTTGGGAGACATAAAACACGATGCCATGCAGGAGCAGATCACAGAACTACTAAACGCATGCATAATCAGAGAAGTGAGATACCAAACCTAGGTAGCCAGCCCAGTAATGGTCCCGAAAGGGAACGGCAGCTGGAGAATGTGTGTGGATTACAAGGATTTAAACAAGGCTTGTCCGCGCGATTGTTATGCCTTGCCCGAAATCGATGAAAAGATTGATTCATTAGCGTCCTTTCGATGGAAATGTTTCCTTGATTGCTATAAAGGATACCATCAACTACAGATGGCAATCCAAGATGAGGATAAAACAGCATTCCGCACACCAACAGGGCTATATTGCTATATAAAAATGCCCTTTGGATTGAAGAATGCTGGGGCAACGTATAAGAGGTTAATGAATGAAATATTCAGCGACGCCATCGGGAAATATATCGAAGTCTACATGGATGATCTGGTCATCATGAGCAAATAAGAAGACTCAATACTGGTAAACATTCAGAAAACTTTTGACATGATGCGAGGGGTAAACATCAAACTAAATCCAGCAAACTGCTCCTTCGGAATGGAGGAAGGCAAATTCCTGGGTTTCATTGTTACTAAGGACGGATTCAGAGTCAACCCCGACAAAGTGCAGGCCATAGAGCAGATGCCCACCCCATAAACAATAAAAGAGATGCAAAAACTGGCTGGGCGATTAGCAGCACTAAATCGTTTCCTCGCAAATCACGCAGCTAAGGCGTTTCCATTCATCAAAACCTTACGCAATTGCGTCAAGAAAAACCAGTTTTCATGGACTCCAGAAGCAGAAACCGCATTTAGAGAAATGAAAGATTGCTTGATCCGCTTACCAACACTGACAGCTCCAATGAAAGGTGAACCCCTGGTCATGTACTTATCTGCATCAGAAAAAGCGGTAGGAGCAGTTCTACTGGTCGATAGACAAGGTGTGAAAACACCAGTATATTACGTATCTCTCGCTTTGAATGACCTAGAAACAAGATACGCCATAATGAAAAAGCAGGTCCTAGCACTGATCCACGCGTCCATGCGATTGCGCAGATATTTTGCCAATCATGTTATCCATGTTCTAACAAATTACAACATCGGCAATATCCTAGCAAGACCAGAGATATCCGGGAGATTAGCAAAGTGGGCTATCTAGTTGGGGGGTCATAACGTGGTTTTTAGACCAAGGCCAGCAATCAAAGGCCAGGTGCTAGCTGACTTCCTCACAGAGGTACCTGATGACAAAGACAGAGAATGCAAAGCAATGGAGAAGGTAGAAATACAATACTCAAAAGAGCCATGGCTGTTATATACGGATGGCGCATCTAATGAAGATGGAGCCGGTGCAGGACTAAGGCTGGTAAGTCCGGAAAAGCACGAGTTCACATACGCCATTCGGTTGGACTTCAAAAGCACACACAATGAGTCCGAATATGAAGCTTTTCTTGCGGGATTGCGGTTGGCAATCAAGGGGTCAAACACATAGAAGCTCACGTTGATTCAATGCTCGTGGCAGGGCAGATCAATGGTCAGTATGATGCCAAGGGAGACGTTATGGCATTGTATCTAGAGTAAGCAAGAACCCTACTTCAAAGCTTCAACTCTTACAAGGTACACCACATCAACAGAAGCCAAAACAAGCCAGCAGATGCACTAAGCAAACTCGCATCGACCAGTTTCCAACATCTGGCTAAGGACGTGCGCATTGAAGTTCTAAGTAACCCATCAGTCCCACTCAGGCAGGTGAACATCATCCAACTAGGGGTAACATCCTGGATGACTCCGATCATCATGTACCTCCAATCCGGAATTTTTCTTGAGAACAAAGCCGAAGCAAGAAAGATTCAATACAAGTCTGAACATTACCAGATGTCTAACGGCATCCTGTACAGGATGTCCTACCTTGGACCGTTACTACGATGTGTCGACCTAGAGGATGCCAACTACTTAATCCATGAAGTACACGAAGGTATATGTGGCGTTCACGCAGGTCCAAGAATGGTAGTGGCAAAGGTAATGAATGCAGGTTATTACTAGCCAGGGATGCATCTAGATGCAGTCAAAGTTTTGAGAAAATGTAGTGGTTGTCAGAGGCATGCCCCAAAAACTATGCGCCCGAAAAATGAACTAGTCCCCGTCACAACGGCTTGGCCGTTCCAGCAGTGGGGAATAGACATGGTTGGTCCTTTCCCAGAAGCCCCAGGAGCTGTAAAGTTCATCATAGTCGCGGTAGACTATTTTACCAAGTGGGTGGAAGCAAAAGCACTAGCATCAACCACGTCTACAGTGATTCGAAGGTTCATTTGGGAGCAAATAATCTGCCGTTTTGGCCTACCCTTGCGAAATATAACAGACAATGGTACAAACTTCGCCGCTGAAGACCTCCAAAATTGGCTCAAAGAGCTAAACATTGAACATACCTTTTCCTCGGTGGCACACCCACAAGGAAATGGTCAAGTGGAGGCAGTAAACAAGAGCATCGTTGAGGGCATAAAAGCGCGGCTTGGCACACAGAGAAGAGGATGGGTAGACGAGTTGCCAAGCATCCTTTGGGCCCACAGAACAATGCCAAAGACAAGCAACGGTGAAACGTCTAGTGAATGGATCCGAAGCAGTGATACCAGCCGAGATTGGTTTACCATCACCAAGGATGTTGTCAATGAACACCACTAATAACGAAGAAGAAATGAGGCTGGATCTGGATCTTCTAGAGGAAAGAAGAGAAATGGAAGCAATCAACGAGGCAAGATACAAAACCAAGCTGGAGATATACTACAACAGCAAGGTCAGAATCTGTACTTTCAACCCCGAAGATTAAGTCCTGAGAGACAACGAGGCATCGAATGCCGAAAGACCGGGAAAACTGGCCCCAAAGTGGGAGGGACCCTACGTCGTAGAGAAGGTCCTCGGGAAAGGAGCATACAAGCTGCGCACGCTCGAGAACAAAGAAGTCCCCAAGACTTGGAATGCTCAACAACTAAGGAAATGCTATATGTAATCGGCCGATAATTTTTATCTTTCCATGTAATGAACGGCCATGCGCCCAACACAATCGTCTTTAATACAAGTAGTGTTGGTTATCTTATCTTCTGTGAATTTTTGTTACAACTGCATATATTACTTCGGGCATACATGAAAAAACCAATGGCTTAGAGATAGGAAACGTTGTAGACGTCCAAGGCTCGTCACGACTAAGTGGACAGCCGGGTCAAGTAGACGCAACCAAGGCCTATCAGCCAATTGCTACTTCGTGCCCACCTACACACGAAAACATCATAGACATGGTAAAGTAAACATTGTAGACTTCCAAGGCTGAGCATAGTCGGGTCGTCAAAACACAATAACCTGTTAAAACGATCACTTCGTACACACGAATAAACTAAGCGCATAGCGACAGAACAAACATTGTAAAGTCATTCGAGCCTAACACAGCAAAGTGAAAAGCCAAAGTGACCAATACACTACAATCTGTCAAAGCCATCATTCATTCGTGATACCTAATCAAAGTAATTGGACATGCACATATTGTAACGGAAACAAAATTCACAATATAAAAACTAGCAACTTAAAGGTTAGCATCATATATATCAAAAAATTCTGAATAATGTATCAACAAACATAGAGGCAAGGCAGTAAATTGTCCACAAACATAACAGGAGAAATTGTTCGAAAATTACAAGGCCAGCATGCCAATACACGGCATGCAAGCCGGAATTAAACTTGATGACTAGGACCCGCACCGCTAGCTTTAGGATCCTGGTCACCCAGAGCTTTCTTCAACATCTCAACACCATCATTCTTTCGAGACAACTTCCCAACAGCCTTAACAATTGCAAACTCGAGAAAGTCGTACTCCTGACGTTTTTCGGCATAACGGACTGCATAATCAGTTTTATAAAGATCAAAATGATCTACCTTCTCGTTAGCCACGGCAACCGCCCTCCCTTCGCCATAACCATCCTTGCGACCATTGTCATATGCAGCTTCACCAAGCTCGAACATATACTTGGCCAACTCATCAGATTTCACAATGCGATCAGCAGTCTGCAAGAAACAAAATGAACATACAAAACGAGAAACAAAGAGGAGGAAATCAAAGAAGCGAAAGAAAACATACCAAAGGAACGCCACGTGCAAGTAACCACTTGCAATCAGCATTGGCCTATTCTGCTAGAATCTCAGAAGCCTAGCTTTCCGCAGTATTTTCAGCAACAATTTTTTCCAACTTAGCAACGCGTTGGATATATTCGTCTTCTCTTTTCTGGTACAAGTCACGCTCCTGCACATGCTCATCACTCATCTTCGCCTTCTCACCCTTCAACTTAACTACCTGATCACGGGCAATTTTAATCTCATGGTTGGTCCGCTCACAGGCAGTCTCCCATTCTTTCTGCTTGTTTGCATTAAACTGTTTCTGTTTAGCAAGTTTATCCTCCACATCTGCAACCCTCCATGCTAAACCCTTCTTCTCAGCATTAAACTTTTCCCTCTCTTCAGCTAACTCCTTCTTGGCAGCCTCAAACTCCTACGTATCCTCTCCCATCAAATGCCACTCCCTCACAATTTCTTGACAAGTAGCATAAAAATTGACACCAGCATGGATGTGATCATCCAAAAGATCCATCCGGTGGCGGTTCTTCTGGAACATCCTTTCAGCAGGGGGAGGGATAAAGAGTAAAACTCGCGGCAGTTAGAAAGGTCATTCATTCTGGAGCCTTGAGTCAAATTCCAATGAGGTGCATGGGGCAGGTCATCACAAGCAGGGTTATGGGTAGTCCACGACCCACCCTGAACATGTTGAAATTCCGGACTTTGACGAGTGCCAGACGCACCGCCTCATCCAGAACTCCGTATACGCTTTGTATAAATGGTGCCCTGTTGAGGAGTGGCCTCACTAGACTCAACTTCAGTCTCCGCACCTTCAGCATGGGCCCCACCTCCCCCAACACCAGCAGCAACATCTTCAACAACATTCCTCACTTGCTCAACTTCAACATCATCCTCCTTTCCTTTTCCTTTTGAGTCCGGACGAGGAGGAGATAAATCGAAAGGTTTGGATGGAGGAGAAGTGGGAGGAGTGATCTTGGAAATATCAATCTTGCGCATACCCCTGCCAGACTTGGGAGCTGCTACAAATTAAGCATAAACAGTCAAAGAAAAGAAAGTATGCAAAGCACAAAACATGCACAAACGAAAGAAATCGTACCTCGAGAACCAGCAGACTTAAATATTTTTTCCAGCTGATTTCCAGCCTTCACGCCGAACATACCTAAGTCAATCTCTGACTCTGATGGTGCAGCGGTAGTCTCTTTTTGTAACTTAGATTTCTTCTCGGCCAGGGCAGCAACAGCTTGCGCGTTAAGCTCTTTCTTCTTGTCCTCAAGTAGTTTTTTCCTCTTCATCATTTCAGTCAATGTGGCACCATCATCAGGGTCACGCTCTGAACACATTACTATTGCGTCTAAACCAGATAGCGTGTCAGATACCACTACATAGTCCAGGAAATAGGGGTTAGAAGGACACTTACGAGGTGCCTCAGCCACAGGTTCCTCAGCCTTTCTTTCCTCAGTCTTATCTTTCTTCCTCTTCTTCTTGGTTTCTAACTGTTCAGCAGTACCAACCTGAGGATTAGCAACCGGAGTATCAACATCGTCAGCAACAGGTTCATTAACAGTCCCTCGTTGCGGATCTGCACGCGCGGAACGACATATTAGATCTTGATGTGACTCATCAGACTCCTCACTCGAAAGGATGATAACCCTCCTCGAGTAGGAGTAGGATCAACGTCAATATCATCGTCAATATCATCCCCATCATCTTCACCTAAAGCAGTATTGGCATAGGTGGCCATGCTTTCGCTTGTAGGGTGCAAAAAATTATTTCTTATTTGCTCAAGCCATAGAGGCCTCCCCTCAGGTAATGCAGCTACAACCATGGCACCTCCGGCTTTAGGATCAAAAACATTCATCAAGCTATATCCTGCTGCAAAACACAGGAAGATGTGAAGGGACACATAACAAAAATAAAGAACAAATGGAAAAATAAAAAATAATGATACATTTCCCTTGATAGCCATAAATCGGAAAACCCCTAGGGTTTTGAGGAGCCCATAACATGCTCATCCCGGCTGCCACCAAAGCCCTCTCTTCAAGTTGAATGATAGGGGTGACCTTCTGGGTCAAAACCTTGTACCCCTCTTGCTCAGTAAAATCCACCGAAACATTCACGCGTGGAACCCCTTCACTTTCAGCCCGGTAGTGCATATCAATGGGAATGATCCCACGAAAAATATAGAAAAACTCTTGTTTCCAGTCATGGAGACTCTTCGGTGGATCCCGGCTACATGGGTCATCTCTAGTGGTACGAGAGCTAAAAGAATAAAAGCCACCGGTATAAATAAGAAGTAAAAAACATTGAACTTCTCAAAACTTGGCTCAACACGGTTAGCCCGGCATGTAAACTCAAAATGGGTAAGTCGGGGCAAACCCAGGGCATTTATCTGAGAGATATGTAAACCATAACCAGTAAGCACTTCTCCTATGAACCTTGACATCGAGAGACGAAAGTTTCCTTCTCGGAAGAAATAGGCATACAAGGTCATGTATCCCGGAGGAGCATCCAAGGCAGTAGAATTAGGGGTTGGATATTGAACACCCCAGTCGGAATGGAACCCAAAATTCTGCACAAGATTTTGGAATTCTTCTTCCTTCCAGTTAATCTCTGCCTGATCTGGACCAGGAGGATTTCTCGGCTTGTATTTCCTATTTTTGGTAGAAGGTTTCACACCGGTAGACATGATTATGATTCAGAAGGAAAAAAAAGGGGATGAGAAGGAAGAAATCAGAAGAAGGAATAGAGAGAAAAAAGGGAGTTTGAAATTTGAAATTTGAAATTAGAGAAGAAACTGTTGGAATGGTGTTAACCGCCTCCTATTTATACCTATCGCATTTAATGCGATGGGTAGTGGACAGTCAGGGGGGCAGAGAGACAACCAATAAGATACTGACACGTCAAGAGAGAGAACGACTCTCGCCTACACTTTAGGGCGCGTAGCCGCCATGCGCCTGACAGACGGTGAAAAACGTGTCTGACAGTTCTGAAAAAGCAACTGTTCACAACTCCGACAAGACAACCACCTCAGACGGAACGTCAGTCACATCAGTTGTCTCAATCCCCATGAAGAAACTTCCCTTAGAAGAAACCTCCAAAAAAGTGAAGCCAACTCCATACGCCATGCGCCATTTTGGCTCAACTTTGCATGGTTGCCTCCACACGTCATGCGCCAGTTTGGCTCAACCTTGCAAGATTGCCCCCTTGCGCCATGCGCCATTTTGGCTCAACTTTGCAAGGTTGCTTCCATGCTCCGTTTTGGCTCAACTCTGCAAGATTGCCTCCATGCCATTTTTGGGTTCAACCTTGCAAGGTTGCCTCAATGCACCACGCGCCATTTTGGCTCAACATGCAAAATTCAAACAAAGGCAAACAAAACCACTACCCTTATGAGTCCAGAATCCCTCCTAGACGATAAACTCAACTAGAAGGCACACTGGACTGGGGGGACTTGAAGAGGTATGGTCCCAATTCCATGCACAGATGGCAGGGACCACACCATCTTTCTTATCCGACATGGCGCCTACATCAGCAAGCGTATCCAGAAGCTTCTGGAAGACATCAAGGTGGCACCAAAGATGCTCCTCCAGACAAAAAGGACAACACGTGTCACCAATAATCAGACGTCATGTGGACCTGCAACACGATCTAAGGACAGACCGACAGCTGCAGTACCAATTGTCCTATCTGGATGAATAACGACGCGCCATGTCATCCACTACCCTGACCGCAACAGAGGAGACCAAGAGGATATTCCCCTTGGTCGGACAGCTGGCGCCCGGTGGCAGCTGGCAAGGCCTCTCCTCCCTCCCTCCTTCATCCTTCGGCTATAAACAGGACCCTTCCTCATTCAGGTAGAACATTCTGCTCTCCTTACATTTCACATACAACACACACTATTTCTCCTCAAAGCAATACTTATTCTCACGCCGGATGGTGGTCACAAGGAGAACCCCCCTATTCTCCTCCTTGTGGCGAGTCACTGGTGTTCTGTTTTGCAGGATTCCAGTCTGGCGAGTGGAGAAAGAGATTGAACCCCACACAAGAAACTACCCAACTGGTTAACCTTGGTGTTAACCAGTGTTTCTTCACAACTAACTCTAACCTAGAACTGAAGGTAGTGATCATTAAACCAAACTATATCTAAACCATCTTATATGAATAACCGATACCTGAAACCATAAATTAATCTTCTTGCTTGGTTTTACATTTTCAATAAAAGAAATATTTGGTTTCGGTTGAAACCAAACTTCCTGTGAGAACATAAGCGTGTATGATTGTACCAGACTAAAGTAAGTGCACAGAGAAGAGAGAGTGAGCTGGTGACTCTTACACACTGACATAAATTTTGAAGATGCATAAACCAGTTTTTGGGCCCAAATCAGTTTGGGTGGAGACGACAATTTGAAAAGGATCGGTTTTGAAACCAGTTTTTAGGGAGAAAGGATCGGTTCGGTTTGAAAACACTTTTATTCGACTCGGTTGGGTTTTGACCGGTTTCATTAATGGAGGGTTTTACAAACCGCCATATTGGTTATGTTCTAAAACGGTTCATCCAAAATGGTTTAAAATCAGTTTCGGATCAGTTTACGATCCACTTTCAGTTCATGAAGCGGGTCGGATGTTCACCTCTAGTTAACTCTCCTTATATAAGGAGAGTATTTGGGCTTTGTCCTAATGAACTTATAATTGGTGGGCTAACTTTTAATGAGTTATACATTCATGTACCCATCTCTTTGATTATTAATGGTCTAAGCCCATATCAAGGGTATTTATTCAAACAAATAACATCTTTTGTTATTTAAACTACGATGAAGCTTTCACATATTAAATTTCAACTTATACTTGATAATACGTATTCCACTAGTTCACTAAAATCTAAACTTTGTTTATAGTAATTAAATATTGGTTAATCAACCAATACACCGTACAAACCATATAGACATATATCAATCATCAAACAATTCACTTAAAAAACTAATAAAATCTAAGAGGCTAGTAAATATTCTTTATCACTATATGCATTATATATGTATGTATGTATGTGTGAACAGTGGTAGGGATTGGCAAAAAGACTCGAGCCCGACGTGTATACCTGAAACATATGGGACGGGTATGAGATCGTGTATGGGATTAGTTTTAAAATTTTCCGCCGGTATGAGATTAAGTAATAGCCGGCCTGATTACCCGAAGCCACATACCCGTTACCCGAACTATATACCCCAATCATATACCCGAATTTTTTTTTATTATTTTCTCTTAACTCTTGTCTATTTTAGTAGGTTCATTATGCGAAAACTAAATCATTCCTTATACGATACAAGGATAAAATACGTTTGGGAAGTGAGTTCCATATAAGATACTAGTGGGAAACCCCCGCGTTGCCGCGGAGTCGACAATTGTAAGGCGCTAACAGTTCATGGATCGGTTGATGAAATGCATTAACTATGAATAGATTAAAACAAATTAGAAATATACACATTTTAAACACATTATATTTTAACTATAAACCGAAAGATACACACAAGTGTAGGTACCAAAGATTGCTTCTGATACGGAATCGGCTGGTTACAGTTACAATTAACATGTGCCACATAACCGTCCCGTTTGCAAATGTTGCAGCTAACGCATTCTTTCAAATTCGACAAGATACTAAGTGATCGGTCCAACGACTTCAAATATGATATTGCATCATCATATTTATGTATAAGAGATGCAAACGGGCCCTTGATGAAACGGTTAAAATCTGCATCAGGGTCACACGTATAATCTTTTTTAGGATTTTTTTGAGGAAAGAAGCATAGCTTCTTTGCAGAGAATTTCTTCATAAGGGATAATGGGCTTCTTTTGAAGAAATGTATATCGCTCATTAGCAGACCCACCGAACGGGAACCAATCACGAGCTGCAAAATTCACCGCCTCTCCACAATTGAAGCCTGCATGCAAAGTTAAGCTGGTTGGTCAAACTTTTGACTTGAAAAGTAACTCCTGAATGTATAATATCACATACCGTGACTGAAACCGGCATGATACGCTCTAGGAAACGTGCCAACGAACTCCTCCAGTAATTCTACAGGATCTTTGGAGAAAACATAGTTGTTGTGAAAACACCGGATCGATGACGAACATCAAACATTGCACTTGATTCAAGACATGAAGAACAAAATATGAAGAACAAGATAGAAATATGTAGAAGATGAATCCTTTATATTGAATCAGTCATCACAGATTACATACCAAAGGAGTAAACATCATCTACAAGCTGGTTTAGATCACAAAGATCTAAACCCTAGCTTTCTCTCACTAACACATAGTCTCTCTCTCTCTCTAGAATACACACAGTGATTGAGAATGGATGGGATCTTGTGAGAGGTGCACAAAGCTCTCAAGAGTTCATCTTGGTTCCTCCATCGATGGATGTTGCCCTAATCCTATACAACACATATATATAGACTAGGACTAAAACTCGGACAAACAATCTACACCAAAACCCTGACTTTTGTCCCTAACAAAAAACCCCTGACCTTTGTCCTAAACACAAAACTTGGACAAAATGTCCCAAGGATAAACCTTGGACTAACTTTCAAGACATGTACAATAAAGACCCTACAAATTGGAAGACATGCACTTATTACCCAAAGTGCACTAACAAACTCCCCTTGGTCTTCATGTGGTCTTGAATTCTTCATTATCGTTGACTTTAACTTGGACTTCTGTTTTGGTTGACCAGAACTGATAAGCGACAGTTACCTGGCAGGAACTGCACTTACAGTCTCCCCCTTAACTGTTGCATCAGTTCTGTGTGGCATCGATAATCTTCAGTCACCGGATACTGCACTTACAGACTCCCCCTTGACTGATGATATCATGGCTGCTATCAACTTTGGCTGAGACTTGATCTTTCTGGCAGAGCACAGCGATCTTCAACCCTTCTAATTAAAGACTTGTTGACGATCACTTAAGGCCGCTTTGAGAAACCCGAAGCATCCAACACCAGACGTTGTAGATCCTCCCCCTCAAACTACTCCCAAATCAAGTTAACGCGAACCGACCTACAACCACATGTAAGAGCATCGCTCGATACATTAATCTTCAAACTTAACCGGCAGCAGAAAGAAACATTGGATTTCCAATGTCCAACCTTGAACACTTCAAACTTCACTAAGACATGAATTTCAGTTCGATAACTTAATAACAAACTGAACTCTGTAAAGTACATCCACCATCATGATCAAAATCTGCAACCCTTCATGTATGATCTCATCTCGTCACGAATCTTCATGAATCAATCTCCTATCTTCATGAATCCACTGAATCCCGATGGCTTTCATCTCTGATCTTCCCCTTAACAAGATGCACCATATTATTTCGAGAACTGACTAGCAACCGTCTTGGAAGAGGGACCAAGAAACTAATCTTCTCTACTAAAGAGGGACCAAGAAACTAATCTTCTCTACTCTAAACAGCAACATAATAAGGCTCAATCTTTAACTAGTCGTCAACCGAGAAATCAACTTCATCACGTCAACACTTGATTAACAACACAAACACACATGACGAAATTCCATTACACACGAGCCTTTTACGCACAAGCTTTATATTTACGAAGAAAACAGGAACTTCAAAAAATTTTACACCCCCTTTTTCTTTGTAAACAATACAGAAATCCAAGCAAATCTTATTCTCTTCACCTCAAATCAGCGAGCCAAACAACTGTCCGTTATAAAGCTCGTTCAAACAAACCGATTTCAACGAATTCGCAGCCGCGCCAACACCAATCGGCTCGGCTGAGCCGTCGTTAACATCTCGTAGCCGCTTAACCGAAAGCTCCTCAAGAGAATAACTGTATTCAAGCAGCGTATTGATCCCTTTCGCTCCAAACATACAAGTCTCCACCGACCGGATACTAAAACTCGGACCTGTTGAAACTGATTACTAAAACTCGGACTATACTTAAAGGTTTCTCGGACCTGTTGAAAACTCAGATAAGTTGTAACAAAACCAAAACTCGGATTCTCAAAACTTGGAGAGAGTTTTGAACAACACTGGGACAGTTTCAACAACAAACTCGGAACGAAGGACTTTTAACAGAACTCGGAGTTGAAGAGTGACTGAATACGAAACTCGGAACAGAAGAATTTGTTAAACTATTTAACACTGAACTGTAGAAAACTCGGACATGATGGTGAGACTTTGTAACTTTTGAACGGTCAAACTTTTGACTAATTGAATGACAGAAACCTTTGAACTGTTTGAAAGATTAACCTCGGAATGAAAAGTTAAGCAATCAGAATTTTAAACCTCAGAAACAAACAACACAAAAGAAAACTCGGAACCAAAAAATTTAAACATTGGAACTTAGAATTTCTTTCTATCATTTTAAAAATCGGATCTGTTGTATATTACTAAAGCTCGGACATAGAAACCCGAAACATTCTATGTTTAAAAACTCGGAATGTATAGTTAAAAACTCGGATCTAAGAACTGACTAAAAACTCGGACACTTGAAACTGTTTAAAAATCGGACACAGGTTCAACTAGTTTAAAACTCAGAGAAACTATCTTGACCTGATTAAAACTCAGAAATGAAGAAAAAAACTCGGAACACTTGAAAGATGAACCTCGGAATCACTGAATCAGTTTTGAAACACGGAATAAACATAACAGGTTCAAAACTCGGAACAGTGAAGAAACGATTCAAAACTCGGAAACCTTTGAGCCATATGGAAACTGTCTTAAACCTCGGAGAATGATCAGTTAAAACTCAGAAACTTAAACATTATCTTAACATCTTTAAGAAAACTCAGAAACTCTTCTATGTGCAAAACTCGGAATAACAGAAGATTGCAAAACTCGGACTGCTTAAAACCTTAGGAAACTCGGACAATGATAATACTAGGATATGGTAAAGCTCAGAAACAAGTCTCCGGACTTTCTCCCTAGTGTGACTTCACACTAGTTCACCAAAACCCCGGAACCACAAACACAGAGTTTTAAACTCAGACAAACCTTTTTGGATCAAAACCCTAGATCTCCAAACCAACACAGCCGACGAACAGCTTCATTTTCTTCAAGTTTTCTCCAGAATCTTCAAGTCTTCAGGATGTTTGGCGGAAACAAACATCAAATCAAGAGCAATGGTGATTCGGAAGGCGGTTAGACCATTCCAAATCGGTAACCATGCTCTGATACCACTGTGAAAACACCGGATCGATGACGAACATCAAACATTGCACTTGATTCAAGACATGAAGAACAAAATATGAAGAACAAGATAGAAATATGTAGAAGATGAATCCTTTATATTGAATCAGTCATCACAGATTACATACCAAAGGAGTAAACATCATCTACAAGCTGGTTTAGATCACAAAGATCTAAACCCTAGCTTTCTCTCACTAACACATAGTCTCCCTCTCTCTCTAGAATACACACAGTGATTGAGAATGGATGGGATCTTGTGAGAGGTGCACAAAGCTCTCAAGAGTTCATCTTGGTTCCTCCATCGATGGATGTTGCCCTAATCCTATACAACACATATATATAGACTAGGACTAAAACTCGGACAAACAATCTACACCAAAACCCTGACTTTTGTCCCTAACAAAAAACCCCTGACCTTTGTCCTAAACACAAAACTTGGACAAAATGTCCCAAGGATAAACCTTAGACTAACTTTCAAGACATGTACAATAAAGACCCTACAAATTGGAAGACATGCACTTATTACCCAAAGTGCACTAACAAACTCCCCTTGGTCTTCATGTGGTCTTGAATTCTTCATTATCGTTGACTTTAACTTGGACTTCTGTTTTGGTTGACCAGAACTGATAAGCGACAGTTACCTGGCAGGAACTGCACTTACAGTTGTTTTTTCTGCAAGCATCTCAAAGGCTCCTTCTGACCCGTTTGTTGATAATATTTCTCTAGTGTAAACATGATTCTGGTTAACTTTCTCAAACTCATCAGCAGCACTACCGGGAACTCCGTACCATGTTTTTGGTGCCCCACAGTGATGATAATTTATGCTGGGAAAAAAAAGACGCGTTCAAGTCTTATACCAGAAACCAAGTTACCAAAAAGTTTCAGGCTCACCGTTAACGGCCATCCCTTTAAAGGCATATTATTTAACGTTCCAGCTGCTGCTGAAACATCCAACAAAAAAAAGTGATGAAACAAGGATAATTAATGGGCTGATTAAAATATTAAATCAAATCACTATTTAAGTTTAATCTAAACGGATCTAATTTAAACCATGGCCCGACTAAACATATCAGGATCAAATTCTAAAGAGCTCAATTTTCATAACTGTCACCTAAAATAGAGTATTAAAATAAATATTATTCAAAAAGTACCATGTCTTCGGCTCGGACGTCTTGAACGCTTCATGGTGTGCATGTCTTCGGCTCGGACATCAACTCCGAGAATAAGTTTGTGAAAATGCAACCCAACAACATGATATATGGGATTCTATGCCCATTTCATGGTGTGCATGGTGAACCCTTTTACGTATATGTCCTTCACGAACCCGCCTCTTCCGACACCAGTTTTGATCTGGACTCCTGACTCGGAGTTGATGACTACAATGTCTTCGGCTCGGACGTCTTGAACGCTGCCCGACATTTCACTTCCTAAAGCAATGACCGCACTCGTTGGTGAAATGCACGTGAGCCGTCGGATTACAAGTTGTTGGGTCGGCATACCGTACGCGATCCCGTACTCGTCCAAACTGCTCTTCACAGCTACACAATCATCCCCGGACACAATGTAACAGTCCTCGATTCGTGTATTTGTGCAAGAATCTGGAAGAACAGAAGTTCATTCAAGTCAAACATATTACTTTTTGACTTTGAAATTAAGTTTAGTTTATTTTCATTACTTTAAGAAAAAGAATTTAGTTACATTGCTACGCGTCATAGACATCTCTAAAAACAGCTGATCAGGTGACATTTGAGATCAAATGCATAACATATTTCAATTCAAAAATAAGTTAAGTTTGACTTAAAAAGTCAAAGTATACATAAGTCATTACCGGGGTTGATTCCATTAGTATTCGGAGATCTAACTGGTGCAAGAATAGTAATTCCCTGAATGATTATATTGCTGCATCAACAACACTAAATGAATCGACAACATTCTATAAAAGAAAACCACAAACAACACGCGATTAAAGCATTTTGGCCATACCTGCTATATATTGGATGAACTTTCCACGAAGGAGAATCGATCAGAGTAAGATTTGATTTTGTCGCTTTGCTGTGATTGAGCCAATGTAAAAGGCAGTCCTTGTGAAGAAAGATACGGTAGCCATGCCCAACCTGATCAACAAATAGAGCACATTAGATACAAGCTCAAAGAAAGAATAGAAGGCCGAACAAATAATAGGAAATCACAATAAAGTAAACTTAATCTTAACAGGACAGTGCGTCAACTTTGTTGTTAAAATGAGAAAGCTGCTCCAGTTTACGTGATTGAAAAAATTTGCATCGACCTTTACCACTTGATTCAATATCTTCACTTTTCCTCTACATCCCAGTGAACCCTAAATTACTCAGCTTTGTTTATCGTTTCACCGTATTTTTTGAGGACCCATCATCATCTGCTTCGTCTGCTTCCCTGTAAAAACAAGAATGTAGCAATCACATGAACCCATTTGGCTTAACCAGAACCCACTTTGACCCGTTAACCAACCCACCCGTCACTCCATTATTAAAAAAAATCAGTGAGGACTTACCATAACACTTCAACACCACCTTTGAAGTAGGATTCACATGTACCCCAACTGAAGCGAACCAATGATGGGAAACCAAATACCGAGTGCTTGTGATGTTCTAACCAACCTTTAGTGCTGGGATCTACATAGATATTCGTTGTTGTTAACAGTTCGACAAGTAGGTTATTATAAAGGCTAATGAGACCAAATAAACAAAAAAGCTTGTCGATATTAATAGGTTTTTCAAAGTAAAGAAACAGATGAATTCTCACCTCCGGGATACCCAGATCCAAAGTTTCTATGCATATTTTCAGCAGTTTCATCAAAGTTCTAGTTTTGCAATGCATGGTCCCTTGTAACCTGAATTAACGAATAATCGGGTCAGGATGGGCATCCCAGAAACACTTCTTATCCTTTATTTTTTGAGTTTTATATCTTTGGAAATAATCTAATTAATTTTACTGAAAGCATCTATGAGGTTTCATACATTTTGCAAACACTTTGGGTGACTTAGTTTCAACCATTATCATTCTAGCCATATCTTCTAAGTTTACCATTTGACCCGTTAAAGAAAAAAATATACCCCAAATCGACTCATTTATCCATAAAATAGTCGAAATTGGCACCCTCTAGTACAGAGTTTGTTCAGAGACAGGATATGTGACTTTATTTATAGATTGAAAAAAAAACTGAAAAGTTCACCTTGGCAACTATACTTGCTTCACTAACAACTGGATAAAGACTATGAGCTTTCTTTGCAACCACAAGAACAATGCAACAAGTTGAACCAATTGTTGTCATAAAACGTGTTTATGATACCAAATTAGTAACAGGAGCAAGGACGATAGGTGTCTCGGAACATTGGTAGAAAGTGAAAGAAGAGACGGAGACATACCTGATGACGGCGACGTGGAAGGGTAGTGGTTCAGGGCGGCGACCTGCCGGTGATGATGATTGTGTGTGGCAGAACATCTGTGTAATCGACTCTTTGAGTGCTTATAAACACCTAAATTGCAAACCCAACATTCAAGCCACATCTTCAATTGCATTCAATACGAAATTGAATGTACAATTAATTAGGGCATCGATTACACAACTCTATGATAAGAAACTGAAGAACTCATTGAAAGGAGGGGCAGATTTGGGAGCGGAGGATGAAAATCATGGAGATTAGATGTGACCTTTCAGATGACGTCTTAAAAATTGAGGGTGAAATTACATTTCTATCCATAGGAAATGCTTATATATAGTATATAGATAAGAAAACATATCCAAGCTACTTGGTTATCATTACTCTTGTATAAGACAATTCTCCAACAATCAACAGTAGCAAACCATTGATTTTTTTTTTTTTTTAAATAGCAAAAGAACACAATTCTCCAACATCATTTCCCGCCTAGATTTTATATTTACACACTGCTTAGTTTTTGGTCTGATATGTTCATTGAAATCAAGTCATTTAAAAGTTGGTTTGTTTCTCCAAAACTATAATGCTATATTGCTATTATTCATTTATGATAAAACTTGTATGTATGCAATGTATCATATTTCCATTTATAATAATTGTTAGGGTAAATTACACTTTTCGTCCTTTATGTTTGTACCGAATTGGAATTGCAACGGATAGCCTTTAACTTCAATAATTACAGCCACAATCCTTTTTTTGTTAAAAGCGTTACATCATATGTCCTTTAGCACTAACCTTGTTAAAATTATCAGTTAAGTCTAGTCATGTGCAAAGCACATAAGGGTATTCGTGTTATTTTACCCTACCATTTTATTTAAAAGTATATTTGTATTTATTTATCAATAAACAAAAAATAAAAAAACATGAATATAAACCCAAACTCACTTCATCTTCTTTATCCTGAACCACTGCCCTAGCATCACCAACGCCACCACCACCGTCGTAAGCACCGCCACCGCCCTAGCACCGCCACCGTCTAACATTCTTCATCTCTTCGTCTTTATCCATCTTTTCTTGCTCGATTGCAGCAGTGGAGAGATGCTAGAGGGGTGACGGAACCCAGATCTAAGAAATCGCAGATCTGCAAAATTGAAGCTTTTATTATCGTTGTCTCCTCAGATCGAAATCACCAGTATAATAATAATAATAATAATAATAATAATAATAATATATGTGGTGTTTGGGATTCCTTATTTCCCCCCAACTTTTAACTTATTGACTTTTATAAGTTAATAAGTTGTTAAAATAGTGTTTGGCAAAATGAGAAGGACTTTTAAAATGACTTTTAGTTTACTCTTGATAAGGGGCTTTTTGAGAAGTCACGATTTCTCACTTCTCAAACCCCAAAAGTCCTTTAATGAACAAAATCGCCATTAAACCCCTCCACAACTACCAGAGACATCTGCCGCCAACATCCCTATTTCATCTCCAACTACCCAGCAATCACTCCTCTGTTAATCAATTACACCAGACTGTTCTCTGTTCATCTGCAAAATATAGTAACATTGATTGTCGATAGAATGTTTCTGTTCATCTGTGCCAACATCCTCATTCATCATTAATCTTCAATTTCTCCAACTACACCAGACAACTACTCATCTCTGTTCTCATTAAGCTTCAATTACTCCCCAAGTACCACTCTTACATTTGCCCTATATCTACCAACAAACATCAAGCAATCGACACATCAGCTTACCAGCGACATCAGCATGTTCAAGTAACATCAGCAGGTTCCATGGCGGCCCTTCTTCTTCCACACTCCAACAGGTCGCATTTACAATCTAAAGGTGCTTTTGATTTGATTGATTGTGCAAATTTCTTACCTTGAATTGCTAGTTGAATAGCCTAAGAAAACTGATTGATTGTGCAAATTTCTTACCTTGAATGAAGGGGGATGAGGAGATGATATACACAACGGGAATTGTCGAATGTTTTTTTTTTCCTAACTGAGAAATGACCAGTATCAGTATGATTTAAGTATCGAAGTTCTAAGTGTTGTAGTTGACTTAAGGTTTCAAAGAAAACCATTGCGGTTGCTTGATGTTTTTTTCTAACTGGGAATTTTTTTCTGTTCACTTCTCACAAACCTTCTATACACATGAGTGCTTACTTTTTTCTTGTCCATAAGTTATTCACTATTAATAGGTGTTGTTGACTTCTTCGATGAACCCATCAAATGAAAGCACATTGAGTTATTATTTACCAGTCATGAAACCTCCATAATATCCTTTCCTGTTCTAAAAAAAAACGATGTAATATCTATAACACGGTTACTTGTTGCATTTGCAAACTATGAAATTTTATTTTGAGGGAATAATGATCTTGTAGATTATTTCTGTGCCTCCTATTCTTCAGATTTGATGTCTAATTTGTTTAGCATATATGTTTATATATCTGCCTTTTATCTTACTAAATTTTAATCAGTGTTGTAAAAGTCGCTAGGCGGTCCCTAGTCGGCCGACTGGGGAGTTGAGAGTAATCGGTCGGAGAGTACTCGGGGAGTACGTGGACATGGTAAATATAAAGAAAATTAATTGTTATATATTATTTATGTGTTAAAATAAGCATAATTCATGTCAACTGAGTATAATTTAAAATGAAACATGTTTAAAGTTCAAATATTCTGAATACAAGTCCGACTAGTCTGAGTACAAGGCCCAGTAGTCCGAGTACAAGGCCGAGTAGGCCGATTTTGACCGAGTTTGACCGATTAAAAGTCAACAAACCACGTTGACCGCCTAGACCGACTAGGCCGACTACGTCCGACTAGGCGCCGACTAGGCGCCGACTAGGCACCGAGTACTCCCGAGGCCGACTAATTGAGACCGCCTAGGAGGAAGTCACCTCGGAGGGGGTCCGAGGACCGAGTACTCGCCGAGTACTCGGCCGAGTAATCCGACTTTTACAACACTGATTTTAATACATCAATAGACAATGACATGGGCATATATTGATATCAATTTCTTTAGCCTTTATGCTTTAAGTTGCTATGCCATATGTGGCCATATGCTTGAGAGCACTACATTAACTGATGTTTATCGGCATTCAGTAAATGGATGAAAACCGCCAAAAAGTCGTTGGTTGTGAAACATCATCTAACAAGAATAAATCGAGATTATTGTGGGATGATTTTACGTTCAAGCAGTTTGTCGATGCATGCTTGCTTGAATATAGAAGAGAGAATAGACCTGGTACAAGCTTTAGTAAGGTTGGGTGGGCGAATATAATAAACACTAAGTACGAGAAAACAGGCAAAACCTTTGAAAGAAAGCAAATAACAAACAAATGGGACAACATGAAAAAAGAATGGACGCTTTATGACCGCTTGATGAGGCTTGAAATTGGGATTGGTGGGACGAGAAGCTTCATCGACGCATCGCTCGAGTGGTGGGGTGAGAAAATAAAAGTATGTTCTACTTTTACCATCTAATAAACTTATAATCAAAGACATAATGTTAGACGTATTTGTGTTTTGTTGTAGGTAGATCCCAACTATGCCAAATTTAGGGGTGCAAATTTGGAGATCTTCGAGAAAGATTATGCTACTTTGTTTCTGGATTCGGTTGCTGTAGGAGACAATGCTATGACTCCGATACAATTTCAAAATGATGTTCAAACTGAAAATATAGAGGGCAAAGGAGATAGTGATGAAAAAAGTTTAGGTGATGATGAGCCTTTGTTTCCTCCTTTCGTCGAAAGTAGTTCGAATAAAAGGAAGAAATCTAAGGATGTTGCTCACAAATGGTCAACCAAGAGCAAAACTTCATCTTTCGAAGAAAAGCTAGATGTTGTATTAGATGCCTTATCAACAAAAAGCACCCAAACTTTTCCACCAAATAATGCCTCCCCAACAATTGCCGATTGCATGAACATTGTCATCACTTTTACCAGATTCGAAGAAGATTCTCAAGATTATACACGTGCATTGCGTGTTTTAATCAAAAAGCTAAATCGTGAAGCGTTTATGTATCCAACAACTCATCAAGCAAAGATCAGCCTCCTTAAGTCTCTCGTGGAAGAATGATTAGTCGTTTTACATTATGTGTTATTGTTTGATACTATGTGCTATCGTTTGACATTATGTGCTATTTCTAACTTTAATATTATGTGTTATTGTTGACATTGTCTGTTATTTTTACCTTTAATATAATGTATTTTTGTTTACATCTTTGTATTAATAGGATGGAGAGTGATGACTCTGATTCGTATGAGAGTGATGAAGAAAATTTGGTGAACGAGGATATAGAATTCAAAAGGTTATGGGGAATACCTGTGCAAGGAATAATAATAGCTCGTGGCTTGCATAATAGAAGAAGGCCATGTCACACATCGAATCGTACAGGCCACATGTATATTAATGAAATATTAACTAGCCATCCTAGACGGTGTTATGAAATATTTAGATTGCACGTGCCAGTTTTTAGACAGTTATGCATAGATCTTGTTACTAATTACGGATTGAAACAAAGCCGTAATATGTCTGTAGAGGAGTAGGTCGGAATCTTCTTGATGAGTTTGGCTCATGGTTGTACGAATAGGTTTGTCCAAGAATCTTTTAATCATTCTGGGAAACTATTCATAGACATTTCCATAAAGTTATGGCAGCCGTGCTTAAGATGAGTGCTAACATCATCAAGCCATCCGAAAACTATAATGATGAGGTGCCTGCTCATATATTAAATAATCCTCGGTATTATCCAATGTTCAAGGATTGCATTAGTGCTATTGATGGAACACACGTGAGGGCATCAGTTCGATTGAAGGACCAAACGAAGTACATTGGTCGAAAGGGATATGCGACACAAAATATAATGGCCGTTTGTGATTTTAACATGTGCTTTACATTCGTATGGGCTGGATGGGAGGGTAGTGCACATGATACCAAAATCTTCAATGAAGCCTTACGGAGGCCGGAGCTTCTATTTCCACATCCAACGGGTGGTTAGTATAAAGCATTTTTTTTATGTTATTAATACTTGTTTGAAACGACTAACAAATGTTTGTTATATTTGTAGACAAATATTACGTTGTTGATGCCGGATACCCAAATACTAAAGGGTATCTTGCTCCATACAAATGTCAAACCATTCGTTATCATATACCAGAATTTCAACGGGGACAAAGTAGTGCTATGCATGCTCCTCGTGGACCAAAAGAGACATTTAACTATCACCACTCGTCATTGCGGAATATCATTGAGCGAACCTTTGGAGTATGGAAAGCTAGGTGGGCATTATTGAGAGATATGCATGTTAATTACACATATGAGCACCAAGTGAGTATTGTGATAGCATTGATGGCGATCCATAACTTTGTTAAAAAGTCTGGTATGTTTGATGAAGCATTTAACACGGCCTAACAAGAATCTTACAATCCCCGCGGTACTAGTGATGAACTTCATGAAGAAGTTCCGTCTAACAATCGTGCGGATGATGATGGTATGTATATGGCAGCGATAAGAGATATGATTGCGCAAGATATAATGGAATCACGAAGAAGAACATAGTATGAGATTAGTTTGTTATTCTTGTGCATTTTTTTTTGTGTTTTTAGCAATCTCAATGTAATATTATTATCTTCTAATTAGGAAATTATAAAATATGTAAACAAATTTTATGTTATACGTTTTATGAAGTTGTTTTTCAATATGCAAGAGAGAAAAAAAAAGAAGCTAAATCAAACACTTTTTAAAGGATGTCCTTTTTGGTCATTTTACATGAATAAGTTAAACCAAACACCTTTTAAAAAAACTAGTAGTACTTATTAACTTATTGGCTCATAAACTAACCCAAACACTTTTTTAAAAAGTTCTTTTCAAAAAGTCGTAAGTTAAATAAGTCATTCTCACGAAAAGTCTTTTTTAACTTATATAAGCTAACCCAAACACCTCATAATACAATAAGAGAAAAATGAATAAAACCCACAAAAGTCGATCACGTTTTCCCATTTCTCAATTGTTTTAAGTTTTAACCGGTTTACCCAATCAAAACAGAAAACGTCAACTCTCAGGCAATTTTCGGCTTTGATTGATCTGGTTCTTGTCTTAATCAGGTTGTGTTACTATTATCAGGTTCTTGTATTTATTAGGTTGTGTTACTATTTCTGATTAGTTTCACAATTTGAAGGTTGAATTTGGAGTAGTGTTGCTGGATGATGTCCGAGCTCCATAGAAAAAAAAAGTTGCCGGCGAAGATGACCGGAGAGAGGCTGACCGGAGTTGGGAAGGGCTGGGGTAATTAATCTCTTAGACGGTGGAGGTGCTTACGGCGGTGGCAGTGCTTACGACGGTGGTGGTGGCGGTGGTGATGCTAGGGCAGTGGTTCAGGATACAGAAGATGAACTGAGTTTGGGTTTATATTCATGTTTTTTTTTTTTTTTTTGCTTATTGATAAATAAATATAAATATACTTTCAAATAAAATGGTAGGGTAAAATGACAGAAATACCCTCATGAGCACATGATTAGACTTGATTGATAATTTTAACTAGGTTAGTACTAAAGGACCTATGGTGTAATGCTCTTAACAAAAAAATGACTGTGACTGTAATTATTCAAGTTAAAGGCTATCCGTTGCAATTCGCTAAAAACATAAGTGACGAAAAGTGTAATTTACCCTAATTGTTATATAAATAAAATTTACATAATAATTATAATAGTAAATAAGAAATATACTTGAAATCTCAATGGCTATCTTTTAGCAAACTAACGGGTGTACCCGACACCCGATTACCCGACAGGTATTGGGCCAGGTATTTTACAACCGGGTATGGGTATGAGATTACCAATACCCAGCCTGAAGCAGGCCCATTGCCATCCCTAGTGTGACTGTTTCAACTATACGAAGACCCTATCCAGCTGCAGTAGGACTAAACCCTGCAGGAGGCGTTTTGACTTCACTTGGAAGTCTTGGGTGAACTGCGAACATGAACAGCCTTTGCATTTCAACACACAAATATACAGAGAAATACATAATATAAATACTAGTATACATAGGTTGGAATAATACGTTAATAATTTGAGGTAGAAAATAAAAGGAAGCCCACTGATCATTCACAACGACTTGGAAAGTCTTTCATGGGCCATAAGGTCCCAACCATCTAACCCATTTATTACTTCAATAGTTTGTTCATCATTGCAACTCATATTCTTCTCATTTTTCTAAAAAAGTTGAGGTTGAATCATGGGAACTCAGTGGGTTTTCGGGCTTCATCTCGTTATCTTAAGCATGTTTTTGGTTGCAACCAAATATACTTGTTTGGGTGCTCAAAATTCGACAAGAAGCTGCCATGAACGAGAGAGACTAGCACTACTCCAGTTCAAACACAGCGTCAAAGATGACTTTGAAATGCTCTCATCATGGGTTGGCATTGATTGTTGCTCATGGAAAGGAGTCCGCTGTGATGGTGTCACCGGAAGAGTTGTCAGTCTTCATCTCAGAGGAGATTTCGGCAACTATGATTACCCCGAAGACATGTACTACTTAGAAGGTGACTATGATTACCACGGAGACGGTTACTACTTAGAAGGTGATAAGGTGAACGCATGTTTGGCTGAGTTAAGACATCTGCAACATCTGGATTTGAGTGGAAATAATTTTCAAAGAAGTCGGATCCCTAAATTCTTTGGATCCTTCAAGCAGCTAAGTTACCTCAATCTCTCTCATGCAGGTTTTAGTGGTATTATTCCCCATCACATTGGAAATCTCTCCAATTTGAAGGTTCTTGATCTTCGTTCAATTTATATGCTCACGTCAAATGATATGGCATGGGTTTCTGGCCTTTCCTCACTTGAGCATCTTGACTTGAGTCATGTGTATCTTTCTCAAGCAAACAATGTTGATATGGTATTTTACATGATTCCTTCATTAACATATTTAAGTTTGAGAGGTTGTGACCTTACTAATGCTGATCTTGGTCTTCACCTTAATTCAAGTAAAATACTTCCCACCATTGAACATTTGAATCTTAGATCAAACTATTTTGAAGCTCAACTCCCTCACTTTTTTCAGAACTTGACATCCTTAAGGTTCCTTGATATTTCAAGATATAATCTTAGTCTGGCATGGAACTCTGTAAACCTGCTAAACACGATCCCTTCTTTATCAGAATTGCATTTGTCACATTGTGGGCTTCACAATGCCCCCTTTTCACCCACTTATTTGAATTCCAGTGCCCATTCCAACATACAATATTTTGATCTTAGCTGGAATTCAATTGAGGGTAGATTTCCATATGAATTAATGAACATCACTTCCCTAAAAGTCCTTGACCTTTCGCACAACAGTTTGAACTCATCAGTTCCTGTCATGCCTAACCTTCTAAAGCTCGATATTTCTTCTAATAAGTTTGAGCACATGGAGCTTGTTGCGATTTGGAGACAATGTCATCTGAAGGAATTAAGTCTTTCCTTTAACAGTTTTATAGGTTCAATCCCTAAAGCTTTGGAGAGATTAAGATCTTTAGAAGTATTAGATCTGTCTCATAACAAATTAACCGGTCCCGTTCCGACATTCCTTGGAAACCTTACCAAACTTAACCTTTCTTATAATCAATTTAGCGGTTCTATCCCAGAATCATTGGGAAGATTAACAGGTTTAACTCATTTAAATCTGCAATCAAACCTGTTAATAGGTCCAATCCCAGAATCATTGGGAAGATTGACAGGTTTAACTCATTTATATCTGCAATCAAACCTGTTAACAGGTCCAATCCCAGAATCATTGGGAAGATTAACAGGCTTAACTAGTTTATGTCTGCAATTGAACCTGTTAACAGGTCCAATCCCAGTTTCAGTTGGGCAACTCACCAAACTCGTTGAATTAGATGTCTCTGAAAATTCTTTAGAAGGAGAGGTTTTGGAAGCCCATTTTGCTAAACTCTCGATGTTGAAGTACTTAGACACAACTGCTAATCATAGGTTGATTATTAATATCTCAAATGATTGGATTCCTCCATTCCAACTGAGGCATGTTCGACTTAGTTCTTGCAAGATTGAAAATGGATTTCCACAGTGGTTGCAAAATCAAAGGATGCTTGAGGAGTTGGTATTGTCTAATGCTAGCCTATATGGTTTTCCACCAACATGGCTTCAGAACATGCCCATACTTAATAAATTAGATCTCTCTCACAACAAACTCATTGGATCTTTAATAAACCTTCCATTTATCGAATACACCGAGTTTTTACTTCTACAAGACAACCTTTTCAATGGGTCAATTCCAAGGTCAATGTGTAGAAGAAGACGGTTGGTAATTCTCGATGTTTCCAGCAATCGGTTATCTGGAAACATTCCTGATTGTCTAGAGAATCTACAATACATGAGGATGCTTATACTTAGTTCAAATGGGTTGTCTGGAGTCCTCCCAAGTTCTTTAGGAAATATTAATTCATCATTAAGATGGTTAAAACTGAATGACAATAACTTCAATGGCCAAATACCACAAGACTTGGGAAAGTTGAGAAACTTAGAAGTTTTGGATTTGGGCAATAACGAATTCTCAGGAAACGTACCAAAATGGATTGGAAAAAAACTTTCAGAATTGAGGATTCTTAGGTTGCATGAAAACAACTTCACAGGAGGTATTCCTCATTCTTTGTGCAAACTTTCATCTCTTCATATTTTAGACATCGCACACAACAACTTAACAGGATCCATCCCTCATTGTTTTGGAGAGTTGAGCGGGATGGTTGAGGCAATAGATGCATTTGATTATCACATCATTTACATGGAGGAGTTTAAGCTGATGGATGTGATTCAAGTCTTTAAAGGAAGCGAGCTTGAATATAAAAAAACGAGATATATAGTTGTTAACATGGACCTTTCAAGCAATAAACTTACAGGAGAAATCCCTCCAGAGATAACTGCACTTGTTATGTTGATGGGTCTCAATTTGTCTCATAATCATCTGAGTGGGAGTATTCCATATAGCATCGGAAAAATGAAGGCGTTAGTATCTCTTGACTTCTCAGACAACCAACTAAGCGGGACGATCCCGCCAAGCATGGCTGCTTTGAACGATTTGAGCTCAATGAATCTGTCACACAACAAACTGTCAGGAAGAATTCCAACTGGAAAACAACTGCAGACACTTATCGACCCATCAATATATGCTGGTAACAGGGATCTCTGTGGTGCACCTCCGCAAAATAATTGTTCCAATCCCGAAAACCCACCAGCCACAACAAGCAAGAACAAATACAAAAAGGCTAATGGGCTAAGGAAGGTATGGTTTTACTTGGACATAACGTGTGGATTTGCAACAGGTTTTTGGGGTATTATTGGAGTTTTGGCATTCAAGAAGCAATGGAGAAGGAAGCTTTTTATGATTGCAGAGGTAACCATGGATAAGGTATATGTGGCGGTTGCAGTGCAGATTTCCAAGATTAAAAGAGGCAGAGAAGCCTAATAGATTCTTATAATAGACAATATTTGTAAAATTGTTGTTTTGATTTAAAATACTCTGTTGTGTAATATATTTATACCATGGGTGTGGTTAATACAAATAAGAATATTACAATACACGAGATAGAATACAGGTGACAGATTACAGAAGAATTGGACTGAAGATTAGACATGCATAACTTACCGAGAAACAATCCAAAAAGAGGTATGCAACAATTGTTCAAAAAGCGATAATAACAACTGTAGTTCAGCTAACAAATCTCTGATTATTTTTCGTTCTTTAGATTCTTTCTCGTTCTGTAGTGTTTCCTGCAAAATCTTTACAGAATACAAAGTCATTAGAATCTGCAAAACCTATACATAATACAAAGCTACTAGAATTGACAGACTGTAAGTTCCAAAAGTCTGGGATAAGGAGTTTACTTTGTTGACTTCAAAAGTGTACGAAGATTCGTAGCTAGCATCACTTAATGGACTCGTTTAAGGAACCAGCTGGCATTAGAATATGAAGCATATTACTACCTTTGTCTAATCTTGGTTTCGGTTTCAACTAAATATCAATATACTATACTGGGTTGCTATGAACAAAAGAGGCTAGCTCTGCTCAAGTTCAATTATACAGATAATGTCAAGTTAGTTGCGATAGTTTCACTGGTAGAGTTTGCTTAGTTGATGAAGAGTACTACATAAAATCTCGGTTTAAGGATTCATACGATTCGGGGGAAATACTCACCACAGCAATTTAAAAAGATAACTTAGTTGATGAAGAGTACTTCATAAAATCAACTGAATTGCTTAAACCGAAGCCAGTCATCCGGTTTAAGGATTCATACGATTCGGGTTTGACAGTTTAACAGTGTCAGTTTGAAATTTGGAACAGGCCATTTAAATTTTAAACATTTCTAATTATTATTTTGAATTTTAAAATATGCAGTTATCAATATGTTTAATATCAACATCATTTTAGAGAGCACAAACTAACAATTTTAAGACAAGAATCCAGTTCAAACCATTTTGGTAAACAGACACAAAAAAATATGTAGCCACAGTTATCTTTCAGTAGGAATGAGCAAATGGTACCGGGTACCGACTTTCGACATTTACAGTACAGAGTTCATCCCTATCCTAATTGATCATCAAGAAGTACCCACTCATTCACAAACACAATAAGATTATATAGATAATGAAAAAAAAAAGCTAATTAAAAACCGTATCAACTGAATTGTAATAAAATTTGCTTAACTGCAATGATTTTAAAATAAGTATGCACATAAACAACTTATGGATCTCCTTATTCTGAAATTTATCTTCAACCTTCAAAAAACCACTTCATTTGGTGAGCAAATTCATATGAAAACCCAGCAACCACTGCCAAAGGGAACACATCCCAATATCCATCGACGAACACACCAGCGGCTGCAACTTATATCCCGCAACAGTTTCACTCACTTCCTCTGGGTCACAATTGGTCAAAATCAACCCAACTTTGCCGTTAATATGAGGAATTGCGCCAACAAAAGCAGGTTTTCCGGTTGACGGGGCATGGATCTCGAGTGAGCGCCTCATGAAAGAATTCTTAACCATGACGACAGATGAGTGGAGTCGCAGTCCTTGCCTTATGGCCTGAAGTAAATAAAAGTAAGAATAAGACAGATGAGTGGGGTCACAGTTCACACAAAGAGTGTCGGCACTCACGATGACGAGATGTTTGTTATATTTTCACTCCGCGTCACTACTACTACGTAAAAATGAGCAATCACTAATTTTTTTCATGTTTGTATGTAATGGTGTCACAAATTTTAACTACTCATTACCCATTAAAATAATATATAATTTATGTAATTAAAAAAGTGTGTAAAAATATTATTGGTGGAATAAAAAAAGATGGTTAACCGAAAAAATAACCGTAGGTTAGTAACCGGTTATAAGTGTTTAGTATAATAATCGGTTATTAACCGGTTTTTTTAAACCGGTTTTTTAACCGATAGACTGGTTAACCGAAAAAATAACCGAAAAATTCAAAAAAAAGGCAAAAAAAACCGGTTAATAACCGAAAATAACCGGTTAATTAACCGAACCGGTTAAAGTAATTAACCGGACCAGTTAAAAAAATAACCGGTTAAAGTAATAACCGGTTAAAGCATTAACCGGTTAAAGTCAAAAAGTCAAATTAACCGGTATAACTGGTTAACCGAACCGGTTATTAAAATTAACCGGTTTGTGCACCTCTACCTTGACGGATAAAAATCGACCTTCATTCCTCACATTCGTTTGTTTCACCATGGATTTTTGTGAATATCCAACTCTGCGACCACTATTTTCAGGTCCTTCACCGGACTAAAGGATTTTATACGTTTTTGAATGTAGAAAGACAAAGGTTTGAGGTTGTTTAACTACTTGTATATGTAAATAACTAAATATTACAATTATCGGTCAATTTTCATCTTTAAACAGAACATTTAAAACACATAAAAGTAGTTAAAGATCAACTCATTCCCTTTTGTTAAGACCATGAAAAAAACCTAGGTTTTTTTCCTTCATGAATGTCGCCTTGAAGACCTTGACATTACATATGGAATAAAATGCACCTACATGACGAAGAATCCCAGTTAATTAAACAAAACCAGAAAAGCAAAAATATTTTTTAGATGATGTAACACAGTCTGATTTAGAGACCCGATTAAGCAGCAAAACAAAATATAATTGATGCAAGTTACAAGTACCTGGGAGTGATTACGTACACCATGATCTTGAAGATATGCAGGCTTTTCATTGTGGTATGAGAGACTAATGTTTTTGCCACACATGCTCCCTGAAAACACATGAGAAATAGCAAGTAATTCATGGTACCAAGTCATGACTAAACCAGAAAATCATAACTAGTATACCTAAAGGTAGCAAATTCAAGCCTTTTAATGAAAACCCGTTAATACAGATTGGATTTGATTGATAACGGGTCAAACAGATTAATCATACAAAATAACCTAAATATGAAACCAAACCAACCAGTTATGACACACATATAAAGGTGACCTATTTTGACCCAATAACCCGAACTGCCCGTACCACCGTTGCAAATGTCTAAGCTTGATCAAGAATGACGCAAGCACGGACGAAAAAGCAACCAGGTAACAGAAAACAAAGAGAAATACCAAGAAATATGGCGATGACCCATCTTTGACTGCTTCATTTCATTGACTTTTTTTCTCAACAGCAATTTTCAAATCCTTGACTGTTGCAGAATTCATCACAGCAACATCTGTGTCCAATACAAGCAACCAACGATTCATTAATGATATGCTAAGCTGAAATTAAAAAACCAAGCAAGCATTGGAAAAAGTATTTACTCTTGAAAAACCGGTTAATACGGATCGGATATGATTGATAACGGGTCAAACAGATTATGTATACAAAATAACCTAAAAACAAAACCAAAAACAAAACCAAATGTATATGTCCACTTAAGTTGTTTGTAATCACATTCAATACACTGAATAGTTACGAAATAAAAAAAATGGAACACAAAGCGTTAGCTGGTCCAGTTAAGACACGTGGATAAAGGTGACCCGTTTTTGACCCAATACCCTACCTGCCTCTATCACCATTTCAAATAACCAAGTTGAAACAAGAATAACTCAAGCAGAAATGAGAAACAACCAAGTAACTGAAGAAAAAAAAAAGAGAGAGAGAAATACCAAGAAATATGGCGATGGCCCATCTTTGACTGCTCTATTTCATTGACTTTTTTCTCGACAGCTAGTTTCAAATCCTTAACTGTAGCAGAATTCATCATAGCAACATCTGTGTCCCACACAAGAAACCAACTGTCATTATTGACATGCTAAGCTGAAAATAAGAAACTAAGCAAGCATAATCAATTAATCACATACCAAAAGATGTGCACTCCCAAGTTCCAAGCTGATGAGGGTGTCAACATCTGATAGAGTTGGTTTCTTTGGTATATCTGCAGGCACATGATCATCGAGGAGTGAAGCTAGTGTTGAATTGAGCCCTGCTTTCTTGACATTGTTACCATTTTACTCTAGGAACACGTTATCATCCTCATAGACACCAACGGACGTTGGTTCAGGCATTTACCTCCAATCGAAGAGATACAAGAAAATTGTTTCATATAACTTCAAAGGCAATGAAACAAACTTTTCAATGTTTCCAATCGGAAATACATGACAATAATATAACCACAAGAAGTATTTTGGCATTTTGTACCAAACAAACAGTATCCGCGTACATATTTTTAGACCCTCTAACTCACAAAAACCCCTCTAGACCTACTCCTAGATCTACACCAACGTCCACCACGGGACCAGAATCCTCAACCACTTTGAACGCCTTTACTAGACACCTTTATATCGCTATGCTACAAGCCCTTTGGTATCCACCTACATGAGAATCACATTTTCAAAATCAGAACTACTTATAAACCTGACTCGAAATTCATTATTGGGGAAAGGAGAATTCATATTATTGATGAACAAATGAACCAAATCCAAAAAAATAACATATTGGCATCGGGCATTGGGGCTGTTTTCACTTCAAAACGATGCCATAAGCTAAGAAACTCAGTGGGGCAATACATCAAACACCTTATGTGCAAGAACCACAACAATTACCAAACCGTTAAAAGGACTCAATCAATTCAAGTTACACATTCAGGAATCAGAACTGATACCAAAAAGAGAACAATTTGGCATATATAGCATATCAATTTTAATTATATGTCACATAGGTCCCGGCTCAAAGTAAAATAGCTTAACCTGTAGTTCAACTCCTTCGGCTTCACCAAAACCTAACTTGACGGATAAAAATCGAACATCTTTCTCCATTCGTTTGCTTTTCGATGGATTTTTGTGACTTTCCAACTCTGCGACCATTATTTCAGGTCCTTCACCGAATCACTGGACCAAATTGTTTAACTTCTCAAATAGTTGCAGAATTATATAGAGGTCCTCAAACTATGTCTAAGTTATATATTTAGCCCAAATTTTATCTTGTTTTTCTCTTTATAGTAGTACATGCATCACATGTGATCTTGAGATAAAATCTTGATTTTTTTTAATTGGTAACTAGAATTACCACCCGCCGCAATGCGGTGGGGGATTCATTAGTTATATATCATGTTGGATGAAAGGCAAAGGTTTCTCAAATGACCACGAGCTTATGTGTAAAACCGAGAAAAAAATAATTAATCGCACGTTGCGACAGACCTATTAAACGGGAAAAATATACGCGCTGCGATGGACATGTCAAACAGGAAAAAACAGATGAAAAAACGTTGAACCTCACACGCACGTTGCGGCGTGTTAACTCGGAAATTTAGAACGACACATTAAACAGAGAACTTATGAAAGATGAAAAGTATATAAGAGACTAAAGTTGAAAGTAAAAAAGTGTTGAGATTAAATTGCGAAAAATGAAAAGCTTTGGGTTGAAAGTAAAAAAAAAAAATTAAAGGGGTTAAATTGAAAAAGATGAAAACTTTTAAATTAGAAGTGAAAAATCAAATTAATCAAAGTGATTAAAATAACAAAGATCGAAACTTTAGACTTAAATTGCCAAAGATTGAAACTTTAGAGTTAAAAAATAAATCAATTTCAGATTATGAAAATAAAAGAGATAAATAGATTTAGTTAAATTGATGTTTATTAGTATTATTATTATTATTATTATTATTATTATTATTATTATTCCTAGATCGAAAAAGGGGCACGATACAATATGGGTAATCGTAGATCGGCTTACGAAAAGCGCTCATTTTCTACCTATCAAAGAGGCTTATTCCTCCGAGAAAATGGCAGAAATATATATGAATGAAATCATATCTCGACACGGGGTACCTGTGTCAATCGTCTCGGACCGGGACACCAGATTTACCTCCCGCTACTGGCAAAAGTTTCACGAGAGTGTGGGCACGAGATTACACATAAGCACCGCCTACCACCCTCAGACTGACGGCCAGTCAGAAAGAACCATTCAAACACTTGTCGATATGCTGAGAGCGTGTGCATTAGACTTTGGGGGAAGCTGGGATGACCATCTACCCCTAGTGGAATTCTCTTATAATAACAGTTACCATAATGGCATTAAAATGGCTCCTTATGAACTACTGTACGGGAGAAAATGTAGAACTCCCGTATGTTGGGGGTGAAGTGGGACAAAGAGAGCTTGCGCCAAGTGATCTAATAGCAGTAACAAATGAAAAGATAAAATTGGTAAGAGCTCGACTGAAAGCAGCCCAGGATCGGCAAAAAGCTTACGCAAACAAGAAAAGGCGTCCTATTGAATTTCAAGTCGGAGATTTCGTTCTGCTGAAAGTGTCCCCATGGAAGGGTATAATCCGTTTTCGCAAAAGGGGCAAATTAGGTCCTCGATATATTGGACCGTTCAAAATCTTGGCTCGAGTTGGAAAGGTTGCATATCGATTAGAATTACCGCCTACTCTAGACGGGATTCATAATACCTTCCACGTGTCACAGTTGAGGAAGTGTCTTGCGGACGAAACGGCATTAGTACCTCTCGATGACATCGAGTTGAAAGAGGGGTTGAATTATGTCGAAAGACCAATAGCCATTAAAGACGTTAAGGTGAAGAATCTCCGCAACAAAGCTGTTAGACAAGTGTTGGTTCAATGGCAACACCGAAAGGGGTCGGAACTCACATGGGAAGCGGAAGATGAAATGAGGAAGCACTATCCTTTCCTGTTTGGTATGTGCACTGTATATTTGTTATGTACCTAGGTTTCGGGGACGAAACCTCTTTTGAGGGGGGTAGACTTGTAATGCCCCAAAAACCGGTTATTAATTAAAATAATGAAAATAAACAAAAAGTAACCTAGTTGATGGGTTATGATAAGAAATAAGTTAAAAATTTGAAATAATGCTGGAATGAAATACTTATCAATTTAGAAGGGGGTAATGTGTAAAGTTCTAATAGTTAAGGATTTATAATGGGAAAACCCACAAACACACACTCTGTGCGTCGGTTTGGATCGATCAAGCAGGAGGAGAACAAGGTGAAACCCTTGTTCTCCAAATTCAGCAAATTGAAGAGGAAATTCAAGGATAATCCAATGCATGAACTTCGATTTACACTCATCTAAACCTAATTAGTGAAGTGTTAAGTTCAATTTTCTGAATTTATGCTTTGTAACAAGAAGGGTTCAACCCAAATTCGATTTCTTTGATCCAAAGTGGGAAATTCTAGTTAGAATTGCTTCCTAGAACAGAAATTTTGATGATTTTAGGTTGCATGAAAGGTTTATAGCAAAAACCCACTTGTTAAGAAGTTAGTAAAGGTTTGATGGTTATGAGAAATCATAAAACTAGGAAGTTAGTGTATAAGCTTGTTATGATACTTGAATAATGAATGAAATTGATATAGAATGATATAACTAGGTGAAATTGAATGAAGGAAATTGTTGTGTGATGATTAACTAGTAAGAATATGCTTTATGAACTTGTACCATGTACCTTAACTATGATGCCTACCAAGTGTTTGATGAAATGCTTAAGAGATGAATTTATGAGTAACTTGGAAAAATGGTAGAATGAAGTAGATGAACTAAATGAATGAATGTTGTAATGTAGGCGTGAAGGAAGAAGGTACAAGCACTAGGAAAACGGAAGGCACGCAAGACCGATGTATGTTTTGTTGCATACAAAAATCTTAATTTAATCTTGTCTTTATTTCAATAAATGTTTGTGATGTAATGCTAAAAGCCTACTTTTAGTAGGCATCATAGTTAAGGTACATGGTACAAGTTCATAAAGCACACCCCCAAAAAAAAAACCTAACACCCCCCAAAAAAAACCTAACACCCCCCCAAAAACCTAACACCCCCCCCCTCCCAAAAAAACACCTAACACCCCCCAAAAACCTAACACCCCCCCCCCCCCCCCCCCCAAGCTAAAATGCTAAAAGTTAAACCCCCAAAAAACCTAAAAAAATAAAAAAAACACACAAATTATTTTATTTTTTTTAACATTTTTTATTAAAAAATCGCTACTTTTAGTAGCAGCAAAAAAATTCTTTTTTTTTTTCTAACAAAATGTAGTGATTTTTTTTATAAAAAATATTTAAAAAAATTGTGTTTTTTATGTATTTTTGGTTGAGTTCATATTTGTATAGTAACTTTGATAGTTGGTGGTAATTACAAAAATGCCACCTTGTCTTTTGAGTTTTCCTTCCATTTGTATGTTTTGTATGTTAAGCTTATTTGTATTTGATCTTTTGCCTACTTAAAAAAACTCAAACATAGAAATTAGTGATGGAAATCGTTTATCGCTTCTTTCTTCTTCCCTTCACAGGATGTTGAAGCCGCCGGCTAGAGCTGCCGGAGAAAACTACGATGATGCATCATCACTCTTCTTACTCCACTTTGACGACTCATAATCCATTTTAGAGGGACAAACTATTAAAAAGCTTCTCCATGGAATAAACCCTTTTCGTATCCAACCCTATGCTACGCTTACTCATCATCCTCCGTTTCTGTAATAACCGATGACCGTCAACGCCGCCGTTGGTGAAACAACCGGAGAATCTCAGTTCTCAACATATGTGGTCTCATTGGGTGACTTTCGTTGACCCTTTCGTTTGAAGTCAAAAGGGTACATTCATCAAGAAGCTGGAACTGGTATAAAGATATGAGTGTTTTGAAGGAAGCTTGCCTCTATTTTGGTTTGATTTGTTCATGTAAGTTATTGTTCATGTCTTGGTTTAATTGCCTGTTTGATAATGATAGTGAATGCTAATGAACATTATAAAAATTATATATATCTATGGAACCCATTAAGTGTAACCACCATCCAAGTCAATATCCACCGTCGGATCATGCTGAGATGAAATCTCAGCCGTTTAAACTCCTAAAAATAACCACTCCCATGGCGGTTTAGAGCGGTTGTTTGCGGTTTCTCAAGTAGGTGGTTACCTCCACCTTTTCCTACCCATTATCTCCACAACTTTGGTGGTTACTTCCTAAATTCCGCGCCCATTATAATCCCAGCTCATTAACTCCCATTTTTGAAAAAATAAAACTGTTTTTGAGATGATACTGGCCGTCCATTTAAGGCAGATATTTGTGAGGTTTAATCTCAATAATCCAAAAATTTGACAGTTTTTTTAGGTGGGCAGTTCCTCTGTTTTCTCGCCACTTTCCCACAACTATTGCAGCGGTTGTCTTTCTCTCATACGCTCCCCTCCCACGTCTTGTGTATAAAACTACCACCAAGACATCCTCTCGAATTTTCTCTGCCCCTCTCTCTCCCCAATAAAGTGCTAAAGGTGTTTTCTGTATCCAAAGCCTCTTAAAACACTGAGTTACAATCAATTGAGGGGCAGATGATGGCGAAAGCAACTGATATTACTGAAACAAGATTAGAAATCGATTATACATGATGTGGTGGATTCACCGGATGTACCATCTTTACAACCAAGTTCATGTCTCAGTTAACTTTTCTCCATGTCGACTGTATTTGCCATAATTTATGCTAATTTGCATTTTCTTTATGCAGATCAATATTTACGTGCAGCACAAGCTCTATTTCTTTGGTCTCCATGACCGTCGTGCTTTCCACCTTCTCGTCAGTATCATTCTTCTTGCCCTAATCTGTCTTCACAATCATCTGAACAATTCAAAGGTACCGTTTCAAACCTCAAAACATCATCTTTCTTAATCCTTTTTATTAACAAACAGGACTTGGATTTCTTCTCTTTGATCATCTTCATCTCCTATTCGCCGTTGGAGTTGTTGGGATCTCAAATGCTACATTGTGTTACATTTTGGTGTGTTAATCCACCTATTCTACTCACTACTGCAATTATCAATGGGTCAATTTATGTTAATGTTGATATCGTTGTTTTGATGTTTCAATTCTGAGCATGTGATTTGGAATTATTGATTTTCAATCAGATACATGTTGGATAACTGTTTTCTGCTAATTCCATTTAGTGTTACAATGTGTTCATGAATTAGGTCAATTTTGTGAACATAAGGATGTGATTTGCGATTTAATTTTAAAATTGATTTTAGAAGAGTATTGTTGCACGTGTAGATGATGACACCTGCAAACACCCGCTGGAATGAAGCCCTGCTGCAATCACCTTCGTCGCCATCATGGGTCTCCTATTGTTGAGATTCATATTTGATTAAAGGTATCATGAAAATATTTGTTTTGTAAGATCTAGGGTGCGATTGTGCACTAGAATCTTTACTTCTTCATCTGATCTTCTCCGCCACCAAATTTTTAGATTTTTATTTTTTTCAAATATTGTTTGTAATGTTTGCTTGCTTGGTTTTGGAGACATTGTTAATGGGTTTTTTTGTGCCGATTCATTCAGGCCTTTTAGTTCAAGCATGGAAAGGCCAATCTCTTCAGTAAGGCTGATGTGAATTTATCTTATTAATCCACAATACTTTCTTCATCACTAAAGAGCTGGTGAAATGGAGAATGTTGCTGAGTTGTTTGAACAGATGCTAGATATCTATACGGATACCCCGTCATGAAATTCGATAATTGAGGGGTGTACTCAAAGTGGGATGTTTTCGGAAGCTATTCGACACCATCCTTACACAGGCAAAGTTTGAAGAACTATACTCAGATCTTCTTCTGGATAGGTACTTATCTTTTCGTAACACCAACGTGGTTGTTTCGTTTAATAGTTAAGTATTAATTAAAAAGTAAAGATGTTGAAATCATTGTGTTTTAGGCTTAAACGACCTGTTGAGAATTCTTTGAGGGATGCAAAGTTATCTTTCATTAATGAAGTTGTGAAGAGCCTAACCGGAAAAAAGCCAAACGTTACAGTCAATCAAGATGAAGTTGTTGCCTTGGGAGCTGCAATTAAGGCAAAACAATCATTTGGAATATGATTTTACGTTACAACATAAGTAATCTGGTGGTGTCGGATTTAAATATTTTGTTTTTTTTTGTTTAGGCTGGTGTTTTAGCTGGAGATGTGAGTGATATTGTTCTGCTAGACGTGACACCATTATCGATTGGTCTAGAAACCCTCGATGGTGTGATGACAAAGATCATTCCAAGAAACAGAACTCTACCTACTTCGAAGTCGAGGTTTTCTCTACAGCTGTTGATGAGCAAACAAGTGCTGAAATTAATGTCTTCAGGCCAGGGTGAGTGAGAGTTCAACATCTTATATATTAACCCGGTGTAGTAGATATGCAACTGTCTGATTCACCATCTTCTAAATATGCAGCCTACTTCAGACTGTTCCCACTGATGTACCGCAAAAAGAGAAAGGCAATAGCTGATAAGGGTGTTATTCAGGTTTGTTTATCGGTTTGCCTTAATTGGGTCGGGTTAATCAATTTAGATTGCAAATTGGGCTGCTACAAATTGCTGGGCTGATAATCATTCATCAAATGCTTAAAAAATGAAGTCAACATAGTCAATATAAGTCCAAACATATACTTGAATACAGATCAGTTTACTTAATAGTTATTATTAACTACATCAATATTCAATAATAACTAATACAAACTCAACTAATTTGGACCATGTGGCATACTAGCTCAGTTAGCTCACAAAAGTCTTTTAAAATATATTCAATTATTTACTTTTAGCTATTACTAATGTAAGTCTTTTTTTACATACATACTTGTCCATTGCTACTTTGAGTTTTTACGAAGGTAGGAATGTTGTTTGACACACTCGAACCTTTTTTTCCCTTCGAAAACCATTCATGATTATTATTGGTGTAAAATGGAATGAGTATTATGGTTACACCTTCCACTAATAAAGATTTAAGAGTGTTTTTCTATTTAAACAGGTTGGTAGTCATCACACTCAGGTAGACTTTGTAGTCAGAGGCAAGGAGCCTAAGGATGAAGAAGTCTAAATATATACTTGGATGGATGCCACAAAACGTGAGCTAACTGATCTAAAATGCCAAACGGTCCAAAGTTGGACAACTTTTAAATTTATGTTTGAGTAAACTTCCATTTTGCTTCTTGTGGTTTGGTCGTTTTAACGGTTTTGCCCCCAATCCTTTAAAAATAGTCATTTTACTCCCTGATCTATGAAGCCCATCACGATTTCACTCCCCGCCCCAACGGCATCCATTTTTAAACGTTAAAACTTGTCACGTGCATAACACATGATGGGAAATTAAGTCTTTTCCCAACCCAGATTTTTACAGTTACCTTTTAAAACCCTAAATGTGTTATGCACGTGACAGGTTTTACCGTTTAAAAATGGATGCCGTTTGGGGCGGGGAGTGAAATCGTGATGGGCTTCATAGATCAGGGAGTAAAATGGCTATTTTTAAAGGATTGAGGCAAAACCGTTAAAATGACCAAACCATAAAAAGCAAAATGGAAGTTTACTCTTTATGTTTTGTGGTCAACAGTGTAATACTTTTCTTTGTCCCTTGGAATAACAGGTATAGAAATAAAGATTTGGCTTGTATTGAATCAAATGGCCAACCCTTCTATTAGCTTGGATGTAACGGAACAAGTTCAGCAAAATGCGAATATTGCAAGATCTGACATTCAAATGTTAATATTGCTAAATGTATGTTTGACTTCCCATTTTCCTTCTTTTAATTATCATATATCCTTAATATAGTTATCAGTGTCATCATTAAGCATGTACAAAGCAGAAAACATATCATTACCAACCAACACATTCGCCCGTTTAAGATTTGATACCAAATCACTTGCCATGTCAGCTTCTTCTTTGAGCAAATCGTTAAGGCGAGACCATCCATCCTAGCTGTCCTTTTTCAACATTGCTTAAAACAATAAACAACAACAACAACCATACCCAGTAAATCCCACATTGCTTAAAACAATATAGTGGCAAAAACTTAGTTTTTCGTTATGGGGCAAAGCTGCACTCAAGTTTACTGACGAACCCATCCGCAATTATGAAAATTAATTAAGTTTTGGTATTTTTGACTGGTTGCAAGGTCCGATTGTTCGGCGCTATGTTTGTTTCTAAAAACATTATGCATATGTTTTATCTACCGGTTACTTTTCATTTTCATGTTTTAGTACTCTATTAGTTTTATTTTATATGGTTGTGGTTGTAAATTTTTGACGTTCGTTTTACTTTTATAAATTAAGGAATGGTGCTCTTGTGTGTAAAGTTGTTTAACTTTGTGTACACTTAATATAGATTAGCGTTGTTTGTTACGTTGTTCAACGTAACCCGTCCACCGGACGGGTATTAAACTAGTTACAGATTGATGAATCTCAATGTATCTTATTTTGTAGGCAAATTTGGATTATTATATTTATTTTGACCCATTGAAAGATAATAATATATTTCGATAATTTGACAACACTCCTAACTTTTTCGTTTGTGTGTTATGGGCAATCCCACTCTCATAATTGTCATAGATTTACACTTAGTTTCCGCTTAATTTAGCTCGTAAGGATAATTATGAGCAAAATGGGAAATATAGCTTCTGTATGAATGAAATCGGGTTGAATATAAGTGTAAAGCTATGATAAGTTTGTGAGATAGCCTTTGACGGCGAAAGTGAAAGTTTGGAGTGTTATCCTTCAAATTGTCGGTATGGACTATTATTATTATTATTATCTGTCAATGGGTCATAGTTTGGATTATTAAAATCCAGTTTGCCTATTTTGTAAAAATAAACATCCTGCTCTAAAATTCATTGATCCTTTGTAGTTAAATTGGACATAAATACATAGTGTTAGGCTGATTAGATTGCTAAATAAGATAGTTTTGGTATGTTTGTAGTTAATTTGGCATAAATATATATATGGTTAGGCTTATTAAGGATCCTAAATAAGATTTTAATAAGTGTGTTTGTTTAATCACATTGCAGGTCGCTATCTATGCAAGATATTCCGACTCTTGTAGACAAGGGTTGTCCTAATATTAACCCAAAGACTGTTAATTCAGGGAAATGTTTGAGACCACATTTACAGCTAGATGAAGGAGACGTAAGTTATTTTCATACACCATTTTTTTTCGTATTAATTAGTTTACGCATTAAAAAACATTATTTTTGTAATTGATTTTGGTTTATCTACATTTTGAGTGTAGGTATGTGGTGCATGTGTCTTCCGAGGATCATGTGACAGGGCCTATGTGATATTAAAAGAAAATGAATCAGATGCAAGAACTGTAGATATTGTGCGCGTTTTATTGAATTATGCCATCGATCCAGCTGTCGATTCTTCACGGCCGGAAGATGCTTTTGGAGATGACCGAGCTTAGTGACACGAAAGTTGACCCTGAATTGCAAAAACCAGCTGCAACAGTTGCTAGAGGAGATTGGTTGTGTTCCAAGTGAGTATATGTTGAAATCTTTCTTTATAGTTAAATAATTTTATATTATATAATTAGAGGCACCAGAAAATAGAAAATATTAGTGTTACTAGTGTATTGGGTTAAAGCATTTATCTATCTACACTGAGCTACATAATTTCATAACTTGTTTAGATTTTGTTGTAGGTGCAATTTCTTGAATTTTTCAAGGAATAAAAAATGTTGGGAATGCAACGAAGATGATCTTCAAAAAGCTGGTGGTGACGATGCTGAAATGAAAAAAAGGCGATTGGAATTGTCCTCGGTAGGTTTGTCAAATGAGGTTTTATGGTTATAAAGCTTTCAAGTTTAGTTTTATCACTTCCCACATTTGTATTTTTGTATTGGTTAAATCTAAATCAAGTTTAAGAGGAATTATTAAGTTCAGTAAAAGACAGTTCGAATGATTTTTCACCTGATGCATGCCATGAGGTTTATCATTTATAGTTGGTGTAGTGATTGTATATTTAACAACAAAATGTTTCTTTTTTTGCAGATGCAATTTTTTGAATTTTTCCAGAAATATTCGGTGCCTGAAATGCAAAACCGAGGGATTTAAGAGGGGGAAAATTACCAAAATGTCATTTGACCAAATGGTTTTACCAAAATGTCACTCTCAAGCGTCCTTGGACAGACCCTTCACCATGGGAGGCGTCCGTGTGTCACTTTCAAGCGTCCATCAATAGAGTGTTGACACGTGTCAAGAATCATGGATTGTGTCGATGGCTGACTCCTCCAATGCGTCGGGCTGACTCTTCCAATGCGTCGGGTTGACTCTTCCGATGCATCGGGCTGACTCCTCCTAGTGGCATGGCTGACTCTTCCGATGCGTCGGGCTGACTCCTCCTAGTGGCATGGCTGACTCCTCCTAGTGGCTTGGCTGACTCCTCGTTTTGCCTCCGCCGATCCCTCGTTTTGGCTAGGCTGACTCCTCAAATTTTATTTTCTTTTCCACATTTCTTTCTAAATTTATTTAATTTAGATATTTTATTATTTTGTCGAGTCCATAAAGACGCAACCTTGTTGTTTGGTTCTTTAAAAAAACAACTTTCCAATGATGGCTTGAGATGTATCGGCTAATTTTTATTAATTGTTTTTTAAAGCTAATCACAAAATTAAAAAGTTAATATCAAAAGTAGTCGTTTTCTTCAAACATAAACGAAAAAATAGACGTTTTGTGTTAAGAAGTATAAATGGTTTTTCATTTACGTTGAAAAACAAAACGTCTATTTTTTCGTTCATGTTTGAAGAAAACGACTACATTTGATATTAACTTTTTAATTTTGTGATTAGCTTTATAAAATTAATAAACATAAGCTAATGCATCTTAAGCCATCATTGGAAAACCGTTCTTTTAAGAACCAAACAACAAGGTTGCGTATTTATAGACTCGACAAAATAATAAGATATCTAAATTAAATAAAATTAAAAAGAAATTTGGAAGGAAAAAAAAAATTGAGCAGTCAGCCTAGCCAAAAAGAGAGGTCAGCGGAGCCAAGACGAGGAGTCAGCCAAGCCACTAGGAAGAGTCAGCCTAAAGCGTCGGAGGAGTCAGCCCGACGCATCGGAGGAGTCAGCCCGACGCATCAGAAGAGTCAGCCCGACACATCGGAGGAGTCGGCCGTCGACTCAATCCATGATTCTTGACACATGTCAACACCCCATTGATGGACGCTTGAAAGTGACACACGGACGCCTCCCATGGTGAAGGGTCCGTCCAAGGACGCTTGAGAATGACATTTTGGTAAAACCACTTGGTCAAATGACATTTTGGTAATTTTCCCTTTAAGAGGGTCGGAAGTATGATGTGGCGCTAGGTGGCGGATCATCCTCCAAGGGAGGATGGGCACCATACCATGTAGCCTAACAAACTTATGCATCTCTCTCTTTATTCACATACACACCATTGGCTCTCAGATAAAAACTGCAACAATTGATTCTTTTATCAGGTTCTCAACCATTAATGTTATTGGTTTCATTGTGATGTGACGTCATTTGTTATACACAGTTTTTAAGCTATGAACTTTGATATACTTGGTTTAGGTGTCAGTTTATGAATTTTCCAGCAACACAAAGTGTTTACGATGCCGAGAGCAACGTCCCAACAGGCAGCTAAATCCTAAAAAGTGGGAGTTGACGTGACCGTGTCGTCCCGATCAGTCAAAACCCCAATTAACCTAGGTAGTTAGGGTAAGTCGGGTATCGAATCCACGAAGAGCATGTGGTCAGTATCGCACGACCTGTTCGACTAGTTAGACTATTTACAAAGAATGTACAAAGTGATTATGAAGTTTGCTAATTTTATTTGTTTGTTTGATTGTAAAAATAAGTCGGAGTGAACCGACAAGTGGTTATTATCTAAAACAATGTGTGATTAACTAAGATTGTAAACTAAACTAAAAAGTTGAAACAAGAAATTAGAATGCGGATCACACCCGGTTCGATAATTGCAAGACCTAGGGTTCCTACATGTTTTAACTTGATTCAATTGCATATAGTGATTAACGGATTACTATCACGAAACTTAGGTGCCAATTGCTATCTACGTCATAGACAACGGACCACAATACACTTCATTACCTCGGACATGTAAATCCTAACCTAAGATAAGGCATAATTGCACATAACCATTTCGCAAAGTCATAACTTTATCATCGTTCAACAATTTACGAATTCGAAACAAATGCAAGACAATTACCAAAGGTTTCAAATACTAAACAATTTGTCACAAAATCAAATCAAAATACAAATGCATAAACCCTAGAAATCTTACAAAAATCTACACTGGGGTGAAACCGAAGAGACTAGCCGCTCATGGTTGAATGGACGTGATCACCGAATGACGAACACGAGCACCACACCATGATCTTTGAGTCTTGGAGGAATTATGGAGATTAGGGTTTGAAGGTGAAGGTGGAAAGATGAAGATGATGGTGATGATGATGGTAGAATCGATTTGGTTAGAGATGATGGAGAACGGTTATGTTTTAGGTTAGAGGTGAATGTTAGGAATGAATTAGGTAATGGATTAGATGTTTTGGAATGGGTTAGATGATGTTTAGATGATCCCTCATGGTGTTTTTATCATTCACAACTCGTAACCCCCGAAAACTTGGTCAAAGATGGTTTTTATCATTCACAACTCGTAACCCTCCATTTAGGGCCTCCCCGACGGCCCCTAGATGTTCCAAGTTCGCCCGACGCGCTAATCCACTGCCTACGAACATTTTTTTCCGACGGAGGGTTCTGGAGGGCGTCGCCGATGCCCCCCCCCCCATGCGTCGCCGACGCCTCCTGGTTTTGCTGGTTTCCTAAGAAAACTGTTTTCTTCATAACGTCTTCGTTATAGCTTCGTTTTACTCACCGTTTTCGCCCACGTACTCGTAATTCAGCCCTCTATCATGCCATCTTCCAATATCTTCATTTTAAATCCATTAACACCCCCCCAAAACTCATCCTATCTTCATGGTTAACCCAGTTTTGTTCATTTCACATCCCCGGTTGACCCGATTCGCGTCCCGGTGCTCCGTTTAGCTCCTGATTAGCTCCTTAAACTCTTTAGACCTGTAAAACACAAATCCCATTAAAAGTAGGCTATTCAATATTAAAAGCTACGTAAAAACATCAACTTAAGCATAAACGATCACTGGTTTTCAACCACGTATCACATCCCCTCACTTGTCGTTTACTTGTCCTCAAGCAAATCTGTTTTTTACTTTCACGTGGGTCGAACGAGAAACACACGTCCCATTCCCGAGACTAAGATTAAGGTCTAAAGTCACACCTGGTTCAAACTTTTTACAATTTACAAAATATCTAACGGTAAAGTGAATAATCACATATAAAATGGTTATCCAAGATTAACTCGCCCTTGAAACCAATAAATCATGTACATCCCTCACAATGTTCTCTCCACTCGGTTTAAAATTGGCTAATAATTGATGCCTTAGCGCTTTTGAAATAATCACTCAAACCGATTAGAACACGTACCCGCATAGGCTTGCAACTCAATCATTCTCCACCACCGAACACGAATACTAAGCACAAGTCAAAAGGTCTTTAAAGGGTTGTAACGAGGCTAGGTGAAGGGTATGGAATATGATATTTTTAAAGTGGCTAAGGTGATGAAACTCGATTTTTATTACAAAATCACTATGCTAAACACAACTATCTACGACATCGAGCTAAAAGGCAACACTTTTCGCCTTTTATTCAACAAACTAAAACACATATTTTTGTATTTTTCTCAACAACTTTTCTCTTCTTTTTTTCTTTCTAATTTTTTTTCACAAATAAATAAATAAATCACAACTATACGAACATATACTCCTACAATCGAATTTTCATCACACGGACTTAAAAAGAAAAGGTTTACGGTTATGGGCTAATTGGGTTGGTCAAACGAAAGGTTTAGGCTTAAAGTGGGCGACTAGGGGATTTATTTGGGTAAAGATAGATAAATGGTTTTAAAGGAAAATGTTCACCTTATGCCTTAATTATTCTCGTGTTTGTATTCGGTCTATGGTCTCAAACGTATCAAAAGTCGCAAGTTCTACAATACGTGACTAATGGTCCACTCAAACAAAGAAACATAAATAAGTAATTCTATGATGTAAGAATGGCTCAAAACCTCACATATGAAGGGTATGGTATGCGACATGCATGATATGTTAGTTTCTCAGGAGAATTATTCCCAAATAACCACCCGCTAAATACCCGTCATGCTATTAATTTGAACTTGACCATGACAAAAGACCAAATGGGTTGTGTCATCCCTCGTTGACTAGTTACTTGTGCTTTTAAGATCGCTTCAAGCAAAGACATTTTGAAAAAAATTTGAAAATTTTCCCCATCCCCACACTTGAGGTAAACATTGTCCTCAATGTGTAGTGTTTAAATGAACGGGTCAAAAATCAAAAAACTTTTACTCCCCCATCCCACACTTGAGGTAAACCTTGTCCTCAATGTGTAAGAACTAGAGTTTTTTTTTTTTAAATCGCACAAGGGATGTGACACGGCTAACCTTCCCCAAAATTTCACCCCGGAAAATAAAATACAAATTACATTCAACTTATTTGCTAACTAAAAATCAAAGGTAAAAGGAAACTTATGCACCTGATTTTTGAGCTCATTCCTCGTGTGCTCTTCATCTTTCAACAAAGTGGTCGTCTCACGAACATGGTGTACCTACAAATCTCAACCCTTGTGTAGAAGCATGTTTTTCACAACCATCAAAGTTTGTTAGTTACCTAGTTCTACCACTTTTATGAAAACATTACCAAGCCATACGTTATTTCACTTTGATTTATGTGGAAAAATAATGTACAATATAGGGGTGTTCAGAATTCGTTTCGAATTCGAAAAATTCGAAATTCGTTTAAATTCGATTCGATTATCAAGAATTCGTTTCGATTAAAAGAATTCGAATTCGAATTCGATTCAATTCGAGTCAAGTAAATCGAATACGAATCGAATACGGATTTATAATTTCAAATTCGATTCGAAATTCGAATAAAAATTATACATTTTTATTTATTATTTTTATATATAATGCATATATAACTTTTATTAAGCTATACTATAAATTATTTTCAAATTTTTTTCGAAGTATTAAAATTACCCATTACCAAACCCAATACATGGCCCATAACTAAAACCTAAGTAACAAATCTATCAATAGATTTATAACCCTAAAAATATTAACTTGTAATGTGGAGTGGTTATTCCCAACTTCTCGTTTTGAATTTTAGACTTATGGTACTTTATTTGGAACTTTTTAATGTGATATCGTGCTTTATGGCTGCTTTAAAATTTATGTTTCATTTTGATAGTTTTTTACATGTTTTTTAAAGAATCTGAATTAAATCAAATTTATTCGAATTCGAATTTTTAATCGAATACGAATTGGGTTTTTTGTTCGAATACGAATTTGAATCGAATTCGGTAAGTTTTAATCGAATTCGAATCGAATACGAATTCAAGGGAAAATAAAAATTATTCGAAAATTCGATATTCGATTCGATGAACACCCCTAGTACAATAACAACAAACCTAACTCACTTTCGTAGGAATCACGGTTGCATTTAGCTTATGCAACAAGCCCTTTTAAACCTCTCGATAGCTCGGGAGGACGAGTAGGTCTCGTGAGGGTTATATAGGGAATACACCCACAACGTTCATTTAACTACTAAAATAAAATAAAACGAATAATAATAATACAAACTCTACAACAATCATAGCTGATTTTCCTCTCATGGTGGTCGAAGTGAACATTTGCCTACCGAGTTTCCAACATATGCTCGGCAGTTGGCATGCCGAATCCACTCCCTTTTTCTTTTACGCGGCATGCGTACAGTACACTTTCGGGGTCGCTTCTTATCAAACTGGCCAATGTCTCGCAACGCCACCCTTCGAATCCTTATACCCGAACCCTCATCCCCAACTTTGTTGGTTGGAGTGACAAGTATGGGAGAAGGATCGATATGAACGTGGGCTTCTTTTGGTTCTAACCCGTCTTGTGGTGTTATGTCTTCCGCTCGGTTCAAACATTCAGTTTCTTGCTCTATAAGATCTATAGCCTCTTCCACCACATCACCTTCAACCATGGTACCATTAGCCAAAACATCCCGCTCACGTTTAATTTGGGCTATTTCCTCCGCTAATTGACCCACTTGCATCACCAATACTTCATGGGCTTTATCTCTCACTTCATTCGCTTTCTTCATATCTTGGATATCCTCGTGATATCCTTTCACCATGTTTATGAAAGCATCGAGCTTGGAATGCATCGACTCTTGTGGTTTCTCGTATGCCGGTTGAGGGTATTCATTATAATAATCATCATACTCCTCCTCCCGGTAACTTGAGAAATGTGTCAATTCGGGTTCATAGTAGTATTATTGATAATGTGGTGGTGGTGGATTAGCGTATGGATAATATGAGGATGGACCATTGAAATCTTCATAATCCGCCCTCCCATAACCGTACAATCCACTGATGTAGTCTTCCCGATCCTTGTAAGCTTGAACCTTCTCGGAGAAAACAGAGCAAAATCCTGTAATACCTGCTCTCCGCTTCCGCAACACTCACACGGATCATCATCTACCAAATTCATATTGAAAGATGGTGCCTGTAAAACATGTACCTACACAAACAAGCTCGACCACCCAAAGTAAAATCACAAAAATACAAGAAAGAAAACTAACACTAAAATCGTACAAGTAACGAAATACTAAGCGCACTAGCTCCCCGGCAACAGCGCCATTTTGACGTGATCGTGTCGTCCCGATCAGTCAAAAACCCAATTAACCTAGGTAGTTAAGGTAAGTCGGGTATCGAATCCACGAAGAGCATGTGGTCAGTAGCGCACGACCTGTTCGACTAGTTAGACTATTTACAAAGAATGTACAAAGTGATTATGAAGTTTGCTAATTTTATTTGTTTGTTTGATTGTAAAAATAAGTCGGAGTGAACCAACAAGTGGTTATTATCTAAAACAATGTGTGATTAACTAAGATTGTAAACTAAACTAAAAAGTTGAAACAAGAAATTAGAATACGGATCACACCCGGTTCGATAATTGCAAGACCTAGGGTTCCTACATGTTTTAACTTGTTTCAATTGCATATAGTGATTAACGGATTACTATCACGAAACTTAGGTGCCAATTGCTATCTACGTCATAGACAACGAACCACAATACACTTCATTACCTCGGACATGTAAATCCTAACCTAAGATAAGGCATAATTGTACATAACCATTTCGCAAAGTCATAACTTTATCATCGTTCAACAATTTACGAATTCGAAACAAATGCAAGACAATTACCAAAGGTTAAAAATACTAAACAATTTGTCACAAAATCAAATCAAAATACAAATGCATAAACCCTAGAAATCTTACAAAAATCTACACCGGGGTGAAACCGAAGAGACTAGCCGCTCATGGTTGAATGGACGTGATCACCGAACGACGAACACGAGCACCACACCATGATCTTTGAGTCTTGGAGGAATTATGGAGATTAGGGTTTGAAGGTGAAGGTGGAAGGATGAAGATGATGGTGGAATCGATTAGGTTAGAGATGATGGAGAACGGTTATGTTTTAGGTTAGAGGTGAAAGTTAGGAATGAATTAGGTGATGGATTAGATGTTTTGGAATGGGTTAGATGATGTTTAGATGATCCCTGATGGTGTTTTTATCATTCACAACTCGTAACCCCCGAAAACTTGGTCAAAGATGGTTCGTCCCAACAACCAAGAAACTCAAATTTCGCGATAGCAGAAACTAGGGGGAGTCGCCGACGCCATTTAGGGCGTCCCCGACGGCCCCTGGATGTTCCAAGTTCGCCCGACGCGCTAATCCACTGCCTACGAACATTTTTTGCCGACGGAGGATTCTGGAGGGCGTCGCCGACGCCTCCTGGTTTTGTTGGTTTCCTGTGAAAACTGTTTTCTTCATAACTTCTTCGTTATAGCCCCGTTTTACTCACCGTTTTCGCCCACGTAATCGTAATTTAGCCCTCTATCATGCCATCTTCCAATATCTTCATTTTAAATCCATTAACATCCCCCCAAAACTCATCCAATCTTCATGGTTAACCCAGTTTTGTTCATTTCACATCCCCGGTTGACCCGATTCGCGTCCCGGTGCTCCGTTTAGCTCCCAATTAGCTCCTTAAACTCTTTAGACCTGTAAAACACAAATCCCATTAAAAGTAGGCTATTCAAGATTAAAAGCTACGTAAAAACATCAACTTAAGCATAAACGATCACCGGTTTTCCACCACGTATCAGGAGTGCCCCTCGGAAGTCTCATTTTTTTCACAACAATGCATTTTTAATCATTTTATAAAATTTAATTGCTTAGTTACAAAGAATTTGCTAAAAACACTACTGGTTAACAACTAGAGCCAGGAAGTTTTGACACACCTGTTAACAACACGACATGACTCGACACGAAGTTAAATGGGCCAAGGTCATAAACTAGTCAAACACGTTAATGGCCAGCTTAAAAACATGTCTAGACGGTTCAACTTGCCTAATATGTTTATGACTCGCATAACACATTTAACTAATTGTGTTAACTGGGTTATCAGGTTGTCACGGCATGTTTAAGACCCGTTTAACTAATTGTGTTACAGATTGTTCTTTAAGGATTTTGTGACTTGAGATCTTTGGTAACCATTTTTTATCATGTTAATTATTTCTTATTGTTTAATGTTTATTATACGTGTTAAGTGAGTTATGGTAATAAGCAAAATATGTCATGTCATTCATGTTATTGGGTTGGGTCACGTCGCTTTGTGTCATTCTTGTTTTTAAACTGGTTATATTAAATCATGTGCAATGTAACATATTCATTGAAGTGCCTGTATGTAATGTATCTTTTATTGGATTTGGGAAAGGTGTGATTTCTTCAACTATGACGGAAATGTTGTATGTCGGAAGTGCAATGGTGAAAGGCCTGAAGATGCAGAAGCTAAATATCAAGAACAGACGTGGAGGAAATGTAACATCTAGTGGGTCAAATGTAACAAATGCACCTGTACCACCATCACCAAGGCGTGGTAGTGGTAATGGTGTTCCCACTTCTCTATCCCGCAACACCACTTTCCTTCTTTGCTACAGCTCAAGTTCGGGAGAAGTATCCCACTTTTCATCACGCCTCCTCCATCCCAAAGGAGCCACATCAGCCCTTCCTGCCGGTTTGATTTTGATCAGTTTCAAAGGAGGGGTTTACAAACTGCCATTTCGGTTCGGTTGATGGGTTCCAAGCCAGTTCATCCAAACTGGTTTCAAAATTCAGTTTAGGTTCGGTTTATGAATGGGTTTCGGTTCACGAAATGTGCACCTCTAGTCCAACTCCTTTTATATGGAGAGTATTAAATTCAGCTTATACTTGGATGATACTCAGGGCCGGCCCGAAGGGTGTGCGGGATGGACGACGGCTCAGGGCCCAAACCTATCGGGGGCCCATTTTTTTTGTTTTTGTATTAGTTTTACACTCTAAAGTTAGAATATATATGTAATGAATCGGAAAAATACCATCCTGAAGCACTTGGTTTGGTGGTTTAAAAGTCACTTTAATCATAAGGAGACAGGGGTTCTATTCCTACCGTCACCACTTTTGTTTTTCTTTTTGTTTCTTATCTATTTATTAAACGCAAATGACATTAATTGTCTGATTTTGTCAAGTTACATTAAATAAGTGGTGTTGATTCAAATGAAATTAATTCATTTTCATATATTAATTTGTTTATATATATTCTTTTTAAAAATTTATATTTAAGGGGCCCGTATTTTCTGTTCACACAAGGTTTAAAGATTTTCGAACATTTTCGAATACGGCCCTAATGATACTTATGACTAGTTCACCAAAAGCTAAGCTTTGATTATAATAATAATTAAATATTGTCTTATCAACCAATTCAATGTACTAACCATATAGCCATAGATCAAAATATCATCAAACAATACACTTAAAAATTAAAAAAAAAAACATATAAAATCCAAGAAACTAGTCACTATTTATTATCACTAACTAGTTATTTTCCACCCGCGCGTTGCGGCGGGACCCAATGACTAGAAAAGGCGTGTCAGCAACGGCAAACAGATACCGAATATCAAAACATAGTTTTCAGTTCAGTTATTACGGTGCTAAGACGTTAAAATATGGATGAGCTCGGTACCGGTAACGGCAGCGGCAGCGAAAGTACCAATCCGGAAAATCATCGAAATTAGGTACCGGCACCGAAAATGCTCGGTACAATACGGTATGGTATTTGAAGGTAAAAATCAATAAATACAGGTATGGTGCTAGACCGGTGTCGAACCGAAAGTAACGATTCTGAAAACGGCAAAAGGTGGGTACCAAATTGGTACCGAAAATGATTTGGTATAGTAAATTTAGTACCGATACGATACCGGTTCGTTTACAGGATTTGATACGATTTGCTCATCAATATTCTAAATATCCAAGTTAATTTTAAATGCTACAATTCATTCATTACAGAAAAAGATAAAAAAGAAAGCAAAATAAGTTGTTGTGTATATAAAACCTCATTCAAATGAAATACAGTTTACTTACTGTGTGTATGAAAAGTAATCTAAACGGTGTAATTACTTGAATTGCTGCGTTGCTACAGGATTTGATGAGCTCGTTACCAATCGGTACCGAAAATACTGTTACCGAAATCCCCAAAAGTGGGTAACGGTACCGAATATACCTAGTATGGCACGGTTCGGTACCGGTCGGTACTGGTACGGCACCGGTATATGAGGGTAAAAACCGGTGAATACTTGTGCAGAACCGGTACCAAAAATACACCGCTTTGGTAAATTTGAGACCGGTACCTATACCTAATACCATTTACTCATCTCTTAATCATGTTACTATTCATTCCAATCTAATAATTTTAAATAATTCTAATCTAATTTTAATTTTAATTTAATATTAAATTACTGTTCATTCCACTTCTTTTTTATCATATAATATATATATATATAGATTGTATTATAGTATGCATGACTGTTTGAACTAAATGAAGTCCTAATCTAGCTGTATGACTAAATCATGCATGAGGTTTTGACTATGAGTGTTCACTAGGGAACAACCGTTTTTGTGGATACATTATGTATATATACAGTTCGGAAATAATAATTTAATATTTTTGAGAGAAAATAAAAAGAAGCCCAGGATAGAAGGAAACAACTTTGTGGATACAATTTCTCCACTGATCATCCACAACGACTTGCAAAGTCTTCCTTGCATCTACACAATTAATACTACATTTAGTTTGTTCATCATTGCAACTCATATTTCATCTCATTTTTCTTACAAGCTGAGGTTGAATCATGGGAAATCAGTGGGTTTTCGGGCTTCATCTCGTTATCTTAAGCATGTTTTTGGTTGCAACCAAATATACTTGTTTGGGTGCTCAAAATTCGACAAGAATCTGCCATGAACGAGAGAGACTAGCACTACTCGAGTTCAAACACAGCGTCAAAGATGACTTTGAAATGCTCTCATCATGGGTTGGCATTGATTGTTGCTCATGGAAAGGAGTCCGCTGTGATGGTGTCACCGGAAGAGTTGTCGGTCTTCATCTCAGAGGAGATTTCGGCAACTATGATTACCCCGAAGACATGTACTACTTAGAAGGTGACTATGATTACCACGGAGACGGTTACTACTTAGAAGGTGATAAGGTGAACGCATGTTTGGCTGAGTTAAGACATCTGCAACATCTGGATTTGAGCGGAAATAATTTTCAAAGAAGTCGGATCCCTAAATTCTTTGGATCCTTCAAGCAGCTAAGTTACCTCAATCTCTCTCATGCAGGTTTTCGTGGTATTATTCCCCATCACATTGGAAATCTCTCCAATTTGAAGGTTCTTGATCTTCGTTCAAATGATATCACGTCAAATGATATGGCATGGGTTTCTGGCCTTTCCTCGCTTGAGCATCTTGACTTGACCTACGTAAATCTTTCTCAAGCAAACAATGTTGATATGGTATTTTACATGATTCCTTCATTAACATATTTAAGTTTGAGAGGTTGTGACCTTACTAATGCTGATCTTGGTCTTCACCTTAATTCAAGTAAAATACTTCTCACCATTGAACATTTGAATCTTAGATCAAACTATTTTGAAGGTCAACTCCCTCACTTTTTTCAGAACTTGACATCCTTAAGGTTCCTTGATATTTCAAGATATAATCTTAGTCTGGCATGGAACTCTGTAAACCTGCTAAACACGATCCCTTCTTTATCAGAATTGCATTTGTCACATTGTGGGCTTCACAATGCCCCCTTTTCACCCACTTATTTGAATTCCAGTGCCCATTCCAACATACAATATCTTGATCTTAGCTGGAATTCAATTGAGGGTAGATTTCCATATGAATTAATGAACATCACTTCCCTAAAAGTCCTTGACCTTTCGCACAACAGTTTGAACTCATCAGTTCCTGTCATGCCTAACCTTCTAAAGCTCGATATTTCTTCTAATAAGTTTGAGCACATGGAGCTTGTTGCGATTTGGAGCCAATGTCATCTGAAGGAATTAAGTCTTTCCTTTAACAGTTTTATAGGTTCAATCCCTAAAGCTTTGGAGAGATTAAGATCTTTAGAAGTATTAGACCTGTCTCATAACAAATTAACCGGTCCCGTTCCGACATTCCTTGGAAACCTTACCAAACTTAACCTTTCTTATAATCAATTTAGCGGTTCTATCCCAGAATCATTGGGAAGATTAACAGGTTTAACTCATTTAAATCTGCAATCAAACCTGTTAATAGGTCCAATCCCAGAATCATTGGGAAGATTGACAGGTTTAACTCATTTATATCTGCAATCAAACCTGTTAACAGGTCCAATCCCAGTTTCAATTGGGCAACTCACCAAACTCGTTGAAGTAGATGTCTCTGAAAATTCTTTAGAAGGAGAGGTTTTGGAAGCCCATTTTGCTAAACTCTCGATGTTGAAGTACTTAGACACAACTGCTAATCATAGGTTGATTATTAATATCTCAAATGATTGGATTCCTCCATTCCAACTGAGGCATGTTCGACTTAGTTCTTGCAAGATTGAAAATGGATTTCCACAGTGGTTGCAAAATCAAAGGATGCTTGAGGAGTTGGTATTGTCTAATGCTAGCCTATATGGTTTTCCACCAACATGGCTTCAGAACATGCCCATACTTAATAAATTAGATCTCTCTCACAACAAACTCATTGGATCTTTAATAAACCTTCCATTTATCGAATACACCGAGTTTTTACTTCTACAAGACAACCTTTTCAATGGGTCAATTCCAAGGTCAATGTGTAGAAGAAGACGGTTGGTAATTCTCGATGTTTCCAGCAATCGGTTATCTGGAAACATTCCTGATTGTCTAGAGAATCTACAATACATGAGGATGCTTATACTTAGTTCAAATGGGTTGTCTGGAGTCCTCCCAAGTTCTTTAGGAAATATTAATTCATCATTAAGATGGTTAAAACTGAATGACAATAACTTCAATGGCCAAATACCACAAGACTTGGGAAAGTTGAGAAACTTAGAAGTTTTGGATTTGGGCAATAACGAATTCTCAGGAAATGTACCAAAATGGATTGGAAAAAAACTTTCAGAATTGAGGATTCTTAGGTTGCATGAAAACAATTTCACAGGAAGTATTCCTCATTCTTTGTGCAAACTTTCATCTCTTCATATTTTAGACATCGCACACAACTTAACAGGATCCATCCCTCATTGTTTTGGAGAGTTGAGCGGGATGGTTGAGGCAATAGATGCATTTGATTATCACATCATTTACATGAATGAGTTTAAGCTGATGGATGTGATTCAAGTCTTTAAAGGAAGCGAGCTTGAATATAAAAAAACGAGATATATAGTTGTTAACATGGACCTTTCAAGCAATAAACTTACAGGAGAAATCCCTCCAGAGATAACTGCACTTGTTATGTTGATGGGTCTCAATTTGTCTCATAACCATCTGAGTGGGAGTATTCCATATAGCATCGGAAAAATGAAGGCGTTAGTATCTCTTGACTTCTCAGACAACCAACTAAGCGGGACGATCCCGCCAAGCATGGCTGCTTTGAACGATTTGAGCTCAATGAATCTGTCACACAACAAACTGTCAGGAAGAATTCCAACTGGAAAACAACTGCAGACACTCATCGACCCATCAATATATGCTGGTAACAGGGATCTCTGTGGTGCACCTCCGCAAAATAATTGTTCCAATCCCGAAAACCCACCAGCCACAACAAGCAAGAACAAATACAAAAAGGCTAATGGGCTAAGGAAGGTATGGTTTTACTTGGACATAACGTGTGGATTTGCAACAGGTTTCTGGGGTATTATTGGAGTCTTGTCATTCAAGAAGCAATGGAGAAGGAAGCTTTTTATGATTGCAGAGGTAACCATGGATAAGGTATATGTGGCGGTTGCAGTGCAGATTTCCAAGATTAAAAGAAGCACAGAAGCCTAATAGATTCTTATAATTGACAATATTTGTAAAATTGTTGTTTTGATTTAAAATACTCTGTTGTGTAATATATTTATACCATGGGTGTGGTTAATACAATTAAGAATATTACAATACACAAGATAGAATACAGGTGACAGATTACAGAAGAATTGGACTGAAGATTAGACATGCATAACTTACCGAGAAACAATCCAAAAAGAGGTATGCAACAATTGTTCAAAAAGCGATCATAACAACTGTAGTTCAGCTAACAAATCTCTGATTATTTTTCGTTCTTTAGATTCTTTCTCGTTCTGTAGTGTTTCCTGCAAAATCTTTACAGAATACAAAGTCATTAGAATCTGCAAAACCTATACATAATACAAAGCTACTAGAATTGATAGACTGTAAGTTCCAAAAGTCTGGGATAAGGAGTTTACTTTGTTGACTTCAAAAGTGTACGAAGATTCGTAGCTAGCATCACTTAATGGACTCGTTTAAGGAACCAGCTGGCATTAGAATATGAAGCATATTACTACCTTTGTCTAATCTTGGTTTCGGTTGCAACTAAATATCAATATACTATACTGGGTTGCTATGAACAAAAGAGGCTAGCTCTGCTCAAGTTCAATTATACAGATAATGTCAAGTTAGTTGCGATAGTTTCACTGGTAGAGTTTGCTTAGTTGATGAAGAGTACTACATAAAATCTCGGTTTAAGGATTCATACGATTCGGGGGAAATACTCACCACAGCAATTTAAAAAGATAACTTAGTTGATGAAGAGTACTTTCATAAAATCAACTGAATTGCTTAAACCAAAGCCAGTCATTCGGGTTAGACAGTTTAACAGTGTCAGTTTGAAATTTGGAATAGGCCATTTAAACATTTCTAATTATTATTTTGAATTTTAAAATATGCAGTTATCAATATGTTTAATATCAACATCATTTTAGAGAGCACAAACTAACAGTTTTAAGACAAGAATCCAGTTCAAACCATTTTGGTAAACAGACACAAAAAAATATGTAGCCACAGTTATCTTTCAGTAGGAATGAGCAAATGGTACCGGGTACCGACTTTCGACATTTACAGTACAGAGTTCATCCCTATCCTAATTGATCATCAAGAAGTACCCACTCATTCACAAACACAATAAGATTATATAGATAATGAAAAAAAAAAGCTAACTAAAAACCGTATCAACTGAATTGTAATAAAATTTGCTTAACTGCAATGATTTTAAAATAAGTATCCACATAAACAACTTATGGATCTCCTTATTCTGAAATTTATCTTCAACCTTCAAAAAACCACTTCATTTGGTGAGCAAATTCATATGAAAACCCAGCAACCACTGCCAAAGGGAACACATCCCAATATCCATCGACGAACACACCAGCGGCTGCAACTTATATCCCGCAACAGTTTCACTCACTTCCTCTGGGTCACAATTGGTCAAAATCAACCCAACTTTACCGTTAATGTGAGGAATTGCGCCAACAAAAGCAGGTTTTCCGGCCGATGGGGCATGGATCTCGAGTGAGCGCCTCATGAAGGTATTCTTACCCATGACAACAGACGAGTGGGGTCGCAATCCTTGCCTTATGGCCTGAATTTGGTTGACACAAAGATTGTCGGCACTCACGATGACGAGATGTTTGTTGTTGTCTTTGAGATGGATGCGTAGCTTTTGGAGGTAGATTGCCTGCCTTGCCGCTTTAGCCATGGGGAAGATGAAAATGGAGGTTTGGGTTTTAGGTCAGGGTTGTTGTGTTAATGATTTAGCGGTCCAGTGTGGAAGCCCATGAAGTAAAAGTAAGAATATGGCAAAAAGGCCAAATTTAATACGGACGTGGGTTTTTTTTTATCTTTATTTATTTAGTAGATTAGTACATGTGTATTACACAGGTTGAATAAATGTTTTATTTAAATATTAATTATATAACATGTCATATAGTTCTTAAATTCTGTAGTTCATTAGAAGTTGACACGGAAAATCGAATATCTAATATGAGAAAGAGACGGTTAAACCAAATTTTGGATGGCTAACAATTGAAACGTGACTTCCATTATATAAAAAATGCCACCAATGATAATAAAATGAATATATAACATATGTTGAACTTACCCCGTTGAAAATTTAATTATAACTACAATATAATTATTTATACATAATATTGTAAATTAAATAATTATAACATATAATTAAATTATTTGAAAATTTAGTTATAACAATAATAAGCATTTTTACATAAATGTTGTAAATTGAACGCATACGATATAATTTTGAACACATATAATTTTACACACTAAGTAAATAAAAAAGAGTTACATTTTTAAAAAATTACGTGTATTGCACGAGTTGAATATAATGTAATCGAATAATACATATAGTCGTCAAGACATATATTTAAAAAAAAAAATATACTTTTTGTTATGTTATCATTTATGTATTTTATTATTACTTGTGTTTTCATTTATATTTTTGCATTAACAAAGATTATTTATACTTATTTTATTATTACTGTAATAGTGTGATTTGCATATCAATTTTAATTCCAAAGTTTGTACGTTAGTGTACCTACTGATTATTAATATTATTATCTATTTCAAACAATTCTTTAATAATCTTAGGAAACGTTTTAAACCAATTAAATTTATCCTCATCTATTGAGTTTTCAAATTACATAAATTTGGTTTATCAAAAACTCACCTCTCAACATTGCAACTGCCACATAACAATTATCACTTTCTAATTTAGTGCATATAGGATAAATAAATAGGAAAAACAAAACGGTAAAAAATAAAAAGATAATTCAACTAATTTACAGACGGACTTAAATTAATTAATAGTCATAATATTTATTTATTTAGGTGGAAAATATAATTGAAATCATCCCATAGAGCGACATGTGTCCAAAACTTGGTTTCTTTTATTATAGTAGATAGATTTATTAGTTTTTTTTTTTTTGACATTTATACCATAAGGGAATAAGACTATATGTTATGGTTTTATACCTTTTGACTCCACGTCACTACTACTTAAACATGAACAATTATTAATTTTTTTTTTATGTTTGCGTGTAATGGTATCACAAGTTTTAACTACCTATTATCTTATTAAAACAATATATAATTTATGTAATTAAAAAAGTGTGTATAAATATTATTGGTGGAATAAAAAAAAATGGGACGGTATTATTTTTTTGTGTAATTGGTTCTTCTAATTAATTCACACTTCAACTGTTGAAAAGTTGGTTGAGAGACGTTAGTGGGCAACGTCCATGAAATTCATAAGCGTAAAATGGAGGGTGGGTGGTATTAGGGCGTGAAGGAGTCCTAGGTGGCAATGAGCGGCAACAAAGACAACGCCCAAGAATTGCCGTTAATTAGAACTCATACTTATTTGTGAGAGGCAATCATTGATGCCTTTAAACTCAAAGGCTATGGGCCAACATTAGTTAGTTGTATATTGTAATCCTTAACTTCATAATTAATGAAAATATTTGAAGCACGTGTCACTTTTTAGTGTTTCTTCACACTTAGTGCATGTGTAATGGGGCGCGAACCGGGATGATTTGTGAGACATGGCGCCCCATAGCGCCGGTCACACCGAAATAGGCGGCGCCATGGGGTGTTTTTGGTTGTTCCCGTGATGATGTTCGCGGCGTGAAGAAGGATGATTTTGAATTTTTTGACCGTTTGCAACGGTCATAAAGTAAAAAAAAATTCAATTAATTTTTCATCTCTCATATAAATATACCTCCATCTTCCATTTTTTTAAAAAAACCCAATACCACCAACATACCATCAAACCCTCTTTCTCTCTACTTTTTTTTTTAATCTAGAATTTTTGATATAATGCAACCCTTCAACCGTGGTTTTATTCCTGCCCGTTCGAGTGCAGTCCCGAACCAAAGTAGCAATCCTACCCGTCCCGTGTCTCCGGTTCCCACTCGACACACCCCATACGGATCCGGTTTTGTCGATTTTAATCAACATAATACTGGGTTCATGAACCTTTTGAACCAACAACTCTCATGGGACCCGAATCTATACGGTAGAAACCTGAATCAAAATACGGACGGAATGGGTTTGTCTCAACCGGAAGTAGAGGTGACGCAAAAAGAAAAAACAAAACGGCCACATAAAAAGAAAACGAAAACTACCCGAGCGAAAAAAAAACGTGCAATTGTGGGATGCCGAATATAACAACTCTCCTAAAATCCTTAAGATACTCCTATACGTCCTAAAATACACCCCGTATACGAAAAACAAGCCTAAAATACCTTTATATTAACAAAAATCAACTAAAAACGAAAATACATGGTCCTCGCGGGGCGCGACCCAGTCAAGCTGGTACTGTCGCGGGCAGCGACCCAGTGGCACCAGGCCGAACCTTGAGCTGCCACGTGTCCTGAACGTGTTGAAGCTAGTGGTCTGACCCGACAAGGCTAGGGCCTACCCTAGTGGCCTCGCGGGCCGCGAAGCCTTGTCCTCAATCTCTCACGGGGCGCGAGCCGCCCCTGATCAGCCCCTATAAATTGGGCGATCGAGCTCAGTCTTCAGTCGCTCAAAATCTTTTCTTTCTCTCTCGATATATAATAGCAATAATTCTCGGGTATTATACCCCTAAAAAGCGAAGCTCTGCCTCGTTGTATGTATTATAACCCCCGGTTACGTATTAGTTACTCTGCCCGCTTGATCTAGAGCTCCGTAACGCATGTCAAGGCTCTGCCTGACTCAGTCGTTGGAGTTCTGTCTCGGGGGTATAGCTAATGTAAATTGGGTTATCTTACTAACACGTGTGCATTGTTTATTTTAATAGATTATAACCAGGAAGTCACCAGAAAGCAGTAGTAGTATCTAAAATAGCAATGTGAGTACATTCACTTTTTGTAAATTGTTTTTACAAAACCTAAAATGTTTTAAGGTATCTTTAACAGTGATTGAGTCTATGTATTCTACAATTACTGTCGGTATGTTGGGGTTTTGTATACATTACTTGTTACTACACTGTGAGTAGCAGCATGACCACAAGTCAGGATTGACAGTACCGTGGGTGGTAATTGGGTAGATAAAAACATTGTAATCGCTCTCAATACTGTAAAGATATAAAATCCTGTTTTAATTAAACTGGGATGCACTCGCCAGTATTTCTTGCTGATAAAAACTTTTTAAAACGCGTTTCAGGTAACAAACTGTGAAAGCCAAATAGAAGCCAGCTGGAGCGCACTGAAGGCTTGGAAAAGTGGCTATAAAAGTTACCTAAACAAGAAAGAAGTTTTATTTCAATAATGTGACAACCGGTAATTAACGCCTCTTAATTACGCGATTAGCAAGCGTTTAAGGTGATAATAAATAGTGTTTAAGACACGAATTAACTCAATTAGGCTACTGAAATGCCTAGGAACGCCTATCTAACTTTACAGTGCGCGTATGGTGATTTTAGGTTGAAGTGCTCCAAGGTTGAAGTTATCCTATTCATTTACTAGACAGCACATTACGTGTTGTAGTCTTCAAAAAAAAATTCATTTTGAACATGAATATTTTATGACATCTAGCATACTAATGCCCCTAATTACTATAATTAATCCAACTAGGTTTATCACCTTAGCCGCGTTGCGGCAAACTTCTTTGGTTATTTAGTCTGTGTTTACATGTGTTTTAAAATCACTACGAGCGCGTTGCACACGAAACCCCTAACAAGTATAAAAGAAAATGTAAAAAACTGTAAAAAATTATTGAAAGAAAATCAGCCAAAAAAGTTGTATGTTAATGATGTTCGTATGAAACCCGTGGTCAGAGATGAGCAAATAATATTGGGTACCGGTACCGAATTTCCCGAACAGAAGGATCCTAAGTACCAATTCGGTACCAACTTTTGGCGTTTCTAGTACCAGTTCGCTACCAATTTTTACCTTCATATACCGGTACTGTAACCGGTATTTTCAGCATCGGTTGCCACGGAGCTCTGATCAGGGATGAGCAAATGGTACCGTGTAGCAGTACCGAATTTCCCGAACTAAAAGATTTTCAAACTCAATCCGGTACCGACTTTTGGCGTTTTCTGTATCAGGCTCATAAGGTTGGTTCTTTAAAAACATTTAATTTGTAATCTTAAAAAATATATAATTGATCGCTACTGGGCCAAAGGCCCATTCCATTGATCGCTACTGGGCCAAAGGCCCATTCCATTTCGTCCAGAAGTGTTTTGTCCAAGGGAGGGTGTTTAGGGTGGGTATTTCGGGTGGGTAGGGGTGGGTATTTGCGGTATTTGAGGGTAAAAACCGGTGAATACCGGTGCCGAACCGGTAACGAAAATACACCCGGTTTGATAAATTTGATACCGGTACCCGGTACCATTTGCTCATCACTTAGTGACGTTACTGTTCATTAAATTACATAGAGTAATCTCATTAAAAAAAAAGTCAACAATCTCGTCCAAAGGGAGGGTGTTTCGGGTGAAGGGGAAAAAAGTCAACAATTTCGTCTAAGGGGTGGGTATTTCGGGTGGGTAGGGGTGTTTGTTATCCTATTCATTAACTTGTCACGTGTCTACATATGTGTCAAGATTTAAATGGCGAGGTTACTATTTTACTATTCATAAGGTTGGTTTATTAATATATAGGATAATTACCAAAATATCTGAAAGTTATATAATTGCCACATCTTTTTACTTTATACTTATTTCTATGACCCGTTCGACTCAATCATAGTCAAACTGTCGACATCTTCTTAGGCGGATTAATTTCATCTTCTTATATTTTTGAATCCGTCTCACGGATTCAGACGCATCATTCATGCTTTTTCATTCATTGAATCCGCCTTACGGATTCAAACATTACATTCACGTCTTTCATCCTTGAATCCGTCTCGCGGATTCAAACATATCATCCATGCCTTTCATCCTTGAATCCGTCTCGCGGATTCAAACATATCATCCATGCCTTTCATCCTTGAATCCGTTTCACAGATTCAAACATATCATCCATGCCTTTCATCCTTGAATCCGTTTCACGGATTCAAACATTGCATTCATACCTTTCATTCCCTGAATCCGTCTTACGGATTCAAACATATTATTCATATCTCGTTGATCCGCACTTAATCACGGATTCAACATTCTTCATTCTTATCAGGCATGTTTTTCATTCTTACATAGTACTCTCAATTTCCCGAGAGTCTTACTTCCCATTTCACCCACACGCCCGCCTGCTACCAAACTCTACCGGACATACCTGTAACAATCATCATGATCTCACGAACGTCATACGTTTCTCGTGTACTGGCCAGGTACACAATCCACATAGTAGTTTCGTGCCTTCATGTAATTGTCACCTTATGTCCGTAGACTTAGGTTTCGGCGCGTGTATTGCTTCCAATACTTCATTACTATACTATCACTGTCTTTCATCTTAAAATTTTCCTTCCCTTAACGAATTTTGCCATTACTTACATCCACATATTAAATTAACGTACCTGGGCTCATTTGCCTATTTGTCTTATTACCTCTTTGCCTGCCTTAGTATTCATCCTAGACTGCATTCACGGATCATCCTCTTCCAACACTTATGCTTACCTTGCAAATACAAAACCGTCAGTTTCTTTATACGTATACATAAATACATACTTTCATCAGCCTTTACCTTTGGATCTTGATCGAGTCTTAGATTGTACGGATTTCTTATCTCAAGAGCACACAAGTTTGAGTTCAAGTACTTACCTTCTCGTACTTGATTCCCTCAAACCAGGGCTCTGATACCAACTTGTAAGACCCTAACACGTTTAACCTTAAAACGACGCAGCGGAATTTCGAGTCTGAAAATTTCTTTCATGACATACATCTTGACATTCTAAAAATTCATTTTTATAATATAAGAACATAACTTATCAACAATAAATTACATATTTAAACATTCCCGTACAATCCGTCTTGTGACTCGATCTTCGATCTCTACTCCTTAGTAATCCTCATGGCTTGTACTACCTGCGCTCACCACATAAAATTCATAACGTTAGTACGTATCATAAGCATACAAGATTTGTACACGTTTACTTTTCATTTCATTAACTCTTTACATCCCGGCTTTCCCTCTGATCATACGATCCGTAGTGAGACTTCCTTGGTATCCTGCGTTACACTTCATCACCAGGCACGATGTTATTATCGTTAGTACTCAATTTCATTGAATGCATGCGTACCTACTTTCATACAACCTATACATACACTTACGATCACACATAGCAACATACATACCTATGTACCTACATACATACGTACGTGCATACCTAAATACATCCATTCATACATACATACATACTTACATGCCTACATACATACATACATACCTACATACATACATACATACATACATACAAACCTACATACATACTTACATACAAACATACATACATACTTACATACATACGTACATACTTATCCCATACCTTCTCACAACTTTCATACGTGCATACCTTCGTACATACTCACTTGACTACATATACATACTATCTACATACACCCTTACATACATACACTTATACTTATACAACATACATACGTACCCACCTACATACATGCCTACATTTATATTTTCAATCAACCATTTCAATATACCCGACTCATACTTGCCTACTCATATACGTCTTCATTTATATCCTTATGTACTCGCTTACACACCATAATCTTACATACGTTCGCGCATACACGCTTACATACACTTCTACATACGTGTATAGAGATATACAACATCCATACATACCTATCCACACATACGCTTACCCTAATGGTCACAAAACATGAGTTAAATCAGCCATACGCAACTTAAAACGCGTTTAAACGAGTTCCCAAACCAAAACTGAGCAAACGAGCAACTTTCGCCAACCAGGGGGGGCTCGCGTGACGCCAAGGGCCCTGGCGTCACGCTAGGCCCCTGTTTTGGCAGAAGATGTGCAGCAACTTGCTGCATATTCCCAGCACGATCCCGTTTCACGGAAACGAGCATAACTCTCTCGTTTTTGACCCGTTTTGCCCGATTCTTTTTCCTACACGTCCGTAATTTAATTCTCCATCTATTGGAACTAGAATCCAACGTCCGACTTAATAAAATTTCAGACTTTTAACTCTTCGGCTTATTACCCTTTTACCCAACTTTGACCCGTTCATGCATTCATCAACGTAACTTGTTTGTTTTTCCATAACCTCTTATAAACATAATAATTTCAGTGTCGTCTATCATAAATTACTAAATTCTTGGATGTCTTGCATCCTCTTAACACCTTATCGTTCATATGCTTATTTTTGACCCGTTAAGGGTATTCGCGCATTAATTGGTCTACGACTAACCAAACCATAATCCCCACTTCCATACTTGTCCAAAACATTACACTAATCGAATAACTTGTTTCTAAGCTACTTTTAAGATCGTTTACCCCAAAATACCCATCAAGGGCATTTTGGTCAATCTTGAACCCATCATTTACGACGAAAGACTTTAACACATATTTGACCTCAAACATCATGTTTAATTCATTACAACACTTTATTACTTACTTGTACTAAGAAGTGATTACGGAAATCACTTACCTTATGCGTCCGTGCTCGTATCCGATTCCTCGCCTTTTCTTGACCCACTATCCTTTCATGCTTGCGTCCGTCTTGACATGATTCCTATACGCTCTTTTCATCAAGATCACGCTCCTATTAGCATATGCATTCGTACATGTTAACAATCATATCAATCGCATATTTCACCCTTAACTTTCATTAGTCATTTCTAACATACATAACTCATATGATTATATTCATATCCGTTTAAACTCATGTAATTCATCATATAATCACAAACAACGCATATTGACATAACATGTACCATACGAATTCCTATAATCCTGCCTTTACGACCACGTGTCAATTCATGTTTCTTATGCTTAGTTGACTTTTGAAAGTCAACTATATACCATATTTAACCATCGACTTATCATTATATACTCGTAACATCATATTCGGTTATACGGATGACACTATATACATTTCATCATACACTTGATGCGAGTACTACCTTTTAAGCATAACGTACAACTATTTCATGCTCAAATCTTCTAAACTCATACATAACCCATCAAAACATACTACTAATCATCATGTATCATTCCCAAACAAACATCAGACATATCATCATCACATTTCTCCTAATTCTTCTAACAAGTATTCATCATAACCACATAATACATCAATCTTTCAACAAGACTCGAACATGGGAGGTGATTCTAGTCATCATCTTCACCCTACTAACGGGTTTCATCTCTAATCATCAAATTAACGCAAACCCCACATAACCCATGTTCTATACGAAGATTCTAACCCTTGTACATGATCAATTTCATATTAACTCACGGATTAGAACATAACCCACTTCACCCATGATCACCAATCTTAAACTTAAGACATACCTTATGATCCCCTCGTGAAGGTGATCACTAATTCATGCTCGGTTGTGAATTTGGGCCTTGATTCATTCTTCAATTGAAGCTTTTGATGATCTAGGGTTTGGGGCTCTTGAGAGCCCCTGATCGATCTATCCAGAACACACACGAAATGTGTGTCTGTGTGTGTGATCTTTTTCTTTTAATAACCCAACTTTCGTTAGTTCCACTTTAGCCCCTCGGGTTTTGTTTTTAAAACATATCTGACATTACCTTCCTCTTTTAATTCTTTTGACCATACTCTTAACTAGGTTAAATAGCCTAGTTATTTATTTCATGACGTGTCATATCGGAACACACGATAAATATTAACATTCAGATTTTTGGGCGTTACAAGTCTACCACCCTTAAACAAGGTTTCGTCCCCGAATCCTTTCTCACTTTCATCGAACACACATTATCTTTTCTTCCAGTCCATCCATACAACCACTAGCCCATACTTTCCTGATCATTCTTTCCTATATCATTTTCATTTTCATTTACTTGACCTGTCAATAACTGGTCAATACACATACTCTTCCGTCCTTTAACATGATCCCTTCTTAATGGATCTAATATCTCCATCTCACCTCTAAAAATTTACATTCTCTACATACTCTGTATAACATTTAACTTTTGTTTTGTTACCTCCACAAACTACTATTTCATAGTCACACCTACGTGCTTAACTCTAACGTTAACCTTACTCTACTTTTTCTACAGTTACGTATACCTTGCATACTTTTATATTATCTTTAAATCAATTCGTTCATTTCACATTACTATTGCTTTCACTTCATGCACTACTTAATTCACGTGTATAAATAGTTCATATCTCTCCAATCAGGAGTTAAACATTTTACTAACCTCTTTTTCATTTCCCAAACCACGATCCTCAACCCAGATCGATCATCTTCTCCTCGAGTACTAGCCGTACAGGCCAGGTTTCATTCATTCGTATAATGAGCTTCCGCTCGTGCACGTCCTTTCACCAATACGATTGGTTTCATTACATCAATAGTTCTAACATTATCATCAACAACATCAGCGGTTAGCATATGTCATTCAAACATTCATTACACTAGGTGATTACCCACCTATAACCCTTCTACAATTTCCTACGTACCTGCTATAACATACCACACATTCTATTTCTTACATGCAATCCTTTCATTCAATTAACCATTTCGCCAACTGAAGTACACGCTCGTACTTCCTTCCATTCATGCTTACTTACGAAGACCTTATTACATCGTTTCAATATTTCTTACTAAGCTTACCATTCCCGCCCATACTCAAGTTATTGTCCGGGTCACAGCCCGTTATCATTCTGACTTCTAAGAGTCAATTACCAACACATCTAACACGTAACTTATACAAAACTTCGTCTATTATACTATCACTTTTTACTTTATACTTATTTCTATGACCCGTTCGACTCAATCATAGTCAAACTGTCGACATCTTCTTAGGCGGATTAATTTCATCTTCTTATATTTTTGAATCCGTCTCACGGATTCAGACGCATCATTCATGCTTTTTCATTCATTGAATCCGCCTTACGGATTCAAACATTACATTCACGTCTTTCATCCTTGAATCCGTCTCGCGGATTCAAACATATCATCCATGCCTTTCATCCTTGAATCCGTCTCGCGGATTCAAACATATCATCCATGCCTTTCATCCTTGAATCCGTTTCACAGATTCAAACATATCATCCATGCCTTTCATCCTTGAATCCGTTTCACGGATTCAAACATTGCATTCATACCTTTCATTCCCTGAATCCGTCTTACGGATTCAAACATATTATTCATATCTCGTTGATCCGCACTTAATCACGGATTCAACATTCTTCATTCTTATCAGGCATGTTTTTCATTCTTACATAGTACTCTCAATTTCCCGAGAGTCTTACTTCCCATTTCACCCACACGCCCGCCTGCTACCAAACTCTACCGGACATACCTGTAACAATCATCATGATCTCACGAACGTCATACGTTTCTCGTGTACTGGCCAGGTACACAATCCACATAGTAGTTTCGTGCCTTCATGTAATTGTCACCTTATGTCCGTAGACTTAGGTTTCGGCGCGTGTATTGCTTCCAATACTTCATTACTATACTATCACTGTCTTTCATCTTAAAATTTTCCTTCCTTTAACGAATTTTGCCATTACTTACATCCACATATTAAATTCACGTACCTGGGCTCATTTGCCTATTTGTCTTATTACCTCTTTGCCTGCCTTAGTATTCATCCTAGACTGCATTCACGGATCATCCTCTTCCAACACTTATGCTTACCTTGCAAATACAAAACCGTCAGTTTCTTTATACGTATACATAAATACATACTTTCATCAGCCTTTACCTTTGGATCTTGATCGAGTCTTAGATTGTACGGATTTCTTATCTCAAGAGCACACAAGTTTGAGTTCAAGTACTTACCTTCTCGTACTTGATTCCCTCAAACCAGGACTCTGATACCAACTTGTAAGACCCTAACACGTTTAACCTTAAAACGACGCAGCGGAATTTCGAGTCTGAAAATTTCTTTCATGACATACATCTTGACATTCTAAAAATTCATTTTTATAATATAAGAACATAACTTATCAACACTAAATTACATATTTAAACATTCCCGTACAATCCGTCTTGTGACTCGATCTTCGATCTCTACTCCTTAGTAATCCTCATGGCTTGTACTACCTGCGCTCACCACATAAAATTCATAACATTAGTACGTATCATAAGCATACAAGATTTGTACACGTTTACTTTTCATTTCATTAACTCTTTACATCCCGGCTTTCCCTCTGATCATACGATCCGTAGTGAGACTTCCTTGGTATCCTGCGTTACACTTCATCACCAGGCACGATGTTATTATCGTTAGTACTCAATTTCATTGAATGCATGCGTACCTACTTTCATACAACCTATACATACACTTACGATCACACATAGCAACATACATACCTATGTACCTACATACATACGTACGTGCATACCTAAATACATCCATTCATACATACATACATACATACATACTTACATGCCTACATACATACATACATACCTACATACATACATACATACATACAAACCTACATACATACTTACATACAAACATACATACATACTTACATACATACGTACATACTTATCCCATACCTTCTCACAACTTTCATACGTGCATACCTTCGTACATACTCACTTGACTACATATACATACTATCTACATACACCCTTACATACATACACTTATACTTATACAACATACATACGTACCCACCTACATACATGCCTACATTTATATTTTCAATCAACCATTTCAATATACCCGACTCATACTTGCCTACTCATATACGTCTTCATTTATATCCTTATGTACTCGCTTACACACCATAATCTTACATACGTTCGCGCATACACGCTTACATACACTTCTACATACGTGTATAGAGATATACAACATCCATACATACCTATCCACACATACGCTTACCCTAATGGTCACAAAACATGAGTTAAATCAGCCATACGCAACTTAAAACGCGTTTAAACGAGTTCCCAAACCAAAACTGAGCAAACGAGCAACTTTCGCCAACCAGGGGGGGCTCGCGTGACGCCAAGGGCCCTGGCGTCACGCTAGGCCCCTGTTTTGGCAGAAGATGTGCAGCAACTTGCTGCATATTCCCAGCACGATCCCGTTTCACGGAAACGAGCATAACTCTCTCGTTTTTGACCCGTTTTGCCCGATTCTTTTTCCTACACGTCCGTAATTTAATTCTCCATCTATTGGAACTAGAATCCAACGTCCGACTTAATAAAATTTCAGACTTTTAACTCTTCGGCTTATTACCCTTTTACCCAACTTTGACCCGTTCATGCATTCATCAACGTAACTTGTTTGTTTTTCCATAACCTCTTATAAACATAATAATTTCAGTGTCGTCTATCATAAATTACTAAATTCTTGGATGTCTTGCATCCTCTTAACACCTTATCGTTCATATGCTTATTTTTGACCCGTTAAGGGTATTCGCGCATTAATTGGTCTACGACTAACCAAACCATAATCCCCACTTCCATACTTGTCCAAAACATTACACTAATCGAATAACTTGTTTCTAAGCTACTTTTAAGATCGTTTACCCCAAAATACCCATCAAGGGCATTTTGGTCAATCTTGAACCCATCATTTACGACGAAAGACTTTAACACATATTTGACCTCAAACATCATGTTTAATTCATTACAACACTTTATTACTTACTTGTACTAAGAAGTGATTACGGAAATCACTTACCTTATGCGTCCGTGCTCGTATCCGATTCCTCGCCTTTTCTTGACCCACTATCCTTTCATGCTTGCGTCCGTCTTGACATGATTCCTATACGCTCTTTTCATCAAGATCACGCTCCTATTAGCATATGCATTCGTACATGTTAACAATCATATCAATCGCATATTTCACCCTTAACTTTCATTAGTCATTTCTAACATACATAACTCATATGATTATATTCATATCCGTTTAAACTCATGTAATTCATCATATAATCACAAACAACGCATATTGACATAACATGTACCATACGAATTCCTATAATCCTGCCTTTACGACCACGTGTCAATTCATGTTTCTTATGCTTAGTTGACTTTTGAAAGTCAACTATATACCATATTTAACCATCGACTTATCATTATATACTCGTAACATCATATTCGGTTATACGGATGACACTATATACATTTCATCATACACTTGATGCGAGTACTACCTTTTAAGCATAACGTACAACTATTTCATGCTCAAATCTTCTAAACTCATACATAACCCATCAAAACATACTACTAATCATCATGTATCATTCCCAAACAAACATCAGACATATCATCATCACATTTCTCCTAATTCTTCTAACAAGTATTCATCATAACCACATAATACATCAATCTTTCAACAAGACTCGAACATGGGAGGTGATTCTAGTCATCATCTTCACCCTACTAACGGGTTTCATCTCTAATCATCAAATTAACGCAAACCCCACATAACCCATGTTCTATACGAAGATTCTAACCCTTGTACATGATCAATTTCATATTAACTCACGGATTAGAACATAACCCACTTCACCCATGATCACCAATCTTAAACTTAAGACATACCTTATGATCCCCTCGTGAAGGTGATCACTAATTCATGCTCGGTTGTGAATTTGGGCCTTGATTCATTCTTCAATTGAAGCTTTTGATGATCTAGGGTTTGGGGCTCTTGAGAGCCCCTGATCGATCTATCCAGAACACACACGAAATGTGTGTGTGTGTGTGTGATCTTTTTCTTTTAATAACCCAACTTTCGTTAGTTCCACTTTAGCCCCTCGGGTTTTGTTTTTAAAACATAACTGACATTACCTTCCTCTTTTAATTCTTTTGACCATACTCTTAACTAGGTTAAATAGCCTAGTTATTTATTTCATGACGTGTCATATCGGAACACACGACAAATATTAACATTCAGATTTTGGGGCGTTACAAACGTGAACGAAAAACGCGACTGCGGGAACGCACCGGCAACGAAACGGAAGCATCAGACACGCGTATTAACCTAAAAACTGAAATATTATGATATATTTAGTTTTGTTTTCAAATTTTAATATTCGCAGTCGAAACCGGATCGAAAAACGAATCAGAAACAGTAAACGAGGGATTTACGCGATTTTAGCGTAAACGACGAGCATACGCGCCTATTAACGGCTTACGGCATAATTTTAAGTGCGTTCGACCCTAAAATTTTATTTTACGACCTTATACGACGTTCGGGTGCAGAAACAGGCTTCGGAGATGTGATCGGGTTTCTCATGTACCACTAAAGTTGGTGTGAAAGCCCAACCAGTGGGTCTACTAGCCATTCATAATCAAATAAAAAAAAACTAATACTTATGTATTAAAGATTTAAATATTTTGAAATATATAAAATTTTGTCACCATTTACTAGACAGCACATTACGTGTTGTAGTCTTCAAAAAAAAATTCATTTTGAACATGAATATTTTATGACATCTAGCATACTAATGCCCCCAATTACTATAATTAATCCAACTAGGTTTATCACCTTAGCCGCGTTGCGGCAAACTTCTTTGGTTATTTAGTCTGTGTTTACATGTGTTTTAAAATCACTACGAGCGCGTTGCACACGAATCCCCTAACAAGTATAAAAGAAAATGTAAAAAACTGTAAAAAATTATTGAAAGAAAATCAGCCAAAAAAGTTGTATGTTAATGATGTTCGTATGAAACCCGTGGTCAGAGATGAGCAAATAATATTGGGTACCGGTACCGAATTTCCCGAACAGAAGGATCCTAAGTACCAATTCGGTACCAACTTTTGGCGTTTCTAGTACCAGTTCGCTACCAATTTTTACCTTCATATACCGGTACTGTAACCGGTATTTTCAGCATCGGTTGCCACGGAGCTCTGATCAGGGATGAGCAAATGGTACCGTGTAGCAGTACCGAATTTCCCGAACTAAAAGATTTTCAAACTCAATCCGGTACCGACTTTTGGCGTTTTCTGTATCAGGCTCATAAGGTTGGTTCTTTAAAAACATTTAATTTGTAATCTTAAAAAATATATAATTGATCGCTACTGGGCCAAAGGCCCATTCCATTTCGTCCAGAAGTGTTTTGTCCAAGGGAGGGTGTTTAGGGTGGGTATTTCGGGTGGGTAGGGGTGGGTATTTGCGGTATTTGAGGGTAAAAACCGGTGAATACCGGTGCCGAATCGGTAACGAAAATACACCCGGTTTGATAAATTTGATACCGGTACCCGGTACCATTTGCTCATCACTTAGTGACGTTACTGTTCATTAAATTACATAGAGTAATCTCATTAAAAAAAAAAGTCAACAATCTCGTCCAAAGGGAGGGTGTTTCGGGTGAAGGGGAAAAAAAGGGAGGGTGTTTCGGGTGAAGGGGAAAAAAGTCAACAATTTCGTCTAAGGGGTGGGTATTTCGGGTGGGTAGGGGTGTTTGTTATCCTATTCATTAACTTGTCACGTGTCTACATATGTGTCAAGATTTAAATGGTGAGGTTACTATTTTACTATTCATAAGGTTGGTTTATTAATATATAGGATAATTACCAAAATATCTGAAAGTTATATAATTGCCACATCTATTTAGTCAAACAAATCAAATCAAAACAAACCAAACCACCCACCATTCCCATAACCTACGGCTAAGACCATGTGTAGTGGTAAGTTGCTATAATGCCCCCACCATGGGGCATTATCCGACACGTGGCATCCTAGTCAGCGTTGGGGCATTATAGCAAAAGTGGCGTAGTGGGGCATTATGCCAATAACCCCCAATTCAATAGTTTCACAATTATTTTTTTTATTTAAAACATAAAAAACTTCATTAATTTAAAAAAAAATTACACTACTTGAAATTAAAAAAAGCAGAAAATAAAAAAACAGAAAAATAAAAAAACCGAAAAAAAAAACCGAATATAAAAAAAACAGAAAAAAAAACCGAATATAAAAATATGATCTAGAGTCCATATTTTTCTGGAATTTTTTGTCGACGCATTTGCGCAAGGATCAACGCGTCGCCTTGGAGGTGGTCGATTGATTTGGACAAAAACTCAATGTCCTTTTCCATTTGCCTCGCCTCTTGCATCTCGGTAAACTTTTTGGTTTCGACCACTCGTTCTTGCATAATCTCCCAACGTTTGTGGCCGAGGTCGCGAATGTCTTGGAGACGACGGTTCATCTCCTCGAAATCATTCTTTAACTCGAGATCGGAAGACGACTCGACCGTTTTTTTCCCGGTTCGCCTATCCTTTCTTCTACCGGGTGGTCGGTTCAACTCTTCTTGAAGTTCCTCGTCAACGTCCACCACCTCATTTAAATCGACGTTGCGGGCATCCGATGTCGGAGTTGAAGGGTCAACGGAGGATGATGTTTTTGACCTTTTAGCTCGACGTCTACTACTAGACGTCATTGGATTAACTATCGCCCACTTTGGACTTTTTTGTAGTAGTTCCCAACACTTATAGTACGTGAAAGGGCATTTCGTCCTATCGAACTCCTCCAAAGTCCTCGTTAAAACCCCGACGTCACTTTCACCGCTCGGGCGATTATCGTAGTTACGTTGGTAAACTTCTTGGAACGCGTGACACTTGTTGTTGATGTCGGTCCATTTGCTAGAAATGGAATCTTTGTCCCGATGTTCGCCTTCACCAAAGGTGCTAAAAAAGAGTGCACGAACCCTATCCCAAAAAACGGGACCTGTTTGAAAGTTTGCTACAAATTTAAAAAAAAAGTAAACAAATAAGTTGTATGTTAAAAAGATAAATAAAAAATAAGTAAAAAAAATAATAATAAAAGAGTTACCCGTTTCTTCGTACTCCGAAACGTCGACCCACGCCCGAGTCAACGTGAATTCCTCTTCCTTCGTCCATTTAATGATATTTTTTGTACGCCGTGGTGCGTCTTTTTCCTTCTTCTTATGCGACCTTTTGCCGCGTTTCGATGTTTCTTGCACCGGTTCGGGTTGCGTCTCCGGCACGACTTCGACATCGGGTTTGGATTCGGGTTGAGACCCGCCGGCTTGACCATAGCCGAAAGTGGGAGGCACAAACGGAGGGGCGCCACTCAAGTAAGCCGCGTACGTTAAAAAGCTCGGGTCCATGTCTTGAAGATTATACGGGTTTTGCGGTTGAGTTGTGTTCGGGTTCGTGGGTCTTGCGGGGACACCAAAAGGGGGTCGAAATGGATGCATAATTGTATAAAAATGTAGGAGAAAGTGGGTGTTTTTTTTATAAAAATAGAAGAAAAGTGGGAGAGAGTAGGAGATAAAGTGGGTTTTTTTTATAAATAATGGGTTGATATATATAGTGGGGTAATTTATTAAATTAAAAAAAAAAAAAAAAACAACTTTTGACCGTTTGCCAACGGTCCTTTTCCTCGATCCTCGCCAAATTTCAGCGTTATTTTTAAAACGCCAAACCGAATTTTTTTGAAAAATAACGCCCGGTCACGCCCCCTGTAATGGTGACCGGGGCGTTATGCGGCGTTATTTTCGAAATTTTTTTAAAGAAAACGCCCCACTACGGGCGGTCTAAGAGGGGGACCTCACCCCTCACCATGCTTTCTTTGGAGTGTGATTGATTGACTAGGCATGGGTAGTAAGACTTTGGGAGCATGGTGTTTGGGTTAGAAAATTATGAGAACACCTGCACCTTGAACTCTTTCACATTCAAAAGAAGAAAAGAAAAATAAAACAAACACCTCTTGCTCTCTCCCTACCTTACGGCTACAACAACACACACATAACATTTTGTTCAAGTTTTCATCAAGAATCTAAGCTAGGTTGAAGTGCTCCAAGGTCACCATCCATATCTTCTCCTTGTTTGTCGATAGTGAGCATTTCTCATCTCTCAAAACTCTAGTTTTAAACATTTTACTAGTGGTTTTTGTGTAGGATTGATTCACCCAAGTAGGTCGTTTTTTTTTTTTTTTTTTTTTTTTTGTTGTTAAAAACTTGAAACATGGAACTAGCGCCTTATATATTTTGTTGTTTTGATTTTAATCATGAAAGGAAACTCTTTGATGGTTACAAGAGTTTCTTACTAGTATTTTTGTTGATGATTTTGAGTAAAGAAACAAATGTATATTTAGACTTGAAAATATGCAACGTGTACAACAAAGGAACCATGAGCACAAACAAACACTATATAATATTTAGAGTCTTTATAAAATCATGACTCTGAAAATAGATATATTCTTTTTGGCATCCTAGTATTTTTGCTAAAACAGTGACTTATATAAATATTTGGTGAAACATGGATCTAGAACTCATTTAATGACTAAGTATATTTTTCGTTTATATTCAGTTACATGATCTTGGAAAACCATAATTTTTGTGTAGTATAAAGTTATAGGGATTTTTGGTGGATTGTTACTTTACATATACTAGGTTAATGCCCGCGTAATACGCGTGCTTCAACCAAAACCATATTATTTACTTTGAAAATGAAATATTCTATACAAACAAAATAAAATACAAAGTGTCATGTTACATAAATTAGTGACAAAGTGGAAACACAATTTAAAGATAGTAGAGTCTCTTTGAAAATTATAGAATAATGCACGTGAGTACGTAGCTATGCAGTCGTTAACATAATTGGGTTTTCGAAAATAAACCTGAACCACTCTTCCACCATCAAGGCACCCGATTGGGAGCATATTGAAAGGTGGAGTAGTCAAACCACACCTGCAAAGCCAAATTACATGCAATGTCTATATCGTTTATGGATCCATTTACATAAGAATGGGTTGAATTAAGACTTCAAGTTTTGTTTTTCTTTTTTAACAGATCAAAAATGTAAAACTCAAAAAATTTAGCCGTAAAGGAAATGGATTGAACGGGTCAAAAATTGTGCGACTGTGTTTAAATATAGATATAATCACCCGCATGGTATCTAACACACCAATTACTTAAATGATTTTTTTCTCATTTAAAAACAGTGTTCCTAGTTAACTGAACCCAACCTAATTTCAATTTGTGCCAAGAATGAGAAAACAAAAGATAAATGTAAAGTGACCAACATACCCTTGAGCTAACTGAGCTTTTGGATGGACATAGAGGGTTGGACGAAAATGACAAAAAATGGAAACCTTAGGGACACAGATGAAAAAAAAAAACTATTTGGACTAAAGTGGCATTTTTTTGTTAAGCCACAGGGACTAAAATGGCAATTTACTCAATAAATATTAACATCTAAGAACAGTACATCACCAGCCAGCAATTACAAGTGGATGGATGGACACTGTGGCTCCACGCAGCGCACTACAAAGACAAAAAGTAAACATCAAATAATAAATAAAAACCAACATTATAAACCCATTATTGCTTTCATATATTTACCAACTCATCAACTGACTCGATTGAGATATTGGTGATTAGAAACTGACCCTAGTAATCAACCCCCAATTAAAAAACAAATAAATCAAAAAAGAGTTTAACCAACTTAAGTTTTGAATATATAACATTAAAATGTGAGTTAATATATAGTCTCTCACTCTTTGTATCATTGGTTTTTTCAGCATGTTTTTTTTTTCAAATCTTGGTACACAACAGCTATATGACTAAGCTCAATTTGGAATTTATTTAAGATATCATAAAGAGTCATACTATCTTCAACCTTGAAATTATACACAACCTTAATCACATCAAATATTCTATTATTTATAAATAAACTATATTAAAAAATGTTGTTTTTTACAGATATTCGACACATAGATCATTCACCAAAAAGGATTATAAATTTCGATAAGGTTGTTTCACCCAACCCGACACAGCAGCAGCCCCTGTTGCTTTCTTGCTAACCCAAAGCAAAAGTAACCCTAATATAGCATGATTTGTTGTGTAAAATAATAGCACCCAAAATTCAGCCTTTGTCTATAGGTGATGACAGACATCAAGCTTTTCCACTGCCATACTTTTACCATATTTTAATATTGCAAAATAAACCATTCCATGAAGCTTCACCAATCAATGCCTTTGATCCAAAATTCTCATTTTTTTCTTTCGGTTCATAAAGCAAAAGTGCAGGCATTTTGATAATAATTGGAGAAAAAATAGAGTAAGAAGTCCATGGAATCCGTGGCCAAAGCCACACTCATCACGCACCAGCCCCATCGGGCGTGGTGTTCTTGCTCCTCCACGGCCCCCGTGACATATTCTCCACACACCCTCCAAGCCCTAAATATAGTATACATAATTATAAAAAAAGATTATGTTACTCACAACTTTTTTTAAACTTTCGGCGGGCCCGTTCTGAAGTCTCCATCATACACACACACACCACTTATTACGTTCCCACTATCACAACTTCAAGACTGTTTGAGCAAAACACAATATACTATGTTTACAGCACGAGCAAGCAATATATACTCGTTGTCAACCACGGATGCCATATAAAGCTACGCATAATTCATAAAATGTTATGTTTATTTGAAATGCTGACATTTTAGGACTGCTAAGTGCACACACAATACAAAGAACATAATATAAGGAAGCTAGTCTTCTCTTGCAAAAAATAAAAAAAACCTACCTGAATGTCAGGGCCAAACCAGGGATAATCTTACATCATACATTCTAATCTAGTAGCTGACTTGAAAGCAGTTTTTGTTGCATCCTTGTATCTGTCATCCAAGATACACATTAATTATCAGTTACACCCTTTTTCTTTCACCATCTAACAATGATTAGATTAATTTGACTACTTTTAAAAATGTTCTTTATATAAAGAATATCAAATAACCTTTTTTCTAAGAAAACTCATAACCTATAGAATATTAGGGAAAAACATAGAAAATTAGTTACTTGGGGTTACCGAACTCTTTTATAGCGCCACCAGTTTTTTGATAGCTCATCAATGTAAGGACCAAGCTCAAAAATCAACTGCAATGAAATGTAATAATAAAATCAAGACCATGAAAAGAAAACAACAAAATAACACACATGGAAAAGAATGTCACAATACCTGAAATATACTTGGTTTATGTTTTATGGGTGGTATGAAAAATAGCTAGTTTCATAATTAACATCACCATCAGCATGTTGCTCTAAGCAATGGATCCAGTTGAAACTCCAAAGAGTCGAATCGGTATGTGGTCATGGGTGAAATTTCTTTATACGAAACTTTCACAACCATCACCCTTGTCATCAGATATTGATATTACGATCTCTGTGAAACTTTTCTTCTGTAAAAGACGTGATTCATTTGTCAAACCTATACAAAACAAAAACTAATTGCATAAACATATAAAGCAAAAAAAAGTAATATTGGCTTTTTTCAACCCGAATAAAGGCGTACATGCTCCAGATATGGTCGGTTGCCTCAAGAAGTGTTAGCTTGACTAACTATTTAACAGATGGGTACAACTTCACCAATTCATTGGACACAAAATCACGAAGCTCAGCTGCAAACTCCACTCCAGTTGGGCCACCTCCAATAACAACAAATTAAGGAATTCTTTTCCTCTCATCATCACTCAAAGTAGGTAAGCTTGCCTTTTCAAAGCAATCTATTACATCCCTCCTAATCTAAGCATCTTCAACTTCTTGAATTGAATTAGTCAAATAAATAAGTCAAACTATATTATGTAAGTGGAACAATTGATAAAGAGTCATTTACCTTCAAGTAGTGACAATTTTCTTCTACACCAGGATTGTTAAAACGTATTAACACGGGCTCCCACTGCAAGAAGGATGGAATTATATGGTAATAAATTAAGTTTGTAAGTAACGGATTGTTTCAAAATGATGCCAAATCGAAGACTAACTGAGTAAATAGTTAGATACAATAAAGATACATGTAGGAGCAAGACTTGTTACCTTCGACAGGGGAATTCCACTTGGTAAATCACATTTTAATCAAATCTCGTAAAGACATTGTTGCATCATCAGTTTTGTTTTTAAATCTCTTTTGCTAATGGCACGAAAAACCACACCCACCTATAACCCATCTACTACCAGATCCGTGCAGCCAACCACCGCCTCCACTCATCTTCACCGCTGCGAAACCACCACAACCAACAGCGTTGAACCACTCCCCCTTGCACCCATAATCGACCATCAACACCCCCTTCTAACCCTAACCGACTGCTGCTCCCAATCAGTTTCACCAAATCAACCCGAATTGACATGTTTTTAACATCAATTTAGCAAGAAAAAAAATACCCAAATCGTTACATCAAACAAACACTCGATGATCAAATATCTTGAATGAAACAAATGATACAGAAAACATATATATGCATATCAAGATACCCCAAAACCTCATCAATTATCAAGATATCTATATAATGAATATAATAAATGAATCTAAGCAAATTATCAACAATAAGAATCGTACGAAGAAATAAATCATACCTGATTAAGGATTTGATGAGGAGGAAACCATAGCGATCGATCCATGGTAAATAAACTGAGTAAAAGTCCATCACTGGGAGAATCAGAAAGCGGCATGAAGAAATATGTAGATTAGGGTTTCGAACATGAACCAAAATCAGAATAATAACCAATTTCGTACAATTAAAATAACCAAAATCAATCAGAGCTTATTAGACAATGATTGTTACCTGGAAACGAAATCGTGTTGGCGATGAAGAAATCTGAGTGAAACACACACGGACGGTGGAGGAGATGAAGAGGATTAGGGAGAGATAAAGAGGCACACGAATTTTGATCTAGGGTTTGGGTTAAGATTGCCAGTGAAAATTGAGAGAGAGAGAATGATAATTAGGGTTAAATGTTAGAATGAAGGTTACGGTAATAGAAAACGTATATAAGAAGCCTCTCCAATTCTCAAACCAGAGCTATGCCACATGTCCTCCAATTTGACATATGCCACATCATTGCCTATGTGGATGCTTAGTTGGCTTACACCATTGGGTGACATGTGTCCCCCAATGGTTTGCTTTATTAGAGATATAGATGCGTATTTATTTTTACTAAAAGTGTTGGTAAAAATTAAATATTTAAGGATCCATGGTGTTTTGGTAGATTATTTATATATGTTACAAATATATATATTATTTTCACAAGGTTGGTAAAACCATAGAACTGTTGGTTATGATTTATGGGGTTTTATGTGGATTTATTATATATATATATATATATATATATATATATATATATATAGGGGGAGGTTCATTTGAGAAGAAAATTAAATTGAGAAGAAAAAGAACAAATGGTACAATTGTAAAACATTAAATAGTTTTTCTCTCATCTCATTTATTATTATTTTTGACTAATTAATTAGTCATAAAGACTATCATCCTACACACTAAAATTTTTGCTTAGACACATCAAAATTTATCCTACACGTTTTTGAAATTTATCCTACACATACTGAAATTTATCCTACACAACTCGTAATTTATCCTACACAGCTCATACTTTATCCTACACTTTAAAATATTTTTTTTCTTCTTTGAAAAAATATATTTTTTTTTGAAAATAAGTTACAATTTTAATTTAGTTAGCTATTAAAAATGAAGACTAACAATTAATGATCTATCTAATTTTACCAATATACCCTTACACCTATATTAAAGACAAAAATTTAATGAAGTAAAAAGAATCATTCTTATTGGTTGAAGATTGTTCTTTTTTATTCTTACAAAAAGTTTCTTCTCATTTAAACCCTCCACTATATATATATATATATATAAAATGGGAAAGGTTAACATACAAAAGTCCTTATCCTACTTCACGTACGCGACACGCTCAACCATCAGATCTGGGCAATAATCACGCATGGGAGGCCTAATAAAGCATGGGAGCAGTTTTTGGGTGATAATCACGCATCGTAGGTGATAATCACGCATGGAGGTGATAATCACGCACGTTATAATGGTGAAAAAAATAATTACGCATGTTATAAATTATGTCGCGTATGTTAATGTAGGTTAAGCCATTTTGTACATTATACTTTCTCTATATATAATTTAGAATTCGTTCTGGAAAAAAAAATGACATATACCTTAAACACGATGTACATTTGAGAAATATATGTGTAAGTATGAATAGATATATGTCTTTATGTAATTCTAAGTTAATCGAAAACCCCACAAATGTATATAATTATATCTCAAGCACATTTGTATATGGTTTTTTTTTCGTGTTAAACCATCTTGGGTTTTCGAGTAATAAAAACACCATCGTTTATATGAGATTAATTATTTCTTAAAACTATATATTTATTTGGAAAACTATTTGTGTTGGTTCTCGGGTAACGAGTCATAGTTTTATACACCCGAGCACGATTATTAAAGTTGGTTACTAACACAGGACATTGTTTAGTGCATCATATATATTAATATATCATTTTATTGAAAATACAAACATATTTTCAAGAAACGTAAACAAATCACCAACGGTTCACTATGTTTTAAACGTTCATAATTTTTCAAGTATTCACAACGAGTCTAGTTAGTTGGGTGAACTTGACACATAACCAACTTGGATGCTTGAAACATTGTATAGACCTTAAAATGTCATTTATGCTTTAGGGCACAAATAGGAGGGTTCACATAGACACGGACCTTGCCATTTACGATTTGCTTTGCCACATTTGTTTGCGCACCAGGTGAGTTCATAACCCCCACTTTTTACGGTTTTACATTTTTATAAATGTTTTCGGGGGTGGAAAGACATGCAAGTTTTTGCAAAAGAAAACACTATTTCGATGAACGAAAACACATCTTTATAAACCATGTTGCAAATGAATTTCAACGAACTCGAAAGGTTTACGAAAGGTTTATACTAAACATACCGGTTTTACAAAACAAACGCGTATTTTCGCAAACATGCATGATTTTCATGACTAATGACGAGAATGTCCTAGTTACAACAACGGGACTGGGTTGGCCTGCGTACGAAAAACGAGACAACTCAGTGAGATCATGTCCCCCTTTTCTTTCAACGTTTCGGTTTACAACTTTTGGGGGGAAATACATGTCAAACTTAGGTATGATTAAGTTATGGAATGAACTCTTAGATCATGTGAGCATAGGCTGTAACTGAGGTGCCATTAATCCTTTTGAGGACCAAGGAACAAAGGTTAGATCTAATGGGTACGGGCGAGCCCTACTCACGGTCCAGGGGTGACCACTAGAGTGCTGTTGTGTCAATTGTCGAGAGTTCGACACTTAAATTGCCTACGCGGGTTGAGTACCTCCTATGTCGTCGCATATATTAATGTCCTCGCGAAACATTAATGATCAACATGTTCATAGACGCTTTACATACCAACTTACAACACTATAACTTTCATATGTTTTTAATATTCATTTTGTGACAACCCTCACCAAACCAGGTATCCGTACGACTTAATTAATAATTAATTACTGCTTAATTACTGTGCTTGTTTGAAATTACTGATAAACTGCTACTTGAATACTGATACATGCATATACCTGCATCATACTTTACTTACCGTCACTACATTATGTACATGTTAAACCTTAGTGACAAACATGATGCACAAAAAGCACAGTAGCACTTTAACGGATAACCTATTGAACATGCTGATAAAGCCAGCATCAGGCAGACACTGCCTCTAAGGCCTGTATGAGCCAGAAATATTTTACTACACTAGTGGTGAGTGTAGGGATATAAGGGTTGTAGAACTGCGTCTCTAGGAATAAGTTACAATGACTGGATGTGCCTAAAACGTACTCTAAGTACAAAATTCAGCACTTTACATAACAATCCAGCTTCTAGCTAACTAATAAAGTGCCAAAACATGAGAAAAATATTACTAGACACTTTCCAAAGTGTCAGGAATAAGTTGTGTCACTAAACATAATAATAACGACACTTTAAAGCTTTTTTAAGCACTTTAACGGATTACTATCCAACCGAACAACCGGACTTTACCCGGAACATGAAAATATTGTCATTAACATTATTTATCTTTTTCTGAGCCAGTTAGGGTCCCTGAATACCCTAACACCCGTCATAACACACTACACACTACTAACCGGGTTAATCACTTAACTAACCTAGGTTAACCTAACTATTAACTAACTAGATGGTTGGATTTGAACTAGAGACCCCCCCCCCCTTGAACCGAAATCGTCCCCTAGGGGACACCCTTGTCCTATTTGTTGATTATAATAATAAGTGCGTCTAATATCTAGATGACACAAGATCCATTGGTTAATGATCAAGAAAATTGTCTATAAGTTCAAGGTTTAACACACTAATCATTTTCACTCAACACTCATCCACACTCAAGCACTCTCTCCCTCTCTACCACTCTCGGCCGAACACCCCTCTCAACATCCATCCATTTTCGAGTTTTGATCAACCAATTCCAAGTTCACACAAGCATTAAGGAACACGTATAAGGAGTCTTGGTGCATTCGGAAGGCGAAGGACCTCTACTCGTTGCTTTTATCCTCCCATTTTGCGTCTAGATTCTTCCCTAGCCTCGAGCTAGTAGTAAGTTGCTTAAATCACCTTCTCGGACTATTTTGAAGTGGTTAATATGATTTGTAACGGTTAAAACTCGTAAACATGCAAAATGATACATAAAAGTCTACTAAAAACACTAAAAGTGATGGTTAAAAGCTTGTTTGTTGTGTAAAACTTGTAGTATTTGTTTTGTGTAATTATTTGGACCCGATCTATGTTGTGGTAGCTCGGATCATCGTTTAACCCGGAGTGGTCATGATCTTGGACCATGACATAAGGTTGTTTTGGAAGTAACAAGGGTTAAAGGATGAAACTCTACCACACACGAATCATGAACTTGTGTAAAATCGATTTAGCTTGTGAAATAGTGTTTAAAACTAGTAGATCTACGTATCTACAAGCGGTATTTTCAAAGAACCAAGTATCAAAGAAATCATGTTTTTCTAAAGACGGATCTTACACTAACACGAATGATTTTTAGAACACACAAGTGTGTAAACACTTGTGTAGCACACACTTTCGACAAAATAACTATTTTTGTAAAAGATGACGAAAAGTTGTAAAAACAGGATTTCTCTAAAAACGAGGTTTTTACAAAATCGGATGGATTTATATAGAGATCCGCTAAAAGTAATGGGATTTACTTCATAATTTTAGAAAACCACAAGTTCATGTGATTTTTGCGACATATATATATTTGTTGACTAGTTTGTTGTCTTGAACGTTGTTTTGGTTAAATAAGGAAATTGTTGGGTGGATTTATAAAAGAAAATGATACGCTTGAAAGCGTGGCCACCTCCAGTTACAGAGGAAACTCTGGCGAAATTTTTCTAAAAACCTAACACTTAGAATTATTTTCACCATAAGTGTTAGAGATACTTGTCGACTTGTTTTCAAACTACGAATTTCGCCACGACTTTAATTACAAAACATCGGAGGTGGGATTTCACAGAATAAAACTTGGTAAATATATACTTAGTATATATATTTTTCGTAAAGTCACTTGATATGTGTTTATGATTATTTTGTGAAAATACTAGTATTATTTTTAGGGTAAAAATAATACTATCGAATGTTAATGGATCCAAAATAATACGAACGTCTCTACGATAAATATATAAGTTACACCGGTAATTATTATTACCACTCGATCGTTAAAACGTAACTTACGCAATTTAAGGAAATATTCATGAACGCGTATTTTTGTTAAAATATTATTTTGGGGAAAATTTATGTAATAGAAAATATAATATTTTTGAGAAGAATATTTATATTTTGGAGTAGAAATAAAATATATTTTAAGTGAGACTTAATAATATATTTTGAAATTATACGAACACACATGTATTAAATCCCCCATCCTTGGGAAGGAGAATGATTACCAAGTGTACAGAATATAAACACGAAATAGTTGTCTAACTATTTCCCAAAAACTTAAACCATAAAGCCAAGGCACGGCCGTCCGTCTAATAGAATTAGTACGTGTAGGTCGTCACACAGCTGCTTGATTTGGAGGTATAATTGGTAGAGACACACCACTGTGAGTTCATGTCCCCCTTTTCTCTTAACTGTTTTCAGTTTTCTAAACTACGGGGGTGAAATACATGTTACTTTGATTACAAGTACTTTATACATGGTATGGTTAGCGTAAGGAGGTTTACTACTTAGATCATGTGAGTGGGTAGGAGCAATATGAGGCCATTAGTCCTCATGATAGGACCGAGGGACAGGAGCGGTAGATCTATCTGGGTGTAGCGAGCCCAGCCCCAGGCCAAACTAGAAACGGATCTTGGGGTGACTTTGTCCACATACTAATGCCGTGGCAAAATCTGCTAGGTTTGAGTCTCCCTACTTGCACTTCACATATATCAGTGGCCTTGCATACCATTGGTGATCTCAATTCCCTTATTTGCTACATACCAAGACTATTTTTATACTTACAAAGGTTTATTTACTCACTTACACATGAACTCGCTCAACATTATTGTTGATTTTTCAACTTACATGTATTTCAGGGAATTAAAGGATCTTGCGCGGTATGACACGTTTTCCCGCTGCACTAGTTACGAGGTCATCCGGGTTTGGGGAATGTGACTCTTTCCTGGACAAGTCACAGTCCTTAAACTATGCTTATGTTGATGTTTGTGTTTGTTGAACAATGTTTATGTCGTTAGGATGTGTTTCCGTTAAGACAATGTTATTGTATTTGGTTTTAAAACTCAATCGAATGGATGATCTTGCATAATTTTATTTCATATAGCTTGTTATGGTTAAGCTATGGTATTAAGAAGTCACACCAAATTAACCACGCTTCCGCAAAGCCAGGGTGTGACACATTTGACGCAAACTCATACTACATGTATTTACAAACTTTGATAACGTTTTCAACTTATGTACAAGTAAGAGGACGTGTTGGTCCTGCTTACCAAGACTCTTTTGGGCTCGGCCTATTCTCTCTCGTGCAATGCACAAAGATTTTCGTGGGCTAGACTCACAGTTTTCATATGATATATCGAGAAAAATGATTCTATTATGTTTTCTCCACAACTTTTAAACCGGTTATCAAAAAGATTTATTTTAAATCTTTTCAAAACAAACTATGAACTCGCTCAACTTTATGTTGACTTTTTCGCATGTTCTTTCTCAGGTTGCATTTTCAAAACTATGGAACGGTTGGAATAGGAGAACCCATGGGAATTCGAGTACTTAGCGGCGTTCATTTTCTAGAAGTCTTAGCTTGTTTTTGCTTCCGCTGTGTAATGAAGATACCGGTCCAGTCACGCCAGCTCTGATATTTCGGAGTGTGACAAATAAAGTGGGATTTATCCATATAAGCATATTTTTAATAGAAACTTGGGTTTTTCCCATGTATTTATTATTTATAAAAGTGTGGTGTTTTAACTCTGATAAACTATTTTCTAACTACGGTTCTGATGTATTTTCCGCTGCCAAATTAATAAACACCGATACCACTGATACTGTCCTCGCGGCCGCCCGCTCCCGGGGTAGGGGTCGGGGGTTGTGACACCGAAGAGGAGTATGTGTTAACCCGAGCTTGGATCGACGTGTCGGTGGACCCCCAAATAGGTAATATTTTTTTATTTTCTTTTTTATATTTTCTGTTTTTTTATTTTCTGGTTTTTTTATTTTCTGGTTTATTTTCTGTTTTTTTTTCGATTTTTTATTTTTTGTTTTTTATTTTCTATTTTGTAATTATTTTTTTTCGAGGTTTTTTGTATATTTTTTTTTTTTTAGCAAACTACCAAAGTAAAGCCGTTTTTTCGAGCCGAATCCGAAAACTTTTTTTCGGGCTCATGGGTAGAGGAGACGAACACCGGCCAGCTGACTCGATATCGGGCAAGTGGACCAATATCAACAAGAAGTGCACGGATTTCCAATACGTTTACCAACGCCTTTTTACCGGATGGAAAAGTGGCCACAAGGACGAGGACATTATACAAGCGGCCTTAATCGAGTATACACAAAGTCAAGGCAATTTCCCGTACTTTAAGTGTTGGCAAATTCTTCGGAATAGCCCTAAATGGGCCAACGTCCCTACGAATACCGGTCGGTCGGCAAATAAAAGACCATTAAAGAGATAAAAAACCAACGAGTTGGGTGAACCCGAAACGCCAACCTCCGACGCGCGAAACACCGACATCAACAATGATATTCCGGAGGAAGAGCCGGTGGAAGAGCTACCACGACCCGCCAGAAGAAGAAGTGGTGCAAAATCGAAAAAGACCCGTGTCATCGTCGATGGGATCCGAAATGACTAATGCATTTTCGGAGATAAACAAACCACTTCAAGACATACACGAACTAGGGACTAAACGTATGGAAGAGAACCGCGAAGTGACCAAGATTATGCGGGATAGACAATGGGCTCATGACCTTGAATTCTACTCGAAACCGCACAACCACCTATCCGGAAAAGAGTTGAAGATGGCGTTGGCACAAAAGGAGTGAATCGAAAAAAATATAACCTTTGAGTTTTTAATTTTATTTTAGTGTAATGTTTTTTTATTTTATTTTAATTTTTTTTTATTTTATTGTAATGATTTTTTTATTTAATGAAATGGTTTTTAATTTTATAAAGTTAGAAATTAATTAAAAAATTGAAAATTAATTAATTGAGTAATGATGAGGTAGGGACTTTATGACTACGAGCTCTCGTGATATAACGCCCTATAAAGCCCCTGTATGACGTGGCGCGACACGTGTCGCATAACGCCCCAAAGAGCCTTTTTGACTACAGATGACCTTATGTTTCCGTTTCTCTCCTCCTGTTAAATCATTACAATAAATTAAAATTTTCCTGGATTTCTTAAACCACAATTTTCTTGTTTTTCTATTATTTATTTTATACTTCTTTTCTATGTTATTTCCTTCATTTTCCGTTTATTAATAAAATATTTAATATTTCATTGATTGTAAATTTCTAATATGTGTGTATGAAAACATTTATTTTGTGATTGTAATTTCTAATATGTATGTATGATTTTTATATATGTTATTTAATCAATAAGCTAATTGTGATTGTAAATTTCTAATATGTATGTATGATTGTTAGATATGTTATTTAATCAATAAGCTAATAGATCTGTTTAAGGATGCAAATATCTTTGGGTTATTGAATTTTATCACTTCCAACTATCGGTTTTTGGCCGTTGCCACCCCCAACTAACACTTTGACACCCGGCACCCCCAACTTGACTTTTAGTTTGTGCTGGCACCACTCAGTTAAATCCTTACTAACTGGGTTAGTTTCTGATCCTATGTGGCATTGACTTGCTGAGATGGACAGGATTACGTGGCGAATGACTTGTCACTAACCTTCATCACCTTCTTTATAACACCGAAGATCATACATCGAACCCTAATTTCCTCATAAGCATCTGGTATTCACAGGCCTGCCATAGCTCCGGATTGATTATCCTGTTCTTCTCTCCGCCTGCTTCAAAACATGAAGATGATAAACTCACAAAAGTTAAACTCGATCCGGAAAATCACAAAAGTTAAACTCGATTCATCACAAAAGTAATCAAAATTGCTACAAAAGTTTAATAAATTCGACGGAAAATCAATCGGAGAAGATGATAAACTCACCTTCAACTGGATTCGCAGGTGTTAAACTTGATCCGGAACTATTCGCCGATATCTTCATTGCTCGTTGTTCAAATCAAATCACTGAAAAACAGCATCGTATTACGGATAACCTGAGCGTTCTACCGCCAGAAATTCATCGAAGCTTTCAGTTACTGTAAATCAGATCGAAGAAAATGCCTAAAATCCCCGATAAACGGCGTCGTATTACACACGACTGGAGAGTCCTACCGCCGGAGATTCAGTTACTGAAAATCAGATCAGAGAAAACGCCTAAAATCAACGACAAACGACGTCGTATAACAGACGAACGGAGAGTCCTACAGCCGGAGATTCACCGGAGCTTTAAGTCACCGGAGCTTTCAGTCCTAAGAGTGTATTTATGTATGTATATATCTGGATCTGTATCTTTTCTCTCTCTTTTGGTCTGAAAGCAATCTTTCTCTCTCTACGCAATCAGTAGTAGTAGAAAGAAAACGATAAGAAGATGCATGTTTTTATATGCATGTGCCACGTAATCAACATTCGCCACATAATCCTGTCCACGTCATCAAGATTGTGCCACGTAGGATTAGAAACTAACCCAGTTAGTAAGGATTTAACTGAGTGGTGCCATCACAAACTAAAAGTCAAGTTGGGGGTTCCAGGTGTCAAAGTGTTAGTTGGGGGTGGCAGCGGCCAAAGGCCGATAGTTGGGGGTGATAAAATCCAATAACCCAATATCTTTTAGGTGAGCTCTTGGGCCTTAATAATCTTAGTAACCCAATCAATCCGGTCCCCATTACATCTAAGCCTACAGATCCGTCCTGTATTCTGTTTTTAAACCCGCATCCGTCATCCTCTTCGGAGACCGTGAAGGACCACCAGAAGGACCCGATGTTCTTTTCTACGAGAGCATCTATTTTAAATGGTGATTATGTCATAGCTAAAGGCAAAGCTAGCAAAGGTGCCTGTAATCCCGACCAAAAGCAATAGAATGGTGTAAAGCTCAAGTGTGTGAAGGTCGGTGGCGTCACGGCTCCAGCTCCTCCAAAGTCCGCCTTTACGTTCCCTCTGTCACATCCGCCATGAGTCGTGTTGGTGTATGTAGGGTCTTTGGTTCGGTAGTTTTGTTGGTGTTGTGTGGCTTCCTTAGTGTGGTGATGCCTTAGGGCTGTCTAGTAAGTTTTTTTCTTTTCTTGGTGTTTACTTTTTCTTTAGCGCTCCGCTTTGTGGTGCTTGTTCTTGTAGCGTTTTTTCTAGCTTCTTGCTAGTTTAGGTGGAATATATTTCTTTTGTCGTTAAAAAAGTAGATCTGTTTAAGCTTGTGAAGGTGGCGGTGTCAGTTGTGAGTTGGATGTGGTGTTTGTGACACGTAAACTGTGGGGCTGGATTGTTTTCCATGAACCCTTTGATTGTTTTCCATCTGTTCCAACCATGGTGATGATGGAAGAACGAATATCGACTGGTTGATTGAATTAGGGTTGGGTTTGGTCAGAGTGGTGGGATGCCATCTCTGATACCATGAAGAATTTGATATCGATCGAACACTTTGTCATTGGCGGCTTTGATGGTGTGCGGGGAGGACCTCCGCACAAGGCCCGTGATTTCGAGGGGCACGCGATTTAAAAAAAATCCGATATATATATGTTATTTTTTTTAAATAGTAAACACATACTATTCCGATATAGGCCTATTTACAAATCATTTTTTATGGTTTAGAAATTAGCCCACTTGGCATTAGGTTTATTGAGCCCAATACTAATTTGAATTTTTTTTAAATAATAGTAAAACATTATCAGAAGGACACATTTTTTAAGCTCGAACAGAGTACGTGAATTCTCAAAGACGCATGTATTGTGATTTCTGAATGTTAGAACAGAGAATTAAAACCATATTAATATACCCAACAAATGCTAAACAAGGAAGGGATATATATATATATATATATGACTAAAACTAAGGTAGGGGAAGGTTCATTAGGGAACACTAAAAAAATGGGGAACAGCGGGGAACCGACTCAAACGAACTCCGATTGGACTCATTCCAGCGGCGTTGGAACCGGCTCATCGAACCCTAACTAAGATCTCTTAACCCTAAACCCTAAATCCTAAATCCTAACTCCTAAACTCTAAACTCTAAAGCTAAAAAATAAGGCTAAAAACTAAGCTAAACCGTAAAATCTAAACTATAAACCCTAAAAGCTAAACCCTAAAGGCTAAACCCTAAAGGCTAAACCCTAAAGGCAAAACCTAAAGCTGAACCCTAAAGCTAAACCCTAAACCCTAAAGCTAAACCCTAAAAGCCAAACCCTAATATATTTAGGGTTTAGGGGTTATGATTTAAGGTTTAGGGTTAAGAGGTCCTAGTTAAGGTTCGACGAGCCGGTTTCAACGCCACTGGAATGAGTCCAATCGGAGTTCGTTTGAGTCGGTTCCCCACTGTTTCCCACTTTTTTAGTATTCCCCAATAAACCTCACACAACTATGGTAATCCCAATAGAAAAAATACACAAAATAAAATGGTATCTTCTTTAGTTTACCAATGGATTTTCGGGAACTATCGACTTCTCTGCCTCCACGATTTTCAGTTCCTCAGACCAGACGGTATGGGGGCTGGCTTAGGCGCGGCCTGGCTCGGCGCCGGTCCCCCACACCGCCCCCCTCAGCCCGGCTAGTCCCTTTCGGCTCCCACTCGATGCTGAGGACGGGCCTTGAATTCAAAAAGTAGCCGTTGTAACGGCTATGTTATATAATAAAAAAAATTCCCCCTTTTCTATAAAACACTCCCATTTTATACTATTTTTCACCATTTTCTCCCCACTTTCAACCCAAAACACTCTCATTTTTATACCATTCTTTTATAAAAAAAATAACTTTTCATCCACAATGCCATCTAATTCTTGGTGGTCCTCGTCTTCGGAGGAGGAAGAGGATATGTTTTACGCAAACGTTGTGCTAAGGGAGGCGCAGATTCTTATGGAGGAGGAAGAGGAAGACGTCTCGTCTGAAAGCGTTATTACCAGACGAATACGGATTAACAAAGACCGCCAAGGTTTATCATTAATAAATTTTATTATCCTTATTCCTTATTTCCTCGTATTTATATATTTTTTACGACATGAGCGCACGAGAAATTGGTGAACGATTATTTTTCGGATGCACCCCTTTACAATGCCGAGATTTTCAGATGCAGGTTCCGAATGAGTCGCCGGTTATTCACACGGATTGCTGATGATTTGGCGGGGCTAGACCCGTTTTTCACGGAACGACTCGATGCTCGGAATTATGAAGGGTTCAGCACGTTACAAAAGTGTACTGCGGCCATTCGCCAACTGGCTTACGGGACATTGGCCGACGCTTTGGACGAGTACTTACAGATGTCGGCAAGAACTACGCGGGAATGTTTGTATCGGTTGCCATAATGTGGTGAAACTGTATAGCAAAAAATATTTACGGAAACCAAACGCGTATGATGTTCAACAGTTGTATCAAGCTCATAAAGCACGACACGGGTTTCCGGGAATGCTCGGTAGCATTGATTGTATGCATTGGGCGTGGCATAACTGCCCGAATGCGTGGCGAGGCCAATATACGCGAGGTGATCACGGCGATCCAACCTTAATACTTGAGGCCGTGGCCTCACAAGATTTGTGGATCTGGCATTCTTTCTTTGGTCTCCCTAGTTTACTCAACGACCTCAATGTGCTATACCAATCGACGATCTTTAGCGATGTCATTAATGGAACCGGTCCGGACACCCATTTTACAGTTTCTGGGGTTGAGTATAGACGCGGGTATTATCTTGCTGACGGAATATATCCGTCTTGGTCTACAATTGTCAAGACTATTCCATATCCCGAGGACGAAAAAAGGAAAAAATTCGCCAAGCGTCAAGAAGCTGCAAGAAAAGACATCGAACGTTGTTTTGGTGTTTTACAAAAAAAATGGGCCATCATTGAACAACCGGCACGTGCGTTCACACCGAAGAGGTTGCGCCTTTGTATGTACGCTTGCATTTTGCTCCATAACATGATTGTTGAAGACGAAGGTCGGGCGATTTGTGAGTATGATGAGAATGCATCTTACGGGAATACTGTCCCGGTAGATCCGGCGCAACAGGATTTAAACTCGTTCTCCCTAACCAACGACTTCACGCATGCAAACCTTCAACAGGATTTGGTAGAACATATATGGAACAACGCAAACGACGGGGACGGTGACGAAGACAAATTGAAGACGAAGACGATAGCGAGTAGTGTAATTTTTTTTAGGTTATGTAATTTTTATTTATGTTATGTAATGGATTTTATTATCTTTTTATGTCTTATTTTAAGTTTAAATTTTTAATTGTTTTTATAAAGTTAAACAAATAAAAAAGTTAAACAATAAAAGTTAAACAAATAAAATAAATTAAACATTAAAAATAATGTGGGGTAGGCCCATCCTCCACCTCAGTCAAAATGCAAGGAGGTCCATCTTCCATGAGATGGTGATGTGGCGCCTACGTGGCGGCTCATCCTCATGGGGATGGTGCTCTCTATACCCTCTAGCCTCACCGCACACATTTTCATAAAGCTACATAAACTACATATACGTCCCCAAACTATGTCAATGTTACAGATTTAACTCAATTTTTATTTTTCTTTCTCTACAAGTCCACACACTACATGTGACCTTGAAATCAAACCTTAGTTTATAATCCGAAGTTCATGGTTTTATTGGCATTCCCACATTAATTTTTTTTTATTTAGTAATCAGTAATAGTTCATTATATACATGGTTTGATGAAATGTTTTAATATAAACTAGTGATATTCCCCCGCGCTTCGCGGCGGGGATTAAGTCGGTATCAATTTGGTTCGTTACAGTACCTGCACTCGATATAGTAATTGAAAGATACCTATATATGTTGTTCAGTTGATATGTTGATATCTGTTCGGTTCGCTTACATTTTATGTATATTTTATTTCAACATTACGATATTGTTTTTGATAACGGATATTCAGCCACTATGGTACCAAGCCCAATCGAAACCAATCAACATTTGTATCGGTACAAAAAACACACATATTGATATGATACCTATATATGTTGTTCAGTTGATATCTGTTCGGTTCGCTTACATTTTATGTTTATTTTATTTCAACAATACGATATTGTTTTTGATAACGGATATTCAGCCACTATCGTACCAAGCCCAATCGAAACCAATTGAACAACATATTGATATGATCCCTATATATGTTGTTCAGTTGATATCTGTTCGGTTCACTTACATTTTATGTTTATTTTATTTCAACATGACGATATTGTTTTTGATAACGGATATTCAGCCACTATCGTACCAAGCCCAATCGAAACCAATTGAACTACATTTGTATCGGTACCAATATTTTCTTATTTTTAGTTTTTTTTTTGCTTTCAATAAACTGATAATGTTTCGCTACCATATTGTACTGAACATCATCGGTACTGGTATACATTCCGTTTTATTGTTTCCTGTTTGATAACGGGTACTTTGATCGTATCTTAAAAGTTCTATGAGAGAACAAAATATACGTAAAACAATTAAAGTAATAAACCAATAAAATAATAAAACCTTATAAAAACAATATTGAAAAAAAATAAAAAACAATTGTTCCTCTCTTTTTATTTCAACATTATGATGTATATTTTTTAAACGGATATTGTGTCGCTATCATACCAAATTCAATCAAAACCGATTGAATAACATCTGTATCCGTATCAATATTTATTTTTAGTGTTTTTTTGTTTTTGATGAATTAATATCGTATCGCTACCATACCGTACTAAACAACATCAGTACCAGTATACGTTATTTTTTTGATTTCTTGTTTGATAACTGGTACTATGATCGTATCTTTAAAGTTATATAAAAATATATGTTTAAATTAATTAAACTAATAAAAACCTAGGAAAAAAACAATATTAAAAAATCAAGAAACACTGTTAATGACCACTTTGAATTAATATGTATAAATATATATAACTAGTATTAAACCATCCCCGCGTTGCGGTGGGGGCGTAAAGCCATACCAAGTAGCACCAATACTACACCATTGTCGATTATCACTAACACTGGACAAGATCGTTAAAACACCAAACGTAAAGCAAAATAAAATCTTTGAACCACGTACGCCCGTTACGGCGTGTTAATACGAAGAAATTGGATCGAAACGTAAAACATAGAAAAGAAAACTAAGTTACAACCAACAATGCCAAGAATTATTACAAATTTATAGTATATAATTTATCAAAGTGTACAACCTCAACACATAGTACAACAAAACTAAGCATGAAACACCATTAATGCAAAAGTTACAACCACTTAAAGCCTAAGTATATTACAAATTGATATTATATAAATAGATGTTTGTGTGACGTTTTTTCAAATCTAATTGGGATCGTGTAAAACCGTCCCAAGCCAAAGAAACCGAACAAGAACAAACCATTTTACGTTCATTATTGGTTCTAGAGTTTCTTAAAACCGCTTTTAGGTGATCATTTCTTGTAAGATTTGGTTGACCATAAGTAGAATGGAATTATAAATTTTTAGAACTACTTTCTTTATCTTTAATTGATTAAGACGTCCTTTTATTTTTACATTTACAAATTAGAGAACATTACTTTTAAGGGTTAATGGATTTAAACACCCCCAACTATGGCCATTTGGCCGATGGCACTCTCAACTTTCACTTTGGCTCAGACCACTCCCAACTTAACACATGGGTTGAGTGTCACCCCGTCGTTAAATAAACACTAACTGGGTTAGTTCTTTTTGCTGACGTAGCCATTTTGTCCAACGTGGCATGGTGACATGGTCTGTTTTTTATGAGGTGATGTGTAATTTTTTGTCCAAATGTGTATTGCTATTTTTTTAATCTGATTCAAATTAAAAAAAAAAAACAAATACATATTCAGATTGAATTCATCGACGGACTTCATGCCGCCGTTTCTCCGGCGAGCTTTTACTTGCCGGAAAACTCTGATTCATATTCAGATCGAAATGCTGAGATTGTGATTGTAACATCGGTGGCTCCACCGCTCGCCTACGCTTCTGAAGTCCGACAGCTCTGGTCACCGGATTCACTGTCCGGCCGACGGCTTCGAATAACAGGGATTGCAAAACAGCTGCAGATCATCAACAAGTTTTCGTAAGTCGTTATGTTCATAACAGTTAACAATTAGTGCATCGATTACAAACCCTAGCATCTAGTTATAGTCATAAATTGATGAAAATATGAAATCACACACTGATACACGCACAAATTTGACTACATAACAATTAACGCATCAATCACAAACCCTAGCATCTAATTAGAGATGAAAATGATGAAATCAGGCACTAGTTTGATTCAGTAACACACAAACACACACTGAAACACGCACAAACATCAGATTCAACTAAATTTCAGATTCCGGTAGTTTACATCGACGTTGATTTAACCGTCTCTCTGTCGTTGCGCCGCCGCCATGTGCGGCGGCTCCCTTTCTTCCGATCTGCAAGATGAAGGTGGAGGTGAAGGGTGGTTGGGGGTGTGTGGGTGTCAGAGGTTTTGTCTCAGGTAACCGAGAAGATGAACGGTGGTGCCATCGCAGGGGGGGAGGCGGTGGTGGCTAGGTTGGTTGGTTGTGGCGGTGGTGAGATTGGAGCAAACAGGAGATGATGTTGGCGGTGGTGAAATGTTGGGGAAGGACTGAAGGAGCTGATTAAATACACATCATAGGCCATGTCACCATGCCACATTGGACAAATTGGCCACGTCAGCAAAAAGAACTAACCCTGTTAGTTTTTATTTAACGACGGGGTGACACAACAACCCAAGTGTTAAGTTGGGAGTGGTATGAGCCAAAGTCAAAGTTGAGAGTGCGATCGGCCAAATGGCCATAGTTGAGGGTGTTTAAATCTATTAACCCTACTTTTAATACATATAACATTCTAAATCCTTTATTTAAGGAGGCATAAATTATACATATTATTACAAACTGATCATGAACAGTGTTTCACCGTTATTATTTTATTGATTCAAATGTTAGGCTTTTAGTGGGGTTTTAATGGGCTTGGCTCTCTTATTATACATATTATATATATTCACAGAAACAGGTGATCAATAGTGCTTCACTTTTTTTTTTAATATTGATTTTTTCTACGGTTTCATATTATATTGGTTTATTACATAATTTAATTTTAAACATGTTTTTTATAACTTTTAAAATGATCCAAAGACGCAACTATGTTTGACTTTTTCCCAATGTTTCGATATAAAATTATAAATCTTATTGAAAATGGATGTTGCGCCGCTACCATGCCGAACGAAAAACCGACTGAATAACATCGGTACCGATATTCATTTTTATGGTTTTTGGTCAATCATATTGAAAATGGATACCGTGTGCTACCGTACCGAACATAAAATTGACCAAACAACATCAATATTGGTACAAATATTTACTTTTATGATTTTTAGTTTCGATAAACTGGCACGATATCACCACTCTGCACTGTACCGAGCCGAACCAAACAACATCGGTAGCGGTACCCGTATTCTTTTTTATAGTTTTTGGTTTCGATAATACTTCATCTATACAACTCCGTCAGCGAAACAATACCGATACTGTGACCAACTGAACCTATATCATCCAAACAACATCGATACCGGTACCATGTTCGTTTTTTGTTTTCGATCGATGTAAAACGTGTGGTGATTGCTATACCGAATGTCTGTATCGTACCGATACGAAAACAAACCACATTGATATCGGCTGAAATGACGCCGCGAAGCGCGGTGCAAATCAACTAGTTTTAATAATTTTAAAAACTGTATTTAAAAAATTACTTTTTCAGACAACTCACCCTACCATCAAATTGATATTATACATTTAATCGGTTACCAAACTATTAGATCCGTCCATTTTACAACTTTTTAGCTTGTTACAATAATGCGGAAAACGTGATGGTACAATAATGCAGAAAAGGTTATGGTGGATTCACATGTCATGTTTATTGAACACTATCAAGCATGAAGACTTTAGGTGCTGAAAGTTGGTAACAAAGTTAGTGATCGTTTGTCAGACCCGTAGTGGGGCTTTAATTAGGCTTTTTTTTTTTTTTTTTTTTTTTTTGTCCATAACGCCCCTTCACGCTCCTCCCTCCGCCACCTGCCCCCTGGGGTGTTTTTCGACAAATCTGGCTTGGGTGTGGGCTTGAAAACGCTGGATAAAAAATTAGTGGACTAATAAGAAATTTCCAACTCATTTATGAGAATATTATTTGTTTTATTTTTCTAAAATGATAATAATTGGGGTTGGGGCATTATACCACTACACTCATTTTAACTTTAAGCACCATAATTCCTTTTTCCTGACTTGGCTGCCACATGTCGGATCATGCCCAAATGAAGGGCTTGAAGTTCACCCACCACTATACATGGTCTCGTATGTTTTTTTTTAAACCAACTGACTCACAACCCTTCTAATCAACTGCTTAATCAACACCTTTATCCGTTATGGGACTTGAACCCTCATCTTCGTAGGGGACACATTTCCATATACCTTTATAATGCTATGCTAAAATCCATTGGTGATCATTTGTTGTATTAAACTACTTTGAATACCTCTAAACCAAACTATAGGACAATTTGCTCCTTTCTAACATAAAATATACACCGTTAATGAGTGTTAATACTTCAGTCACTAGCTCTAATAATGCTTGGTGAAACTACATGATGGTTTACATGAAAGCATCTTCTCTTGAGCCTCTTGCTGAGCCAATATTCTCTCCAGCTCACTCGGCCTACACGGTATGACCACCGCACCCTCGTGCTCAAACCCATACTCTTCAGCTGCTCGTTCCAACAACTTTACAAACAAATCCCACTTAAGATACGACACAGGAACAACAAACCTTCTTTCCTCATATTCATCCACCGCTATAACCGCAAAGTGACCTTCTTTCACATCCTCAGGCACCCCCTCAATATTTCTAACAAAAAGCCTCTTTTGCAACTTTTCCACCATCGAAGAAATCGTGTTCTTGTTCAACATATTGCACGTCGCACATATAATTTATATCTAACAACGTTAAACGTGTTACCCTTATTTATACTCTTTGGAGGTACAAAGTAAATATGGCCTGCATGTGTGCACGTATACATGTGTTTCTTGTTTGTGTTAATTTTATACTTGTGGTTGTGTAAAATGGTATGTTTTGTGGTGAATATGTGAAGCAGGATTAGTGCACATGGTAGGTTTAAGTTTTGGTAAAGTTTATAGGCCGGCTAATTAATCGATAAAGGATGTATTTGTTTTGTTTTGTACCACTTGATTTATGAGGTGGGAATTGTATAACTGTTTTTGTGCTAATAACTAACCCGTGCAGATTCATAGTTTATAGTACGAGTTTTGTTACAATTTGCACGATTCGTGAGGGACAAATCGTATGATTTGTTCAGGTGTACTGAATGAAAGAGAAAAGTATTCATTGAATCCCTTGTTTGCGAATCTAGAGGTGATCTTATCATCTTGTGTCTTTAGACAATAAAGAAATAACATCTGTGATGACGGGGGTAGCCCAAGACTAAATAAAATGACTAAATATGTAAACGCTCAAAGGGTTAAATGGTTCAATGGTTGAAAAACTGAGGAGATGAAGTAAAGCAATACGAGAACAGTAAATAAGTCACATCTCCGGACAGCTCCACCAACTCGCCAGCCGCAAAAGCAACGCATGTCTGCAGAGTACACGCTATTATCCAGGGGTCAAAAGGCTTTAACCCCCGAAAGGGCAAGCCCCTCACTGCAAGCAAGGTCACTAGTCAAAGGCATTCTTCTTTGGGAGATGTTTTCTCCTATAAATTGACACTTCATTTACTTCAGGAGACATTCTTGGCCAGGCCTGTTTCCTTAAACTCTGGTCATTCATATCGAGTACTTGCTTTATGCGAGTTACTCACTTTCACATCCAATACATACATTCCGTTTGCTCCCACATCCGAATCTGAATATACTTTAGAGGAGGATCTTCAGCAAACAACAACAATAAACTAGTGAACCTCCTTCCACGTCTTGCAAACGTGGGGGGAACCCACGACATGCGTTAGGCAAAGTTCCCTTCAACCCTTTTGCCTAACTAGCACAGCTACTATCCTTGGTCTCTTATTTGTTGCATCAACAAGTTGGCGCCCACCGTGGGGCTACGCCGCTATTTCTCCTCAAAAAGACCTAGTAGTGTAGCTCTCTTCACTTAAAATCACCATGTCTGAAAGTGGATCCCCGGGTGAAGTAAATCAGGTTCCAAACACCTCTACCCCGAGTAGTAGCCAAGCTCATGTGGCTATACCAACTTCTTTCTCAACTCCGGGAAGCACACCCGAGTTCCTCACCTTCAACACACCAACTCCGTCCAGATCCGGGGTTCCTTCTCCCAATATCGGTGTCTCTGACGCCTCAGCGTGTGTTGAACTTACCCCCGAGGGGGTTGCCAACAATTTCCTGGAATTGAGGTCTCTCCTCAACCAGCATGTGAATAGAGAAAGAGAAAAGGGGGTGAGAATCCGCCTAGATTATGACGAGCCAGAACCAACGTTGTCTCCCGGACCACCTCCCCCTCCTTTTACAACTAGAAATGAGGCTGGTCCCAGTAATCCTTCAAACCCTCACCCATATCTGTCCACGATGACGAATCCCACAGTGCTTCCCGTCTTCTTTTCCCAACCGATTACTAGTGGTGCTCCTTTGGGACATGAGCTAACCCTTGACCAACTCCTACAGTCCCCAGTAACAAGCTTTCCAGCATCTACAACAACCTCGTGGGAGCAGGCTCTGTCCGTGCTCCCTTTGGCACGAAGTGCTGTTATGAGCACTCCCCTTGGAGTAAGCTGCTCAGTTGCACCTGGAAGCCTTCAAGGCTTCAACCTCATGCCCAACATGATGACTCAGATGATGGCCAACTTCCCGTGACAACACTTTATTAATCAGGTGCTAGCCACTCAGGTGCTAGCCCCACTGAAGAAGACTTGGCTAAACCATATAAGCCAAGTAACCTTTCAAGCTTTTCACAGCAAATAGCTGATTATGATTTTCAAGCAAAAATCAAGATGCCTCCTCACATTAAAACGTACGATGGGACTGAAGATCCTGAGGACCATCTTCAGATCTTTACCGGTGCGGCAAGGATAGAAAAGTGGTCAAACACTGAATGTTGTCTAATGTTCATGCAAACCCTTGTTGGATCAGCTAGGATCTGGTTCAACGACTTACCTGCACGAAGCGTTCGAAGCTTCGACGACCTCAGCAAGGGTTTTTTGGCCAATTTCTCCCAACAAAGACGATATGTCAAAGACGTGACAGTAATCTTCCAGATAAAACAACGTGATGACGAAAGTCTTCGAGCGTTCATTGAACGATATAAGAAGGAAGGTCTAACTTATGTAGGGGCGGATGAGAAAATGAGGGTAGCCGGTTTCATGAACGCTATCACCTCAAAATATCTCACAAGAGATTTCAACAAATCTCTGCCTAGAACCTTGGAAGAAGCTCTCGAGAGAGCAGAAGCCCACATCCGGGGAGAGGAGGCAGTAGACATTAAAGAGCAAAGGAAAAGAGGGTCTAGTTGGCGGGGCAGCAGCCCAGCCAGAAAAAGAGGGAACTTTAACTCCTATGACAGACGCCAAAAGGGTTCAGACCATCGAAGGCCTGAAGTTCGGAACCCCCCAACTAGAGAGAAAGGCATGAGTTTCACACCCCTCACAAAAACTCCTCAAGAGATCCTTGCAACGGAAGAAGTCAAGCAAAACTTTCGACCTCCTAGGCCTCTCCCCAAAAGCAGAAAAAATGAGAACTCCACGCAATATTGTGAGTTTCATGAAGAAAAAGGTCACCACACCAATGATTGCTTCCAGCTCAAGAAAAGAATTGAAGAAGCTGTTAAGTCCGGAGAACTCACTCATTTGGTAAAGGGAGTCCGGGACAAAATGGCTGAAGGAAAAGGCAAGGAAGTCAATATGGTGGATTTTGATGGAAGGGTTCCTCATAAAAGACAGCGGTTGGAAGCTTGGGAGCTTCAGTGTGTCTGCTTCCCTCCAACGGAGAAAGACCCTCTCTCTAGCCCTCTTATGGTAGAAGCTACCGTGGGAACGTTGCAAACATGTAGGGCATACATAGACACTGGGGCAGCCACTGAAATCATGTTCGAGAAATTCTTCAACCGCTTGAGTAATGAAGAACGTTCAAGGCTTCAACCCTCTGAAACCTCTATAAAAGGTATCGCCGATATACCCCTCAAGCCTTTAGGGCAACGGACACTTAATGTTCGTTTCAGCGAAGGTCTGAAGGAAAGAATCCAACCACTCACCTTTGTGGTTATCAACATCCCCTCAAACTATGACGTGATCATTGGAAGACCAGGGCAGTGTGCATTCTACATGGCCGTGTCTGTTGGCCATGGCACAGTCAAATTTCCTACCGAGAGGGGCATAGCAACCCTTCAACCCTCTCAAGAAGCTTACATGGTTGAGGGTGAAAGCTCAAACAGTGAAGAAGACAGGCAAAGGTTGGTCATAAACCCTTAGTACCCTGAACAAAGAATAAGGGTCAATCCAAGCCTTTCTCAAGAGACCCTTTCGTATCTCGAGAAGCTGCTAACACATTACAGCGATGTCTTCGCTTGGTGTCCAGAAGATATGACAGGGATCCCTCGGAACATTGCTGAGCATGAGTTAAGAATACCACCGGATGTCAAGCCTGTGGTCCAAAAGAAAAGAAGCCTAGCACCCGAGAGAAGTCTGGCAGCCTGCCAAGAGGTTGAAAAGCTTGTATCAGCCGGCATTCTCCGAGAAGTCAAGTACCAATCATGGGTTGCAAACCTGGTTATGGTCAAGAAACCCGACAACTCTTGGAGGATGTGCATAGATTTCAAGGATCTTAACAAGGCTTATCCTAAGGATTGCTATCCACTACCGGAAATTGATCTCAAGGTTGACTCCCTCACCGGTTACTCGTTCAAATGCTTTCTTGATGCATACAAAGGTTACCACCAAATCCTCATGAAGGAAGAGGATGAGGAAAAAACAGCCTTTCACACGGGCAAAGGGATCTTTTGTTATCAAAAGATGCCTTTTGGCCTCAAAAATGCCGGTGCAACCTACCAACGACTCGTTGACAAAGCCTTTGCAAGCCAAATTGGTAAAAACATGGAGGCATGTGTCGATGACTTGGTGATCAAAAGCAAGACGGAGTATCAAATGCTTGATGACATTCAAGAAACTTTCAATAATCTCAGAAAGGTTAACATGGAGCTCAACCCTGAAAAATGCTCATTTGGGTTTGAGTAAGGAAAGTTCTTGGGCCATATTGTGGGGAAACAAAGCATCAAGGCTAACCCAAACAAAGTGAAAGCTGTCCTTGAAACCAAACCACCAAAAACCAAGAAGGAGGTTGAAAGCTTAAACGGGAAGCTTGCAGCCTTGAAGCGTTTTACCTCAAAGTTGGCCGAAAGGTCTCTGCCCTTCTACAAAACGCTCAAGAACTGCTCAGATAAGAAGGATTTCAAATGGACTGAGGAAGCCGAAGAAGCTTTCAACCAGATGAAGCAACATCTAGCTTCCTTACCAGATATTGCGGCACCTGAAGCTGGGGAGTTAATATCGGTGTACCTCTCAGTTGCTGACGAGGCCATCAGTGCAGTCCTCACCATTGAGCGAGACAAGGCCCAGGTACCCGTTTATTTTTTCAGCAAAACTTTAAAATTGGCTTAAACGAAATATCCTCCCCTTAAAAAACTTGCCCTAGCCCTAGTTCAAACAGCTAGAAGGCTTCGAAGGTATTTCCAAGCACACCCTATACAAGTGGTCACCAACCAACCTATTAAGAGTGTGCTTGAAAGACCTGAAAACTCGGGACGATTAGCCAAATGGGCCATAGAACTAGGTGAGCATAACATCACCTATGTCCCAAGAAAAGCTATCAAGGCCCAAGTCTTGGCTGATTTCATTGCGGAAGTCCCAAACCAAGCAATCACTGAAGTAAACACTACCACCACTGAACCTTCCAACCCTGAAGCCTGGAAGCTTTTTACCGACGGGGCTTCAAGCGTTGAAGGGTCAGGGGCTGGGCAAATTTTGATCAACCCAGAAGGGTTGGAATTCACATATGCTATCCGTTTCAATTTTCAGACCACCAATAACGAGGCTGAATACGAGGCACTAATAGCTGGCTTAAGGCTGGCTAAAGAAATGAAGGTTGAAAAGCTTGAAGTGTTCACAGATTCGTTGCTGGTCTCAAGCCAAGTAAATGATAACTATGTAGCTAAAGAGCCCAACATGAAAAAATACAGAGAAAAATCCAAGGAGCTGATGAGTACCTTCCAAGCATGCAAAATCAAACAGATCCCCAAATCTCAAAACAAAAAGGCTGATGCCCTAAGTAAGCTTGCATCTCTCACTTTCGCCCACCTTACCAAGAAGGTGCTGGTATAAGTGTTGAAGGCTCCATCAATTGATGAATTGGAAGTTCAAGACGTAGTTACCGAGGAAGATCCAAACTGGATGAATCCCATCAAAAAGTTCCTTAAAAATGGTGAATTACCCAATGATCAAGTAGAAGCTAAAAGGGTTGAAATCAAGGCAAGGCAATACGTACTACAAGGAGAAACCCTTTACAAAAAGGGTTACCTTGCTCCCTTGCTAAGATGTGTCGGTCTTGAGCAAAGTAAGTATTTGATCAAAGAAATTCACGAAGGTATATGCGGAGCTCACTTTGGAGCTAGGTCGGTGGTTGCAAAGCTCATGAACCTTGGGTATTTCTGGCCCTCAATGCATCGTGATACAGCTGAACAGTTAAGGAAATGTGATGCTTGCCAGATTCATGCACCAATCCCAAAAAGTCCCAAGCATGACTTGGTCCCGATAACCTCGGCATGGCCATTTCATAAATGGGGAATGGACATTGTTGGTCCATTTCCCCCAAGCAAAGGAGGAGTAAAGTTCTTGCTGGTGGCAATAGATTATTTCACCAAATGGCCCGAGGTCAAACCACTTGCTACGATCACGGGAAAGCAGGTCATTGACTTTGTTTGGGAAAACATCATTTGCCGTTATGGATTGCCGGGAGTACTTGTCACTGATAACGGAAGGCAATTTGCTGAGAAGCCTTTCAGCGTTTGGTGCAAGGAATACAGAATCGACCAGGTTTTTAGCTCAGTGGCTTATCCGCAATCAAACGGTCAGGTTGAAAGGACGAATAGAAGCATAGTGGAAGGTATCAAGACAAGACTGGGAAGATATGAAAGCAACTGGCTTGAAGAATTGCCTAGTGTTCTGTGGGCAATCAGAACAACCGAAAAAACAAGCCATAAGAAAACACCCTATAGCTTGGTATTTGGATCCGAGGCTGTGATCCCCGCTGAAATAGGAGTTGTAACCCAACGAATCGTCAACATGGATCCTGAAACAAACCAAAAAGAGACCATGTTGAATTTACAACTCCTAGAGGAAGCACGAGATCAAGCTGCAATTCAAGAGGCCAAATACAAGCAACAAATGGAAGCCTACTACAACAAGAAAGTCAAGAACGAAAGATTCAAGCCAGGGGACTTGGTTCTCAGAAACAATGAAGCTAGCAAAAAAGAAAATCAAGGAAAGCTTGGCCCGAAATGAGAGGGTCCATACACCATCCTTGAAGCACACAAGGGCGGATCATACAAGCTAGCAGATTCAGAAGGCAAAAGGCTTCCAAGGAATTGGAATGGCAAAACCCAGAAAATGTTCCATGTTTAGACAGGAAAAATTGGTTTGTATCAAAATGTAATTCGAAGACAGCACTATGAGTACCTTTTGTAAAAAGCAAGTATTTCTTAAATGAATGAAGTTGTTTTATCAAACTTGTCTTTCTATCCTAAAATCAGGTTGAGAACCTATCAAAAAACTCCATGGCAGGGGCCATGTAAGGGGATGAGCTCCCAAGCCACATCTGTAACACCTCAAAAATTTACGTCCTATAATGTCTTGACACGTGTCATAACCTTTGAACGTGTGAAAGAATGTTCTTGAAGGACTAAAGTTGACAAACAATGAAACTGTGTAAATATAAGGGTTCAAAGTGTCAACAATGAATAAATATACTTTACAATAACCCTACATGATGTTTATAACCTTAAACGAATGGATCATGGATCATACGAAGCGAATTGTGAAAGAAAGTGAGAGATTACAAACTACAGGGGTTAATTGTGTCAACATGTTAAGATATACCTCTGAGTGACCTTATAGCAAACCCGAAGCCTTGTAACGATTAATTATGCTCACTAGAATGCACCATAAAAATTTCACCAAGTTTCGTTGCCGTATGAGAAAGTTGTGATAAAATTCGTGTGTGAGGGTTAGAATCGTCAACATTGAAAATTAGGGCTTTTCGGGTGATCACAAAGTTACCCGAGGACTTCACAAAGATGGTATAAGTCTTGAAGCCCTTATAAATCAATTTAGAGGGCTTAGAATGCAAGAAACCATGTGAAAACGACCTTTCGGGGGACCAAGGACCAAAATGCAATTAAAGGAAACAAGTTAACCTGAATCCAGCCTCCAGGCGGCCCGCGTATGCATTGCTTATATCTAAAGCGGGCCGCGTCAGGCCTGTAGATGCGAAAAATGACAGGCAGCTGCCTGTTGTGTTTTTAACCGACTCTAAATACAAGTTTTCGATTCTATGGGCTTCCTATGTTGGTTTTTAGGCTTAGGGACACATGTTTGACATCTGATAACAGCCCTAGACTCATGTGGCAACAATCTTTGATGATCAAAGTTCTTATAAAAAGTCATATGTTTCAACATTCAAAACAATTAAACTTCTGGACATTTAGAGGAGCTCAAGACCTGATACAAGCCTTCCAAATTGTCTATTAGACTTACGTAAGTATCCTTGACCCTTCTAAATTGAGTCTTGATTCGTTTATGGCCTAGAAATCAAACCGTCGTAACTACTGTTACACCCTAATTCGTATTTGACAAAAAGTCGCAGCGGAAACACGAACCATAAAATTTCTTTCGCTATAAATACCTTAACTTATTTAAAATTTAGCTTTAACATTACTCTTTCACATAATTCCATCAATCGGCTTAATTACTAAGTAAAAACACAGCTTATGCTTATTACATTATATACATCAACATTCCCGTACAATCTCTCTAGTGACTCGATCCTCGATCTCTGTACCTTGATGATCCTCATGGCTCGTATTACCTGCGCTCACCACATAAAATTCATAACATTAGTACGCATTATAAACATACGAGATTTATTCACGTTTACTTTTCGTTCCGTTAACTCATTACATCCCAGCTTTCCATCTGATCATCCAATCCGTGGTGAGACTTTCTCGTTGTACCTGCGTTACACTTCGTTCACAAGGCACGCTATTGTTATCGTCAATACTCAATTTCATTGAATACATGCATATATACTTTCATGCATACTTACATAAGTGCATCTGTTCACACATAACTACTTTCAAACCTATGTAGCTGCTTTCATACGTGCGTGCCTACATACGTGCATACCTACATACATACATGCATACATGTCTACATACATACCTATTACATGCCTTCACACAACCCTACATACGTGCACACATTCGTACATACATGCATTCATATCTTCACGCATGCTTTCATACGTGTATATGCTCTTATATCCCTACTTGCATGCATACACACATACATTCATTCATTCACGCCACCTATATTCATACATACATACATACATACCTTTATACATATCTACTTTCCCTAAAATAAGGAAATAACTAATCATTCTTAGCTTATACGCGTTTAAAAACGGTCCAGACGGGTTCGCAATGCATAAACAGTTGAAATAAACGGTTTTCGCGAAACTGACCACAGTCGCGTAGCGCTACTGCCTAGGGCCTTGGCAGTCGCGCTACGCTACTGCCTACTTTTAACAGAATGTTGATGCTGCTGATCTGCAGATTTCCAGCACAACCGGATTTCACGGAAACGAGCATAACTCTCTCGTTTTTGATCCGTTTTACCCGATTCTTTTTCCTACGCGTCCGTAATTTAATTCTCCATCTAATGAAGTCAAAATCCAACATCCGACATAATAAAATTTCAGACTTTTAACTCCTCGGCTTATTACCCTTTTACCGAATTTTGACCCGTTCATGCATTCATCAACATAACTTGATTATTTGACCTAAATTCCTCATGAACCCTATAATCTCAACATTGCCTATCATAAAAGATTAAGTTCTCGGATGTCTTGCATCCTCTTGACCCATTTTCGCTCAAGAGCTTATTTTGACCCGTTAAGGGTATTTGTGCATTTTAAGGTCCTTAGCTTAAGAAAATCATACTTCTCGCTTTCTTACTTTTTCAAAACATTCATTTAATCAAATAGCTTGTTTGAAATCAACTATTAAGACCATTTGCCCGTTTTACCCATCAAGGGCGTTTTTGTCAACTTTGACCCATCCTTTACTACTAAAGACTTCATTTCATACATTACCAAACCGTGCGACTTACCTATAATTGTAAATGCACATACCTGGCTCGGATCAGAGCTATGACCCATTTTAATACTTCATCCGCTGAATTGCTAAATACTAGCAACGCAAATCCTTCTTCTATACATTCTACAAATTCATAATACTTAACAAAGCAATTCATTAGTCAATAACGCCAAATGGTGACATCTTCACCGTTTGACCCGTTAAGTCTAAATGTCCATTTTATCCTTGTGGGATGTTAGTTACTCATCATCCCATCCATGTAGCTTATTACTTCATTAACTTGCACCCAAAATTACCATAATACCCTTTTTATCCCTTTTTAACCATCAAACTTAGTTTCTTGTCATGAACACATGTTCCGTCCCGTATCAAAACTTGTCGGAACTTCATACCTCATTTATAAACTTATCATATTCATAATCTATAAAATGAATAGGTATTCTACAAGGAGGGTGTAAGCTTAACTTACCTAGCATCCGAACATGCTTCCCGTGCGCATTAGTCCTGTTTGGCCCGCTTCTTTTCCAAGCTTCCATATCGCTTATCAAGCATCAACTATCATATATCATTCTCAAGATAGTTAGCTTATTCATCATTCATCACAACATTTTCATTACACGGATCTTACATGTAATTTATCATTCAACCTCATAACATGCTAATCTATCATTTCTTATCCGATTTCTTTAAGCATTCACACACATCTATGACTCCAAACATTATTAACATAAGTAAATCATCAATTTACATTACATCATCTAAAACCCACTTCATAACTACTTTGTTAATCACTTACAAGTGATCTAATCTTAAGTTCTTCATAATTTCATCATACTTTTGATATATGTACTACCTTCTAAGCATAGTGTACAACTAGTTCATGCATATCCTTCTAATCTCATTCAAAATTCATCAAATTCCTACTTCTAAACAACATGAATCATTCATGCATAACATCAAACATATTAGTATCACAATTCTTTCAATTCCACTAACAAGAATCTACCATACATATCAAAATACATCAACATTAAGCAATAATTTAGACATGGATGATTCATTCAAGTCGTCATCATCACCATAATCAATGGGTTTCATCTCTAAACATCAAATTAACCTAAACCATGCATAACCCATGTTCTATATCACCATTCTAACACATACTCATTCTCAATTTCACACAATTTCACAATTTACATCATAACCCACTTCGTGAAAGATCACCAATATAATCTTTAAGACATACCTTACGATCCCCATGAGAAGGTGATCATTAATCCATGTTCATTCGTGAATTTAGGCCTTGATTTGCCCTTCAATTTGATGATTCTTCATGTTTAGGGTTTTGAGCTCTCATAGAGCTCCTGCTCTTCTAGAACACACGTATGTGTGTGTGTATTTGTGTGTTTTTTTCATAAATAAATTCAACTTTCAATTTACCCTATTTTAGTCCCTCAAGTTTGCCACTAAATAATATTGGCACAACTATCATCCTTTACTTGCTTTTTACCACATTCCTAACTAGGTTAAATAACCTAGTCACTTATTTCTTGATGTACCATATCCTAATATTTAACGAATATAAATATTCGGGTTTTGGGGTGTTACAAGTCTACCCCCCTTAAATAAGGTTTCGTCCCCGAAACCTTTCTCATTTCCATTTACACATACACACATCTATGTTTGACCTTATGATCACATCATAATTATAAGTAATCATCTCATCTCATTTCGTATTTATTCATGCAATTAACTTCTTAACAAGTGTATACTTTTTACCTAACATTCTTACTTCCTTGACCCGTTAGTAACAGGTCAATATACTTATTCAAACTTATAATAATGCTTACACTCATATGATCCGTTTATAACAGATTTAGTACTTTCATCTCATCCTTTAAGATTCCATTCTATAGACACATTGTATAACATTTAACTCTTGTTTTGTTATCACAACAAAACTGCTTTGTCATCGTCATACCTACGTGCTTAACTCCGTAGCTAACATCGTTCTACATTTCTATAGTCTTTTGTACCTTCTATGTTTTGAATCCGTCTCGCGGATTCAAACATTGCATTTACGCCTTTCATTCTTTGAATCCGTCTTGCGGATTCAAACATTGCATATACGCTTTTCATCCCTTGAATCCGTCTCGCGGGTTCAAGCATTGCATTCATATCTTTCATTCTTTGAATCCGTCTCGCGGATTCAAACATTGCATATACGCTTTTCATCCCTTGAATCCGTCTCGTGGGTTCAAGCATTGCATTTCATGTTTCGAATCCGTCTCGCGGATTCTAGCATAGCATTTCATGTTTCGAATCCGTCTCGCGGATTCTAGCATAGCATTTCATATTTCGAATCCGTCTCGCGGATTCTAGCATAGCATTTCATGTTTCGAATCCGTCTCGCGGATTCTAGCATAACATTTCATGTTTCGAATCCGTCTCGCGGATTCTAGCATAGCATTTCATGTTTCGAATCCGTCTCGCGGATTCTAGCATAGCATTTCATGTTTCGAATCCGTCTCGCGGATTCTAGCATAGCATTTCATGTTTCGAATCCGTCTCGCGGATTCTAGCATAGCATTTCATGTTTCGAATCCGTCTCACGGATTCTAGCATAGCATTTCATGTTTCGAATCCGTCTCGCGGATTCTAGCATAGCATTTCATATTTCGAATCCGTCTCGCGGATTCTAGCATAGCATTTCATACTCTCATTCTTGAGAGTCTTACATTTCTCTTCACCCTCACGTCCACCTACTACTTAATTCTAACGGACATACCTGTATTAATTATCACGGTCCCACGAACGTCATATGCTTCACGTGTACTGGCCAGGTACACAATCCACATACTAGTTTCGTGTCTTCGTGTAATTGTCACCTTATGTCCGAAGAATTAGGTTTCGGCACGTGTATCATTTTTCAAAACATGTTTACTATACCATCATGGTCCTTCATTTAGCATTTTTTTCTTCCCTTAATGCATTTTACCATTTCATATACCGACATATTGAATTTACGTACCTGGGTTCAACTTTATCTTATTTCATGCCTTGGTGTCGGTACTTGACCGCACTCGCGGATCATCCTATTCAAACGCTTATACTTACCTTGCATATACAAAACCGTCAGTTTCTTTATGCATATACATAAGTACATACTTACATTCTCTTTTACCTTTGGATCTTGACCGAGTCTTGGATTGTACGGGTTTCTTATCACAAGAGCACACCGGTTTGAGTTCAAGCACCTTCCTTCTTACACTTGATTCTCTCAAACCAGGGCTCTGATACCAACTTGTTACACCCTAATTCGTATTTGACAAAAAGTCGCAGCGGAAACACGAACCATAAAATTTCTTTCGCTATAAATACCTTAACTTATTTAAAATTTAGCTTTAACATTACTCTTTCACATAATTCCATCAATCGGCTTAATTACTAAGTAAAAACACAGCTTATGCTTATTACATTATATACATCAACATTCCCGTACAATCTCTCTAGTGACTCGATCCTCGATCTCTGTACCTTGATGATCCTCATGGCTCGTATTACCTGCGCTCACCACATAAAATTCATAACATTAGTACGCATTATAAACATACGAGATTTATTCACGTTTACTTTTCGTTCCGTTAACTCATTACATCCCAGCTTTCCATCTGATCATCCAATCCGTGGTGAGACTTTCTCGTTGTACCTGCGTTACACTTCGTTCACAAGGCACGCTATTGTTATCGTCAATACTCAATTTCATTGAATACATGCATATATACTTTCATGCATACTTACATAAGTGCATCTGTTCACACATAACTACTTTCAAACCTATGTAGCTGCTTTCATACGTGCGTGCCTACATACGTGCATACCTACATACATACATGCATACATGTCTACATACATACCTATTACATGCCTTCACACAACCCTACATACGTGCACACATTCGTACATACATGCATTCATATCTTCACGCATGCTTTCATACGTGTATATGCTCTTATATCCCTACTTGCATGCATACACACATACATTCATTCATTCACGCCACCTATATTCATACATACATACATACATACCTTTATACATATCTACTTTCCCTAAAATAAGGAAATAACTAATCATTCTTAGCTTATACGCGTTTAAAAACGGTCCAGACGGGTTCGCAATGCATAAACAGTTGAAATAAACGGTTTTCGCGAAACTGACCACAGTCGCGTAGCGCTACTGCCTAGGGCCTTGGCAGTCGCGCTACGCTACTGCCTACTTTTAACAGAATGTTGATGCTGCTGATCTGCAGATTTCCAGCACAACCGGATTTCACGGAAACGAGCATAACTCTCTCGTTTTTGATCCGTTTTACCCGATTCTTTTTCCTACGCGTCCGTAATTTAATTCTCCATCTAATGAAGTCAAAATCCAACATCCGACATAATAAAATTTCAGACTTTTAACTCCTCGGCTTATTACCCTTTTACCGAATTTTGACCCGTTCATGCATTCATCAACATAACTTGATTATTTGACCTAAATTCCTCATGAACCCTATAATCTCAACATTGCCTATCATAAAAGATTAAGTTCTCGGATGTCTTGCATCCTCTTGACCCATTTTCGCTCAAGAGCTTATTTTGACCCGTTAAGGGTATTTGTGCATTTTAAGGTCCTTAGCTTAAGAAAATCATACTTCTCGCTTTCTTACTTTTTCAAAACATTCATTTAATCAAATAGCTTGTTTGAAATCAACTATTAAGACCATTTGCCCGTTTTACCCATCAAGGGCGTTTTTGTCAACTTTGACCCATCCTTTACTACTAAAGACTTCATTTCATACATTACCAAACCGTGCGACTTACCTATAATTGTAAATGCACATACCTGGCTCGGATCAGAGCTATGACCCATTTTAATACTTCATCCGCTGAATTGCTAAATACTAGCAACGCAAATCCTTCTTCTATACATTCTACAAATTCATAATACTTAACAAAGCAATTCATTAGTCAATAACGCCAAATGGTGACATCTTCACCGTTTGACCCGTTAAGTCTAAATGTCCATTTTATCCTTGTGGGATGTTAGTTACTCATCATCCCATCCATGTAGCTTATTACTTCATTAACTTGCACCCAAAATTACCATAATACCCTTTTTATCCCTTTTTAACCATCAAACTTAGTTTCTTGTCATGAACACATGTTCCGTCCCGTATCAAAACTTGTCGGAACTTCATACCTCATTTATAAACTTATCATATTCATAATCTATAAAATGAATAGGTATTCTACAAGGAGGGTGTAAGCTTAACTTACCTAGCATCCGAACATGCTTCCCGTGCGCATTAGTCCTGTTTGGCCCGCTTCTTTTCCAAGCTTCCATATCGCTTATCAAGCATCAACTATCATATATCATTCTCAAGATAGTTAGCTTATTCATCATTCATCACAACATTTTCATTACACGGATCTTACATGTAATTTATCATTCAACCTCATAACATGCTAATCTATCATTTCTTATCCGATTTCTTTAAGCATTCACACACATCTATGACTCCAAACATTATTAACATAAGTAAATCATCAATTTACATTACATCATCTAAAACCCACTTCATAACTACTTTGTTAATCACTTACAAGTGATCTAATCTTAAGTTCTTCATAATTTCATCATACTTTTGATATATGTACTACCTTCTAAGCATAGTGTACAACTAGTTCATGCATATCCTTCTAATCTCATTCAAAATTCATCAAATTCCTACTTCTAAACAACATGAATCATTCATGCATAACATCAAACATATTAGTATCACAATTCTTTCAATTCCACTAACAAGAATCTACCATACATATCAAAATACATCAACATTAAGCAATAATTTAGACATGGATGATTCATTCAAGTCGTCATCATCACCATAATCAATGGGTTTCATCTCTAAACATCAAATTAACCTAAACCATGCATAACCCATGTTCTATATCACCATTCTAACACATACTCATTCTCAATTTCACACAATTTCACAATTTACATCATAACCCACTTCGTGAAAGATCACCAATATAATCTTTAAGACATACCTTACGATCCCCATGAGAAGGTGATCATTAATCCATGTTCATTCGTGAATTTAGGCCTTGATTTGCCCTTCAATTTGATGATTCTTCATGTTTAGGGTTTTGAGCTCTCATAGAGCTCCTGCTCTTCTAGAACACACGTATGTGTGTGTGTATTTGTGTGTTTTTTTCATAAATAAATTCAACTTTCATTTTACCCTATTTTAGTCCCTCAAGTTTGCCACTAAATAATATTGGCACAACTATCATCCTTTACTTGCTTTTTACCACATTCCTAACTAGGTTAAATAACCTAGTCACTTATTTCTTGATGTACCATATCCTAATATTTAACGAATATAAATATTCGGGTTTTGGGGTGTTACAACTACGGTTTGACTTGGCGATAAATCATAATCGGTCCAGAGTTTTGTCGAAACTAAAGTTGTTACAAGTTGGTAATATTGTGGGCAATTAACCCCTAAAAGGGCACCCACCGATTCCAATCCTAACTATGTCGTTTGTCGAGTCAAACTTCTTCCGAAAAAGTCAACATAACCATTAAACATGTAATTAGCATTACAGAAGGCGTGTAATCTGTTTTATCATGCATATAACCTGCTAATAAGTATAAAAACTTGTCTAAGCTTGTTTGATTCGACAACTTTCTGTTTTGAACCGATTCGGAGCCGAAAGTCGCATAGTTTGACTTTCTGATTTGACCTCGATTCTGACCCGATTTATATAGGTTTAGACATGCCTTAAAGTTCCATTAGGACCTAGTAACATTGTGGTATAACCCTCTGCGTTTATACCACTTGAAACCTCGATTGTCCGACGGTTCCGTTAAATGCTTAAATGTTGACCATATTGCCCTTATGTCCATAAAACGAGATTTTTAAAGATGTGAAAGTACAAAAGTCTTTGTTACTGATTGTTGAGCATGTCTGTAAATTTTCACGTCAATCGGAAGTCTAGATTAGGAGTTATGCTTAATGACGTAATTATAAACACTTTTATTAATTAAACGGCGTCATTAGCGTAAAGCCTATCTAAACCCATTTTTTGACACCAAAACTTTTACCCACTGATGTAATATAATATTTTGGGATTTTTAAAGATTTTTAATTATTTTTAAACTGATCATACGCTAGGATTATCGCCTTAATTCGGTAAATACCGAATATGCCCTTTTAGGCCATAAAATGAGTTTTACAAGTTCTTTTGATACCAATCCAATTGCCACTGATTTTAAATAATAAATGAAGTGTTTTGGGCCTGTTTAATTGACCAGAAAACTCAGAATCCTATTTTAAACCGTACGTCGCTTAAAACGGCTTTATACGCGTATTATACGCATAGTTTGAGTTTAAAAACATTTTGACACATAAGACTTATTACCAAATTTAATAACCTGTTAAAATAAATTATTTTTCTGATTTATTCAGACCCGGATCACAGGAGTTTATTAAATCCCTTTTATAATCTTTAAAATGACCAAAATACCCCTACGGGGCTTAATATAAGATTAAACTCGTTTTGGGCATAATGGAAGATATCTTAATGATATCACAACATATTTAAGGCATGTTAACTTAGGAAACCTATATAGGACTCTTATGGTTACCCGTTACGCGTCATACGCGTTCGATTCGGTTTATGTAACTAGTTTACATAAATTAGCCGAAACGGGTCAAGACTTATCAGTTTCGTCTCAAAATCCAGAATGTGTATAATATACCCATATCATACAAGTCTCCGAACTTGTCGGGTCTAAATCACATTCTATTCCGGTCTTCGCTTTATCATGCGTTCGAACCGTACCTTCCTCTTGAAAACTAATCGGTCTAAGTCAAGGCTTAATTAAAGACCCGTTAGGATTCTAATAGGTTATTAAAAACCTTCGTTCCAGATTTAGGAGCCTAGTAAAAGCTATCTGTACTTGCTGATTTGATACGGCTGGGATTGAATTTATATTTAGCTCAGGTAAATACTTTTAACTTATTTTCCCTATACGGGCTTGGGGTACGGTATATAAAATACCGCTTGGTCGGGCATTGAATCTTTAATTGTATGATGGTTAAAGTATTGAGATGTTCCGTTTAATTTGTTTTGTTTGCTTAAAGCCTTTGGGGGTTAATGACCGTTGTCCCGGATATCCCTGGCATCATTTTACGAAATGGCCACGACCTTAGCACTCAGGTGTAGGCGTACACCTGTCAGTGTCTCATAATTAAAGTGGTGTGTCCATTAATCTTTAACCCGGCTCGATCCGGGCTACTGAACGCATAAGAAACATGTAAATCATGTACAAGTTTATATATTTAAATAAGTAACCCAAGTTATAAAATATTATTTGTGCCATGTGCATTCAAATCAATCATTTTTAAACCTTTTCAAAATGAGTCGGTTGATTGTATTTACCAGTGTAAACTGACGTATTTTCCAAAAAGGCTAAGTGCAGGTACTAATTGGAATTGGCTGGCTACTCCTAGCATCAATAAAGAGTCTCGTAAGCTTAGATGCCTAAAGTCTGTTGAACAGTGTTATTTCATTTACGATTCGCCTGTGGATCTTTTACTTCCGTTGTAATACTTGGATGTTACATTATTTCGGATTGTAATATATTTATCCTTTTGCTTCCGCTGTGCATCTATATATTGTGTTGTTTGACTATGATGTTGCCAACCACGTCACGTTACTCCCCTACCGGGCCCACCGGTAACACGTGGAAATTTGGGGTGTGACAGGTTGGTATCAGAGCCAACATTGAGTGAATTAAACACTATCTTTTTGTGTTTAATCTCAATGACACATTAGCATAATCCTTGATCTTCTGAGTCTAGACTTAACATAGGAATATTCTCAATCCTCATCTGTAAATTTTGCTTCAAATTTTTATATATCGGATACGTCGCCAAGCGAAGAAGCCGTAATAGGAATTCTCCACACCCGGAGCCTTAAATTGCTGACCTTCGTACAGCGGCTAGGATGAAACGTGCAACCAAGGAGAAAGCATTCAGAAATAAAATGAAGAAGGAACTCCTTTTGCTGAAGATCGTTTCCTTAAAAGTCCTTATAACGATATTTATCTTTTAGTCCCTTCGAGGACAACATCATTCATTCCAAGTCCCGTTTAGGGCAACCCTATACTTGTTTAAGTTTTAAAGGAAAGATTATGTTTAAAATATCATTCCTATATTATAAGATCTACCATTATAATAAAATGGCAAAATCTAAGAAGGGACAAGACCTAGCCTCGCGTCATTATTAAGACCCGGCCAAGATGGCAGTTCCCCAATTTAGGTTCAGATCCTTATTAACACCTCAATTTAAAATTGTTCTGCGTTAATTATAAATTAAGAATCTTAAGTGTGAAACCTAGCCTTCGGGTCAACTATAAGACCGGGCCAAGATGGTAAGACCTGTTAAAAAGATTCAAATCATAAATTAAGAATCTTGAGAGTGAAACCTAGCCTGCGGGTCAATTATAAAACCGGGCCAAGATGGTAAGACCTGTTTAAAAGATTCAAATCCCTGTTAACATCTTAAAACATGTTAACACTCCCGACAGACGTGATTCGTTGGAAATCACACACGTTATTAAGGATTCTTCAAAAGATTCCTAACCCAGTATAATGATCTCTGAATCCTGGGTTTACATCTTCAATTAAGATGATCATATTTTAACCATACGTGGTAATATAGTGCCTACGGGCCTTGCTCATTTCTACATGAGCCAAAATACAGTGGTAGCTATGACTCCCTGTCAGAAAAAGGTAACGAACTAGGTTCAAACCTCAAGGCTTTGATTCTCTGAAATCCTAGCTTATAATTTATAAAAGTCCTTGTGACAGGTTGCTATGTTAACATTCCTGGCAGACGTGGTTCGATAAAACCGCATGAGTCATCCTTAAATTGGATTACTCCACTTTTCTTATTAAAATAATCATCCCTTAAGAGGGAAGTGCCCACGGGCTATAATTAACGTCCTCTGAGACTAAAGACAGTGGTAGCCTACAACTCCCTGTCAAGAAAAGGCAGTGAACAATGTTCGAGCCTAAATACTATGATTCTGTGAGAATCATGGCTTATAAATTAAACTTGTCTACGCGACTAGGCCATTTGTGCTATTATTAACTTGTAAATCAGGATTTATGATAGAAATCCTGAATAAAATAAATATCATTCCTTTCCTGCCAGTATAATTATTAAAAGAGAATCTTAAAAGGTTTGACCTAGCTTGAATGTCATTGAAGACCTAGCTAAGATGGTAAAATCTGTTTAAAAAGAGATTCAGATCCTTGTTAACATCTGAAAATGTGTTAACACTCCTGATAACTGTGATGCGATAAAATCACACTTGTCACCCTTATATTAGGAATTTTCCAAATCCCTTGTTAGCGTAATTGATCAATAGGAATCTTGGCTGGTAGACGTCGAAAATGATGTACGCATCAAAACATCCCTTTGGGATGTATACCTACGGGAAAAGGTGTATACATGAAAAGATAGTTTTTATTTCATAAATTCTTGTCAAGACAATGAACTATGAAATTTTCCGATCCAAAGGAATCATCGATTATGTTTTAGATTTTTCCCTAGTGACAAGGCCCAGTGCCATCAAGAGTCCTTGGGAACAAGCTCTTGTGCTATATAAAATGTCAGTGCGACATTGACAGTCGTGATTTATGTCCCCTGTCTAATAAATATGAAGGATTATATTATGTTTACACACCAAAGATGGTTTATTTAAAAACCTAGGCAAAACATAATCAAACAATTTAAATACTATCTATTCGCCTATATGGTTTATTTGTACCATGGCTATTTAATCATCAAATTCGACAATTCGCCATATAATTAAATCAATTATTACTACTTGGTTTGTAGCCTTCAAATCTTCACCATGGCTGACTCCTCTGAAGCCCAAAATCGTTCAGTTGATCAGAATGATGAAGTAAGACTGAACTTAACAAGAACCGAGTTACAGGCTATGTTAAATACGGCCATAAATAACGTTGTGGATCGCGTGCTGAGGGATCACAAACGAAAGGGCAATGATACCCCAATTCAAGGTTGTAAAAAGGGTAAGACCGGTTCAAACTATAACCAGTCCAAGCCAAAGGAGGCTAAACCCGAATGTAAGAATTGCGGGAAAAAGAGGCACTTCAGTAAATGTATATATGAACAGATCAGGGGATGTGGTATCTGTAAAGAGATAGATCACAAGACCCATGCTTGCAAGGAATTGAATAACAACCAACAGTCGGGTGAAAAACCCAGATGCAAAATCTGCAAGAAACAGCACTTCGGGAAGTGCAGGTATAGATCGAACTCGCATACACAGTCGAGAACTTTTGCATGTGGGATATGCAAGTCCAAGGGGCATAAGACCTTGGACTGCAAGAAGATGGAGGGTGCAACCTGCTATGGTTGCAATGAAATAGGGCACATCAAAACTAACTGCCCTAATAAAACCAAGAAGTCTGGGAAGGATTTGAAGGACAGACAGCAGACCAGTGAAAAGACCAAATGCAAAACCTGTAGGAAATATCACCCCGGGAAATGCAGATATGAATCTCAGCCTCTACCCTGTGGAATCTGCAAGTCGAAGGAGCATAAGACATTGGATTGTGAGGGATTGGGAGACGCAACCTGCTATGGTTGCAATGGAAAAGGGCACATTAAGACCAACTGCCCTAAATACGCTAAAAAGCTTGAGGAAGTTAAGAAGACAAAAGCTGGAAGCTCTCAGATGAATGCTCAAGAGGCTATTCAGGATGACAATGTCACAACAGGTACTTTCTTTACCAATAACGCTCATGCTAGAGTAATAATTGATTCAGGTTCAGATAAGTCTCTCGTAGACAATAGATATTGTAAATCATTAAATCTGCCTGTTAAAACTCTAAGCGTTAAGTATGAAGTAAAATTGGCCGATAGTACCTCAGAGACTGCTCCAGCAATATTAGATGGATATTTTATATCCATTAGGAATTACCCTTCTCCGCTGTCCTTGTTTCGTTAATAGGAGGACTCGATATAGTAATATGAAAGGATTGGTCGTCTAGTGACCAAGCCCATATTGTGGGTGATAAGAAGCAATCAATTATCAAAAACTTCTTATGAGACAACCCTCATAATTACATGTTTCATGTCCACAATGTTTAGGCATCATTTTAGGGCCTTAAAGTTGACTTAACGAGCTTTAAACGTGTTAGAAATGGCTTTAATGCATAACAGGGACCAAGACTGTCATTTTTGAAAGTTTGCTTCTGATCAGAAGACCCGGGTGGCCCGCGTAAGCCCTGGGTGATACCTTACGCGGCCCGCGTCAGGCCCCAGAGAAAAAAAAATGGTGGAAACGGCCGTCCCCGGAATCGAACCTGGGTCTAGGCCACACCCTTTCGCGCGCCTAGCCAACCGAGCTAGGTTCCTAGTTTGTGAAAATTTCCAATCTGATTAAATATAAGCACATGTACAATAACTTCCTTACTTCTTACTACAAGTCACCTACTTATCCTTCTTATGTTGACTAAGCACTTGTTGAATTCGGTAATTAATACCAAAACTTCGAGTATGGAAAAACTCAGAAAGAGATTTCAATAATAAAAGGGGGGCCATCGATTTCAAGAAAATTGATGGATGAAGTAGAAACCATTAGGTATATCAGCGGTTATGCTGGAAAGGACCTGGTAAAGCATACATCACAGCCATACAATAACAATACTCTTAATTAGTGAGGACCTTAATGAAATCCTCAAGAAGGATCCTCTTATACATTATGGAATGGTCCAAGTTTTAAGGACCTTATTGGAGAAACCTAGTATCCGTTTCGCGAAAAGGGAAAAGACGGAATAAGAATTTCTGACTCTCGCCATAAAAAGTTCTAGACTGTCGACAGTATGTCGCAAATTTTAATTCATTGGCTGAGATAATACCCTATTAAAGCACATAATTATTAGTGGTTAGCATTGGAAATAAGAGGGCACACTAAGGTTTCAAAACCTACTCATTTAAAATCCATTGTGGATCTACCTCAGCTACCCACGTTATAATGATTAAGAGGTAATCAGTCAAAGCTGAGACTGCCCTAAAGTTATCTAAGATTTTACAGCTAAGTTTAGAAGGATTAATATTGGAGGCGTTTAACCCTCCTATTGAATAATTAGAGACAACTCACATTAGGAATTTCACCAGATAAACCCTTATTTGTGAATTTATTGCTATAAATTACAGGTGGTTTCGGGTGCTGTTAAGTCTCTCACAAGATCATAAACTTAGCAAACTTTTAGAAATTTTTCCGTAAGAACTCCAGATATTAAGCGTAAGGTAAAACTTACCTGCGAAATCATAAGAACCATTGCTTCTGTCTTTGTCAGAAACCTCCAGTCATAGAATTTTTTTTTCCTCTCTCAAGAGGAAGTGCGTTAGCACATAAAAAAATTGATATCTCCTTGATCTCTATCGATTCCGAATACCAAATGGTATGATAAAAGCATCATATGAGGATTGGTGCATCTTAATAAATTCCATAGATTGTTTCCATGCCTGATCGGTATGGAGGTTTAATGCATGGGACCACAAAGATATTCCGATAGTCATAAAGTGCTAAAGTCAACTAATGGTATTCAAAGGAGATATCCTGAATGGAATTGTCCAAATAAGTGTTCCAGACCGAGGAATTCGTGGACTCGTATCGTAAATATGTCACTTAATTGACACAAACAATGGTGGATGAATTGGAGTTAGAGATTTATAAAATCTCTGTAACCTCCTTATATCTTGATCATCTTCTTCTAAGATTACCTTGTTTACCCCGGAGAGGCAGGTAGAGTTAAGGGTTATATCCCATTTAGGGCTGCATTATTATGAGATCTCCAAGGCAGCTAGTACCATTTTGGCAGAATTGAAAACCCTGGTCAAATAAGTTTTAAGATATAGATTAATATAGCCTAACTTAATATCCTGAGGGTTCGGTATAGTTAGATATGAAAGACGGTTCATCTTGCTTATACATTTTTACCGCAACCCAAATTAGGCAACGATTAAGGATTTGTCATTAGCTGCCCAGGACCGTCGATTTGTTCGACTCACGACAAGGATTAGCTATTCCTTAAAATTAGTTAAGCAGTGGTTAGAATAACCATCTCACCTTAAGATAAGTTTTTCTATAATAGTTGATAAATAAACATCAAGGCTGCTCTTTAGGAGACCTTGTATAGATGAAATATTACACATCTGTTGTTAGGACAATAGATTGGTAAATCCAATTACCAGGATCTGAAAGTTGTATTGGAAACAACAATTAAGATCACGAAGATTCATAACCTTCAGTAAGATGTCAGTATTCGGCAGAAAATCAAGGATAAATGAAAATAGCAAAACTTCCTAAATTCTTGTTAAAGAATAAAGTTCAAACAAGAGATATCACCCAAGAAGGGTGTACCAAATTTGTGAAATTATCAGGCTAGTTAAGCTCTGAATATATGGAAATCATTCGAAGGAAATCGAATGTATCAAGATCAAGTAGCTTGTAAGCTAAACCTACTTAAGGAGTTTGACGGAGCTCGCAATACATTGCACACTAGAGACTGAAGGATGTGTTCTGCCAATAAGTTAAGAAGCACTATCATATAATGATATGCAGAATTATGATATGATGAGCATCCTGTATCAATTGAGGATCGACAGGTCAAGAAGCTCCAAAAGGATACATACGCCTAATATAAGAGCCACTTTGGGAGCTTGGAAAGACTCCAGATATGCTATAAAAGTTAAGTCCCTTATGCGAGAAAGAGTACTTCCAGCATTTTAACAAATCTTGAGGTCGAGATTTCTTTTAAGGGGGTGAGGATGTAACACCTCGAAAATTTACGTCCTATAATGTCTTGACACGTGTCATAACCTTTGAACGTGTGAAAGAATGTTCTTGAAGGACTAAAGTTGACAAACAATGAAACTGTGTAAATATAAGGGTTCAAAGTGTCAACAATGAATAAATATACTTTACAATAACCCTACATGATGTTTATAACCTTAAACGAATGGATCATGGATCATACGAAGCGAATTGTGAAAGAAAGTGAGAGATTACAAACTACAGGGGTTAATTGTGTCAACATGTTAAGATATACCTCTGAGTGACCTTATAGCAAACCCGAAGCCTTGTAACGATTAATTATGCTCACTAGAATGCACCATAAAAATTTCACCAAGTTTCGTTGCCGTATGAGAAAGTTGTGATAAAATTCGTGTGTGAGGGTTAGAATCGTCAACATTGAAAATTAGGGCTTTTCGGGTGATCACAAAGTTACCCGAGGACTTCACAAAGATGGTATAAGTCTTGAAGCCCTTATAAATCAATTTAGAGGGCTTAGAATGCAAGAAAACCATGTGAAAACGACCTTTCGGGGGACCAAGGACCAAAATGCAATTAAAGGAAACAAGTTAACCTGAATCCAGCCTCCAGGCGGCCCGCGTATGCATTGCTTATATCTAAAGCGGGCCGCGTCAGGCCTGCAGATGAGAAAAATGACAGGCAGCTGCCTGTTGTGTTTTTAACCGACTCTAAATACAAGTTTTCGATTCTATGGGCTTCCTATGTTGGTTTTTAGGCTTAGGGACACATGTTTGACATCTGATAACAGCCCTAGTGTAACACCCGAAAATTTTAAAACCAAAAATGTAAACAACCCTTATGATTTATAGTCCAAAAGGAAACTCTAATTAAGACACCCAAGTGATTCTGCACAAACCCTAAGATTTTCAGAACAATTGGAATCAGGATCAGGGCCCCTAAAACTCAGGGGGGGTATTTCCTAGTAACGATTATCTAAATAAAACGTTATCAAAACACGAATTTCGAAATCTGTCAACTCAGCTAGGCTAGTTCCACACGTGTCCAACCTATAGTGTTGATGTGTACCTTACGGACCGTAAGGTAAGATGCTTACGGTCCGTAAGCTGTCATACGGACCTCAACATCAGGAAGCTTACGGTCCGTAAGCTAGTTCAAAATTGTGTATAAATAGCAGAGGTTGGCACTTGCTTCTGGGCACTTGAACGACGAACAAAGTCGGAAATTACACGGAGTTATGCTCTGTTTACTTCAATTAACACACACGAAACACTAATTAAGCATAGCGGGGTGCTGCAGAACAGGGTAATAACTCGATCGCTATTACGATTCATTGTCCGATCGATCAATATATCCAATGGATGTTTAAGTGCTACCCACATTAGGGTTATACTTTGTCGTTCGTCATTAATTTGACGGATCATCGTTAATTCGATGGATAAAGTATTGTACTTTGTCGTTCGTCATTAATTTGACGGATCATCGTTAATTCGATGGATAGAGTATCGCACTTTGTCGTTCGTTGTGAGAATTTGATCTCGTGAGTTATCGTAAAGGCTGTATTAAGTTACTAACCTAGTTGTGTGCATGTTATTTAAATTAGGTTAAAAGACTAATCAGTAGTCTAAACTCTGCCCGTATAAATCTGAAATATTATCACAAGTTAGCATCAATTTGGAATTATTAAGGTACGGATAGAATCCCTTCCTTCAATACATGTCATTTGGCTTTCGAGTATCTGATTTCTGATTTTTAAATTATGAAATAAAGTTTAATATTATATACAAAGTATTCTGTTACCCAAGTCAATTCCCTTTTCTGTGAGGATGACCACAGACCCATCATTGTGGCATAAAATGATGTGGCACCATCCGTGACGGTGAGTTGAGTTCACGGCGTCTCTTCTGTTTTAATCTACGGATTTCTGTTCAGAGGCGTATGGATCGATCCTAGGAAAAAAAAATAAATAAAGTCTGATATCTGGTGAATGGTCGGTGTGATTTGCCCACACTCCATTCATATCTGGATACATGGGCTAGCTACCCTGTATCAATCTCTGTAATAAAAGGAACCTTCTGGACTTCGGGTAAATCTGTATATTATATTCTGATACTATTTGTTATACTTATTTAATATATTTTGAATTATGAAAACTTAGCATTTTTACTAAAACAAAGGATTTTTAAAGAAACTTAGCCTTTTTCTCAAATAAAATAAGCCTTTTTGTTTCCGCTATCCGCACACTGGGCAAAACTTTTCAAATTTTGCTCAGACGTACATTTTTCTGTTTTATTCTTTACGTCAGGTTATCAAGGCAATCGGGGACGGGATATGGAAGAGTGCTCGAGTGTTGGAAAAGACTATAGAAATAAATATATTAAATTAGACAGCCTATTTCCATTAAATTGTAAAGCCGTGTAATGTATTTAAGTATTAATGGAATTATGTTTTTGATCTGACTACTGTTATAGTAACACGCCGGCCCATTCCGGGACGGGGTGTTACAGCTATGGTATCAGAGCAAAGGCTCTTTCCTGTAGAAAACTTAAACATAAGTTAAGACCTGTGAGGTAATGGGTAGACATTGGGTTAGGATTTCAAACGATACATCGGTTAGTAACTTTTCTTTTCACTTCATGATAGTCTCGAACATAAGTATTTCGTCATCTTCATTGTTTTTACTCCAGCTTTATTTTAAATATGACTATTGATCGTAGTGGGCCGCGTTCAAGTATGATTATTAATATATATATATATATGTATGTAATAATTTCGAGGACGAAATTTTTTTAAGAGGGGTAGATTTGTAACACCCGAAAATTTTAAAACCAAAAATGTAAACAACCCTTATGATTTATAGTCCAAAAGGAAACTCTAATTAAGACACCCAAGTGATTCTGCACAAACCCTAAGATTTTCAGAACAATTGGAATCAGGATCAGGGCCCCTAAAACTCAGGGGGGGTATTTCCTAGTAACGATTATCTAAATAAAACGTTATCAAAACACGAATTTCGAAATCTGTCAACTCAGCTAGGCTAGTTCCACACGTGTCCAACCTATAGTGTTGATGTGTACCTTACGGACCGTAAGGTAAGATGCTTACGGTCCGTAAGCTGTCATACGGACCTCAACATCAGGAAGCTTACGGTCCGTAAGCTAGTTCAAAATTGTGTATAAATAGCAGAGGTTGGCACTTGCTTCTGGGCACTTGAACGACGAACAAAGTCGGAAATTACACGGAGTTATGCTCTGTTTACTTCAATTAACACACACGAAACACTAATTAAGCATAGCGGGGTGCTGCAGAACAGGGTAATAACTCGATCGCTATTACGATTCATTGTCCGATCGATCAATATATCCAATGGATGTTTAAGTGCTACCCACATTAGGGTTATACTTTGTCGTTCGTCATTAATTTGACGGATCATCGTTAATTCGATGGATAAAGTATTGTACTTTGTCGTTCGTCATTAATTTGACGGATCATCGTTAATTCGATGGATAGAGTATCGCACTTTGTCGTTCGTTGTGAGAATTTGATCTCGTGAGTTATCGTAAAGGCTGTATTAAGTTACTAACCTAGTTGTGTGCATGTTATTTAAATTAGGTTAAAAGACTAATCAGTAGTCTAAACTCTGCCCGTATAAATCTGAAATATTATCACAAGTTAGCATCAATTTGGAATTATTAAGGTACGGATAGAATCCCTTCCTTCAATACATGTCATTTGGCTTTCGAGTATCTGATTTCTGATTTTTAAATTATGAAATAAAGTTTAATATTATATACAAAGTATTCTGTTACCCAAGTCAATTCCCTTTTCTGTGAGGATGACCACAGACCCATCATTGTGGCATAAAATGATGTGGCACCATCCGTGACGGTGAGTTGAGTTCACGGCGTCTCTTCTGTTTTAATCTACGGATTTCTGTTCAGAGGCGTATGGATCGATCCTAGGAAAAAAAAATAAATAAAGTCTGATATCTGGTGAATGGTCGGTGTGATTTGCCCACACTCCATTCATATCTGGATACATGGGCTAGCTACCCTGTATCAATCTCTGTAATAAAAGGAACCTTCTGGACTTCGGGTAAATCTGTATATTATATTCTGATACTATTTGTTATACTTATTTAATATATTTTGAATTATGAAAACTTAGCATTTTTACTAAAACAAAGGATTTTTAAAGAAACTTAGCCTTTTTCTCAAATAAAATAAGCCTTTTTGTTTCCGCTATCCGCACACTGGGCAAAACTTTTCAAATTTTGCTCAGACGTACATTTTTCTGTTTTATTCTTTACGTCAGGTTATCAAGGCAATCGGGGACGGGATATGGAAGAGTGCTCGAGTGTTGGAAAAGACTATAGAAATAAATATATTAAATTAGACAGCCTATTTCCATTAAATTGTAAAGCCGTGTAATGTATTTAAGTATTAATGGAATTATGTTTTTGATCTGACTACTGTTATAGTAACACGCCGACCCATTCCGGGACGGGGTGTTACACCTAGACTCATGTGGCAACAATCTTTGATGATCAAAGTTCTTATAAAAAGTCATATGTTTCAACATTCAAAACAATTAAACTTCTGGACATTTAGAGGAGCTCAAGACCTGATACAAGCCTTCCAAATCGTCTATTAGACTTACGTAAGTATCCTTGACCCTTCTAAATTGAGTCTTGATTCGTTTATGGCCTAGAAATCAAACCGTCGTAACTACGGTTTGACTTGGCGATAAATCATAATCGGTCCAGAGTTTTGTCGAAACTAAAGTTGTTACAAGTTGGTAATATTGTGGGCAATTAACCCCTAAAAGGGCACCCACCGATTCCAATCCTAACTATGTCGTTTGTCGAGTCAAACTTCTTCCGAAAAAGTCAACATAACCATTAAACATGTAATTAGCGTTACAGAAGGCGTGTAATCTGTTTTATCATGCATATAACCTGCTAATAAGTATAAAAACTTGTCTAAGCTTGTTTGATTCGACAACTTTCTGTTTTGAACCGATTCGGAGCCGAAAGTCGCATAGTTTGACTTTCTGCTTTGACCTCGATTCTGACCCGAATTATATAGGTTTAGACATGCCTTAAAGTTCCATTAGGACCTAGTAACATGTTGGTATAACCCTCTGCGTTTATACCACTTGAAACCTCGATTGTCCGACGGTTCCGTTAAATGCTTAAATGTTGACCATATTGCCCTTATGTCCATAAAACGAGATTTTTAAAGATGTGAAAGTACAAAAGTCTTTGTTACTGATTGTTGAGCATGTCTGTAAATTTTCACGTCAATCGGAAGTCTAGATTAGGAGTTATGCTTAATGACGTAATTATAAACACTTTTATTAATTAAACGGCGTCATTAGCGTAAAGCCTATCTAAACCCAATTTTTGACACCAAAACTTTTACCCACTGATGTAATATAATATTTTGGGATTTTTAAAGATTTTTAATTATTTTTAAACTGATCATACGCTAGGAGTATCGCCTTAATTCGGTAAATACCGAATATGCCCTTTTAGGCCATAAAATGAGTTTTACAAGTTCTTTTGATACCAATCCAATTGCCACTGATTTTAAATAATAAATGAAGTGTTTTGGGCCTGTTTAATTGACCAGAAAACTCAGAATCCTATTTTAAACCGTACGTCGCTTAAAACGGCTTTATACGCGTATTATACGCATAGTTTGAGTTTAAAAACATTTTGACACATAAGACTTATTACCAAATTTAATAACCTGTTAAAATAAATTATTTTTCTGATTTATTCAGACCCGGATCACAGGAGTTTATTAAATCCCTTTTATAATCTTTAAAATGACCAAAATACCCCTCGGGGCTTAATATAAGATTAAACTCGTTTTGGGCATAATGGAAGATATCTTAATGATATCACAACATATTTAAGGCATGTTAACTTAGGAAACCTGTATAGGACTCTTATGGTTACCCGTTACGCGTCATACGCGTTCGATTCGGTTTATGTAACTAGTTTACATAAATTAGCCGAAACGGGTCAAGACTTATCAGTTTCGTCTCAAAATCCAGAATGTGTATAATATACCCATATCATACAAGTCTCCGAACTTGTCGGGTCTAAATCACATTCTATTCCGGTCTTCGCTTTATCATGCGTTCGAACCGTACCTTCCTCTTGAAAACTAATCGGTCTAAGTCAAGGCTTAATTAAAGACCCGTTAGGATTCTAATAGGTTATTAAAAACCTTCGTTCCAGATTTAGGAGCCCAGTAAAAGCTATCTGTACTTGCTGATTTGATACGGCTGGGATTGAATTTATATTTAGCTTAGGTAAATACTTTTAACTTATTTTCCCTATACGGGCTTGGGGTACGGTATATAAAATACCGCTTGGTCGGGCATTGAATCTTTAATTGTATGATGGTTAAAGTATTGAGATGTTCCGTTTAATTTGTTTTGTTTGCTTAAAGCCTTTGGGGGTTAATGACCGTTGTCCCGGATATCCCTGGCATCATTTTACGAAATGGCCACGACCTTAGCACTCAGGTGTAGGCGTACACCTGTCAGTGTCTCATAATTAAAGTGGTGTGTCCATTAATCTTTAACCCGGCTCGATCCGGGCTACTGAACGCATAAGAAACATGTAAATCCTGTACAAGTTTATATATTTAAATAAGTAACCCAAGTTATAAAATATTATTTGTGCCATGTGCATTCAAATCAATCATTTTTAAACCTTTTCAAAATGAGTCGGTTGATTGTATTTACCAGTGTAAACTGACGTATTTTCCAAAAAGGCTAAGTGCAGGTACTAATTGGAATTGGCTGGCTACTCCTAGCATCAATAAAGAGTCTCGCAAGTTTAGATGCCTAAAGTCTATTGAACAGTGTTATTTCATTTACGATTCGCCTGTGGATCTTTTACTTCCGTTGTAATACTTGGATGTTACATTATTTCGGATTGTAATATATTTATCCTTTTGCTTCCGCTGTGCATCTATATATTGTGTTGTTTGACTATGATGTTGCCAACCACGTCACGTTACTCCCCTACCGGGCCCACCGGTAACACGTGGAAATTTGGGGTGTGACAGGTTGGTATCAGAGCCAACATTGAGTGAATTAAACACTATCTTTTTGTGTTTAATCTCAATGACACATTAGCACAATCCTTGATCTTCTGAGTCTAGACTTAACATAGGAATATTCTCAATCCTCATCTGTAAATTTTGCTTCAAATTTTTATATATCGGATACGTCGCCAAGCGAAGAAGCCGTAATAGGAATTCTCCACACCCGGAGCCTTAAATTGGTGACCTTCGTACAGCGGCTAGGATGAAACGTGCAACCAAGGAGAAAGCATTCAGAAATAAAATGAAGAAGGAACTCCTTTTGCTGAAGATCGTTTCCTTAAAAGTCCTTATAACGATATTTATCTTTTAGTCCCTTCGAGGATAACATCATTCATTCCAAGTCCCGTTTAGGGCAACCCTATACTTGTTTAAGTTTTAAAGGAAAGATTATGTTTAAAATATCATTCCTATATTATAAGATCTACTATTATAATAAAATGGCAAAATCTAAGAAGGGACAAGACCTAGCCTCGCGTCATTATTAAGACCCGGCCAAGATGGCAGTTCCCCAATTTAGGTTCAGATCCTTATTAACACCTCAATTTAAAATTGTTCTGCGTTAATTATAAATTAAGAATCTTAAGTGTGAAACCTAGCCTTCGGGTCAACTATAAGACCGGGCCAAGATGGTAAGACCTGTTAAAAAGATTCAAATCACAAATTAAGAATCTTGAGAGTGAAACCTAGCCTGCGGGTCAATTATAAAACCGGGCCAAGATGGTAAGACCTGTTTAAAAGATTCAAATCCCTGTTAACATCTTAAAACATGTTAACACTCCCGACAGACGTGATTCGTTGGAAATCACACACGTTATTAAGGATTCTTCAAAAGATTCCTAACCCAGTATAATGATCTCTGAATCCTGGGTTTACATCTTCAATTAAGATGATCATATTTTAACCATACGTGGTAATATAGTGCCTACGGGCCTTGCTCATTTCTACATGAGCCAAAATACAGTGGTAGCTATGACTCCCTGTCAGAAAAAGGTAACGAACTAGGTTCAAACCTCAAGGCTTTGATTCTCTGAAATCCTAGCTTATAATTTATAAATGTCCTTGTGACAGGTTGCTATGTTAACATTCCTGGCAGACGTGGTTCGATAAAACCGCATGAGTCATCCTTAAATTGGATTACTCCACTTTTCTTATTAAAATAATCATCCCTTAAGAGGGAAGTGCCCACGGGCTATAATTAACGTCCTCTGAGACTAAAGACAGTGGTAGCCTACAACTCCCTGTCAAGAAAAGGCAGTGAACAATGTTCGAGCCTAAATACTATGATTCTGTGAGAATCATGGCTTATAAATTAAACTTGTCTACGCGACTAGGCCATTTGTGCTATTATTAACTTGTAAATCAGGATTTATGATAGAAATCCTGAATAAAATAAATATCATTCCTTTCCTGCCAGTATAATTATTAAAAGAGAATCTTAAAAGGTTTGACCTAGCTTGAATGTCATTGAAGACCTAGCTAAGATGGTAAAATCTGTTTAAAAAGAGATTCAGATCCTTGTTAACATCTGAAAATGTGTTAACACTCCTGATAACTGTGATGCGATAAAATCACACTTGTCACCCTTATATTAGGAATTTTCCAAATCCCTTGTTAGATTAATTGATCAATAGGAATCTTGGCTGGTAGACGTCGAAAATGATGTACGCATCAAAACATCCCTTTGGGATGTATACCTACGGGAAAAGGTGTATACATGAAAAGATAGTTTTTATTTCATAAATTCTTGTCAAGACAATGAACTATGAAATTTTCCGATCCAAAGGAATCATCGATTATGTTTTAGATTTTTCCCTAGTGACAAGGCCCAGTGCCATCAAGAGTCCTTGGGAACAAGTTCTTGTGCTATATAAAATGTCAGTGCGACATTGACAGTCGTGATTTATGTCCCCTGTCTAATAAATATGAAGGATTATATTATGTTTACACACCAAAGATGGTTTATTTAAAAACCTAGGCAAAACATAATCAAACAATTTAAATACTATTTATTCGCCTATATGGTTTATTTGTACCATGGCTATTTAATCATCAAATTCGACAATTCGCCATATAATTAAATCAATTATTACTACTTGGTTTGTAGCCTTCAAATCTTCACCATGGCTGACTCCTCTGAAGCCCAAAATCGTTCAGTTGATCAATTATTACTACTTGGTTTGTAGCCTTCAAATCTTCACCAAAAGGCTTGGAAGGTTAAAGTCAAACAAACTGCCTTAACGAAACAGGCACAAGTATAAAAAATAACACAAAGAAAATAGTTAAACATCATACCATATCAAAGAAAGCCCTAAAAGACTTTCAAACACAAGTTAAGGCAAGTCCTAATAACTTGCAAGTTTAACTATTGTTCAAACGGCCATACAGGCCTTAAACACAACCAACAGGAACCTTAAGGGTTCCTGAAAACCTAACATTGTTTAAAGGTTACAAACCATAAATTGTTTTAAGAGTGCTAAGAAAGCTACGAATTCTTGCATCAGTAGAAGGCTTAGAAGCCCCAGAACTGCTACCTTTGGCCTTCTTAGTCTTCTTAGCCTTTTTAGCTTTTGGACCCAGATCCTCAACAGCTGAGCCCTCCAAGCTGACATCCTTCAGAGCATCAGATTCCCCAGGAAAAGTATCTTCACTATCTCCCGAGTAGGAACGTTTCCTTGAAAGGGAGCTAAGCATTTCAGCACATAACTTTTCATTCAAACCATCCGGCTTCAGTTCCTGCAAAACGGAGAGAGGCTTACCATAACAAGAAGCAACCTGACTTACATACGGGTATGACAAACTCTCCTTTTGCTCAACGGAACTCTTAAAAACATCGGAAGCCTCAGGACGGTACAGGGGAGACTTCTCTAAGGGATTACCAGACTCGTGAAGCTTATAACCCGCAATAAGACCTTGGTATTTTCCCAGATTGAGCAGTTTAGTGTAAACATCACCAAGAGCGGAGTTAAACTCTTTAGAATGCAAGAGATAGGTAACCACCTGGTGAAATCCCTGCTCAATGAGCCATTGGTTATCTCCAGTGGCCTGGGCAACCAAAGTCTTCAAACCATCCTTCTCCTTATCAAAAGCCTTCTGCTGCACAGCCAAGGCCTCCCGGTCAGCTTTCAACTTCAATAGGCTAGCTTCAAAGCTCTTCTTGAGATCACCCATCTCAATTTCGTGCCTCTTTGTTAACTCCTCCTCTTTCTTGGTCCAAGCCAATTCCTTCTCAGAAAAGATCTCGATTTCCTTCTTCATGGCAGCAATTGAAGCTTTCATTTTCTCCTTCTTCTTGGAGGCCTCCTCATATTCCCGCATCCCTTTAGCAAAGCGAGTGACACCTTCAGCCAAAAAGGCAGAAAGGTTGCAGGAACTGAGCATCATCCTAGAAATAAGATGATCAGCCTCCATCTCAGATATGGCACTTCGAACACCGGGAGGAGCAAAATGAGCCAAGGCTTTAGCACAAACAGCTGGGTCCTTAAAATTGTCACGAACCTTAACCCCCCAATTAGGCACATAAATGTCCTCTGAACCCTCGAAACTTTCAACGCTTTTGGCTGACGAACCTTGAATAGCAGGAATGGCACCCTTCTTAACCAATTTCTTCTTCTTGCTTGAAACAATCAACTCCTTTTCCTTGCCCTTACCAACATCCACAACTTGATCCCCTGACGCCTCAATATCATCACTAACATCAATAGGCTCTGAACCAGAAGGTTGGTCAACACTTTTAAGATGGCGTTGGGAACAACGAGTAGAACCTTTGGAAGCAGTAACCTTGGTGAAGCCTTTAACATTCAGAACATTCACATAACCAGAACCCTCAAACCTGTAATCAGAACCCTTGACAACCGCATTCTCGCCAGGGGTAGCAGCAACATCATCAAAAGCAACGTCAGAGGTATTATCGCTTTTGATAAAATCGAGGGCAGACATAGCTACAACACAAATGTAAAAGCACATGAGCAAACAAAAAGAAAGGAACAAAAAAGCAAGAAAAGAATAAATGCATACCCTTCCCATCTCTAATAAGCACCGGATCCCGGTTAGCCTTTTCCCACACTTTACTTATACCCAACAACACCAACAAATGCTCAGGGAAGGGACGAAGCCTCGAAGGGCACTCCCTAAGAATTTCTAAAAAACGAGTGTTTATCTCGGAATCAGAGGGCTTCGGCTCGTTCAGAACAGCATCCGGGTGTCTCCAAACAAGTTTGAAAGGAACAATTTCCTCCGACACCCAGAAAAACCGATCTTTCCAAACCCCAAGTGTAGAAACCATGGATGAAATTAAACAAGTATCAACTTGACTGGTTTCAAAGGTGAACCAATCACCATTCTTAGCAAGCCGGAAAAAGCGACGGAATGCTAAAAGATGTAACACCCCGAAAACGGGTTTGGTAATTAAACCCCGTTAATACTAAAGACGGGGAAAGTACCGTTAGTGGTAAAAGTAAACTGGCAAATATTAGGAATTTATTTAATAATCCTAATATTTATTTGAAGTGAATAAAAAGCTTTTAAGAAATAAAGTGATAGAAGGCCCGAGTTAACGGGACCCGAAATAAACTTAGTCATAAATATTCTCGAACCCGCAAAGTTAACTAGAAATATTAAACCTAGTTAATAAGTGGGGAATATTGTTAGAAATAAGTAGGTTGTGCCCTACTTAATTAACTAACCAAATTAGAGGGGCCAATATTGTTAAAGTTGAAACTTAAGTTACTAATTCTAATTAAAAAAAAAAAGAAACCAAACACCCCATTTTGGGGATGCCTGATCGAACAAAGAACCAGGGGGCGACCTGGGTTTCTTCAAGCCCTAAGATTCTCACAAAACTCACAAATTGGAGCCTCTAATCCAGTCTAAATCGAATTTCAAGCACAAATTCGTGATCACCTCACTGAAGGGATCATAAGGTATGCAAAATCCTAGTATTTTGATTCATCTCAAGTTCTAGGTTAATTATGAAAAACTGAAATTGAGCTTGATTGTGTCATGCATGAGGGAAATTAGAAGTGATATGGTGTTTAGAGATGAACCCTAGGTGAAATCTTGTTAAAAGATTTCATGTTAATTATAGAGTTCATAATCACCATTGTAGGTGATTAATGAACTTGAAGAAAACTTGATAAACCCTAGAATTTATGATCTTGCTCTAGCATAATCTGAATTTAAGAGTAAATTTCAGAAATATGGATGTTAAGACTTGTGTAGAATTGTCTAATCGAAGTTAATTTAGATGATAATTACAAGTCATAAACTAGGTTTTGATGATATAAAAATCTGACCCGCTAGGTGTTTGATGAAACGCCTAAGTGAGGATTAAAATGCTAGAAGTTGGGTAAAAAACGCAGATTTGATTATTATAAAGAATTATGCGTTAAAGCTTATAAAAAGGGGTTCTAAATACTAGGTTGATTTAAACTTAGTTGTGTAAACCATGTGATTGAAAGTAGTTGACTTTGATAAGTTAAGTTAGCTAATGATGAAGTCGAATAGTAGTTTCGACATAGAATCCGTAAGATGAAATAGTCATAATATTGATGACTAATCTAACCGTCTCACGAATCATGATGATAGTTTGACTCTTGACAAGCTAGATGAAGACTTTGGCAAGGAACGGGTCAAACGGTTCGTGTACGCGAAAAAGAGCATAACCGGATGCAAGGTAAGCGACGCTTACATCCTTTTTGTAGAATATGCATTATTTTGTAAACTACAATTTCGATTAGTGTAATATCAAATTATGGGTTCCAACACTATTAACATGAGTCGGAACAAAATTAAATGATAAAAACCATGTGTTATGGTGAAAAGAGGCGAAATGGTAATTTTAGTCATGTAATGACTAATAACAAAAGAGTTTTCGTTAAGATCACTTTAAAGTACAACTAATAACGAGAAAATAAGTAGTGATGGAAATTTAGTCAAGTACCGACTAAGTAAATTGTAGTTAAAAAGGGGTCTAGTGGCAGAAATCCGAAATGGGTCGGATGGGCAAATTGGTAATTATTAACCATGTTTTGCTACTTATGAAGATGCTTGGTCATATAGGCCAAACGGGTCAAATGGCGTGATAACACCATTTGACTATATCGACTGATGTGGTTGTCAAGTCTTGTGATAACAGGAGCGATTAGCGATTCGGATACTCCCGTCGCCATAGAAAATGTGATAGTAAGAGCGAGGTACAAATCGGGTCTATTTGTTGATCCGAGCCAGGTACGCATATTTATGTTGTAGTTAAAAGTGATATTTTGGTCGAATGATGGGTGAGAGTCCTTCATTGTAAAAGAAGGACCAAAATCGACCAAAACGCCCTTGTAGGCTAAATTGAACAAACAACCCTTAGAGGTTGTTTGGAAACGAATCTTATGATTAAACAAAAGCTTAGAACGAGTATGGGTAGTGAAAGATGTAATTCTTGGGCCGAAAGACTCCATATGAGTCTTTGCCGTAAAATGATATTACAAGGGGTATAATTCGGAACACATAGATATCTACTTTAAATCCAACACAAAATTAGTTGTGATGGATGAGTACTAGATAAGAAATATAGGTTACAATGCTAGAATAGAATGAAAGCGATTTTGAGCCTAAGAGTGCTTAAATACCCTTAACGGGTCAAAATAAGCATACGAGCGAAAACGGGTTTAAATTGTGAAATAAACTTGTGATTAGAACCTAAAATGGTAGTTAATAACAATTTGAGAAGTGTAGGTGATGTAGGAATTAAACAAATATGTTCGTTTGATAAAATGCATAAACGGGTCAAAATTTGGTAAAAGGGCGATAAGCCGAAGACTTAAAAGTCTGAAATTTTTATTATGAAGGTTGTTGGATTTTAACTCCATAAGATGGAGAATTAAATTACGGACGCGTAGGAAAAAGAATCGGGTAAAACGGATCAATAACGAAGAAGTTATGGCCGTTTCCGTGAAATCAGATCGTGCAGGGAATATGCAACAACATTCTGTCTAAAAGGGGGCCTAGCGTCACGCGACGCCCCTTGGCGTCACGCGACGCCCCCAAACCCGGAAAAATGTTATTTTTTGTCATATTTAACCCCCGTACTTGTTTGAACTTCATATTTAACCCCCGTACTTGTTTGAACTTCATATTTAACCCCTGTACTTGTTTGAACTTCATATTTGACTATCAAAACTAACTTTTAAGTTTGTTTTGATCATAGGTGATTGCCATGAGTGCCCGGATGAAGATCAAGCGACGAGCAAGAACCGAACACGATCACGAAATAAGCTTCCGCACTATGTATCGTTATTATGTTAAATGACGAATGTCGTTTCATTGTTTCTTTTAAGTGACGAACTTAATTACATTATGTTCTAAACTTTTAAATTGTAAAAAGGTTTTAGTAAACCCGTTTTTCCGATGGATATGTAATCTTAATTACATGATTGTTTTCATAAATAATACGCTAAACCTTGATTTATAAGAACGGGTGTTACAAGTTGGTATCAGAGCCTTGGTTTAAGAGATTCAAGTATGGTGGGGAAAACCGTGCTTGGACTTAAACCTTATGCTCTTAATAAAGATTGGTGTTCGGTTCGAGGCTTGATCGCAAATCCGGTAAGTACATGTATACCAATGGTTTAGTATGATTAAAGTGTTGAGAACAACACATATGGTTATCGTGTAATACACGTTACACCAATAAAAACGATATAGAATAGATATAGTCAACGAAATTACACGTGTTGATGCGTATAGTAGAAAAGCCTTGTATTATAATACGGGCATCCTTTAATGTTGAAATTACTAATTGTTGTATATGTTTTAATTGAAGGACACTCGCATATGAGGATAGCGAGAGTTTAACAAATCGCAGATTTGACAGAGGAACGGTCCAAAGAGTATGCTCATCAAGGACCTAAATCGCGTAACGGTCGCGAACAAGGCTAATGGCAAGAGAAGCCCGTTAGGGCAAACATTACCAGGTGCACATTTTAAATTTAATTGCATAAATAGTAATATGCAACAAATATGTAGAAATTGAAAGTTGCATATGTAGATTAAAAACTTGGAAAAACCCGAATAGAAAATGTATTCGGGATATTGTTTCCAAGAGAAACAAATAGAGGCGTTACTTACATAGGGCGTGATGTGAAAAACTATAAAAAGGTCATGTGTGTCATGTGTTAATCACTTACTCTGGCCAAGTAAGTAGTGGCATATGATACCATGAACTTCTTATGGCGGACACGTTTACATCCGATGTAGTAAGGGCGGGGTGAATGTGACTAATTAAAAAGTACCCAAATGAATCAGATAAGCAAAATATTTGATAATAATGTAAACGCACAACCGAGTGACGGAAGCGTATTACATCAGGATAATGAGCCCGAGTGAAGGGACAAAGAAGCATGTAAAATGATTTAGACAAGTATTGGGAGGGAGTGTACTTACACTCGAACCCAGAAAACGCAAGCATGTAAAATGATTTAGACAAGTATTGGGAGGGAGTGTACTTACACTCGAACCCAGAAAACGCAAGCATGTAAAATGATTTAAACAAGTATTGGGAGGGAGTGTACTTACACTCGAACCCAGAAAACGCAAGCATGTAAAATGATTTAGACAAGTATTGGGAGGGAGTGTACTTACACTCGAACCCAGAAAACGCAAGCATGTAAAATGATTTAGACAAGTATTGGGAGGGAGTGTACTTACACTCGAACCCAGAAAATGCAAACATGTAAAATGATTTAAACAAGCATTGGGAGGGAGTGTACTTACACTCGAAACCGGAAAATGCAAATATGTCCCTTAACGGGTCATTTTTGTAAAACGTCGAACTTAAAGACAAAGTCGGAATATAAAAATGAAGCGGGGTCTTAATGCATACCGGGAGGGTTGCAATAATAACGACTTCGGTAAAACACCCGGTTGATGGGTAAGAATTAAACACATGCGTAAACCAAGAGACGTGAACGCGGGTTGAAAAAATCAAAGGACTTGGATTACGAGTTATGACTATAAAATCTCGTATATAGAAATTGTGAGTAAATATGTTCAACTATTCGAAGTCGAATGGGTTGAATAAAGAATAAAGTTGATTGTTTATAAGTGATGGATTTCACATTAATAGGTCAAACAGGTTGAATACAATATAACGCCGAATGGCACAAATGAGCGCTAGCCAGATAAAGGTAGCGTTAAATGCAAGAGAATAATGAGCCCGGTAATGGGATATAACCAAATAAGAATAAATTATGGACTGTCAATATCCTGGTATGGATAATTGACAAAAGTTAAAGAGAAGATCCTAAAACTAAAACTTCGGTTTTAGTAAGAAATAATGTTTTTACAAACATAAATTCTGATAGGAATTTAAATAGTAAGCATGAAAGATACAAGTCTTGACACTGATAGGCGCAAGACGATATATTCGAAAAGTGATATTTTCGAAAATGAAAAGGTTGATATAAATTAAAACATGATGTGACATGATCACGGTCAAGAGGTACAATGTAAAGTAGAATCACATTATAACCAAGCGAGCGGTAAAAGAAACCGGACTAATAAGTCTAGTTAGTGAAACCGGTTAAGGTCAGTAATTCAAGTTAAGAAATTTGGTTTGCTTGTAAGCGGTAAATTCGGTATAACTGAACCGAATAAATAAATTTGAAAATAAAAAAGATTTGTTGCTAAAAGTGAAAGATTTCACTAAAGACCTTTAAACGGGTCAAAGTAACGGGTTCATAAAGAAATCCGATAGTATATGAAAACATTGAATATTGCTAAGTTGATTAAACTAGTGGAAATAACGAGATTACGTTATTTCAAGTCGCATTATGTCATATAAGATACGTAGATGATTAATAACCAAAAGGATAGTACCATACTTTTCTGGTAATACTAACAATCGGTTAAGATATGAGAAATGCTTAATTGATTATCGAGAGAAAATGCATGGAGTGGAACTCGATAAATTAAGTAAGAAAAGGTTTCGGGGACGAAACCTCTTTAAGGGGGGTAGACTTGTAACACCCCGAAAACGGGTTTGGTAATTAAACCCCATTAATACTAAAGACGGGGAAAGTACCGTTAGTGGTAAAAGTAAACTGGCAAATATTAGGAATTTATTTAATAATCCTAATATTTATTTGAAGTGAATAAAAAGCTTTTAAGAAATAAAGTGATAGAAGGCCCGAGTTAACGGGACCCGAAATAAACTTAGTCATAAATATTCTCGAACCCGCAAAGTTAACTAGGAATATTAAACCTAGTTAATAAGTGGGGAATATTGTTAGAAATAAGTAGGTTGTGCCCTACTTAATTAACTAACCAAATTAGAGGGGCCAATATTGTTAAAGTTGAAACTTAAGTTACTAATTCTAATTAAAAAAAAAAAAAAGAAACCAAACACCCCATTTTGGGGATGCCTGATCGAACAAAGAACCAGGGGGCGACCTGGGTTTCTTCAAGCCCTAAGATTCTCACAAAAACTCACAAATTGGAGCCTCTAATCCAGTCTAAATCGAATTTCAAGCACAAATTCGTGATCACCTCACTGAAGGGATCATAAGGTATGCAAAATCCTAGTATTTTGATTCATCTCAAGTTCTAGGTTAATTATGAAAAACTGAAATTGAGCTTGATTGTGTCATGCATGAGGGAAATTAGAAGGGATATGGTGTCTAGAGATGAACCCTAGGTGAAATCTTGTTAAAAGATTTCATGTTAATTATAGAGTTCATAATCACCATTGTAGGTGATTAATGAACTTGGAGAAAACTTGATAAACCCTAGAATTTATGATCTTGCTCTAGCATAATCTGAATTTAAGAGTAAATTTCAGAAATATGGATGTTAAGACTTGTGTAGAATTGTCTAATCGAAGTTAATTTAGATGATAATTACAAGTCATAAACTAGGTTTTGATGATATAAAAATCTGACCCGCTAGGTGTTTGATGAAACGCCTAAGTGAGGATTAAAATGCTAGAAGTTGGGTAAAAAACGCAGATTTGATTATTATAAAGAATTATGCGTTAAAGCTTATAAAAAGGGGTTTTAAATACTAGGTTGATTTAAACTTAGTTGTGTAAACCATGTGATTGAAAGTAGTTGACTTTGATAAGTTAAGTTAGCTAATGTTGAAGTCGAATAGTAGTTTCGACATAGAATCCGTAAGATGAAATAGTCATAATATTGATGACTAATCTAACCGTCTCACGAATCATGATGATAGTTTGACTCTTGACAAGCTAGATGAAGACTTTGGCAAGGAACGGGTCAAACGGTTCGTGTACGCGAAAAAGAGCATAACCGGATGCAAGGTAAGCGACGCTTACATCCTTTTTGTAGAATATGCATTATTTTGTAAACTACAATTTCGATTAGTGTAATATCAAATTATGGGTTCCAACACTATTAACATGAGTCGGAACAAAATTAAATGATAAAAACCATGTGTTATGGTGAAAAGAGGCGAAATGGTAATTTTAGTCATGTAATGACTAATAACAAAAGAGTTTTCGTTAAGATCACTTTAAAGTACAACTAATAACGAGAAAATAAGTAGTGATGGAAATTTAGTCAAGTACCGACTAAGTAAATTGTAGTTAAAAAGGGGTCTAGTGGCAGAAATCCGAAATGGGTCGGATGGGCAAATTGGTAATTATTAACCATGTTTTGCTACTTATGAAGATGCTTGGTCATATAGGCCAAACGGGTCAAATGGCGTGATAACACCATTTGACTATATCGACTGATGTGGTTGTCAAGTCTTGTGATAACAGGAGCGATTAGCGATTCGGATACTCCCGTCGCCATAGAAAATGTGATAGTAAGAGCGAGGTACAAATCGGGTCTATTTGTTGATCCGAGCCAGGTACGCATATTTATGTTGTAGTTAAAAGTGATATTTTGGTCGAATGATTGGTGAGAGTCCTTCATTGTAAAAGAAGGACCAAAATCGACCAAAACGCCCTTGTAGGCTAAATTGAACAAACAAACCTTAGAGGTTGTTTGGAAACGAATCTTATGATTAAACAAAAGCTTAGAACGAGTATGGGTAGTGAAAGATGTAATTCTTGGGCCGAAAGACTCCATATGAGTCTTTGCCGTAAAATGATATTACAAGGGGTATAATTCGGAACACATAGATATCTACTTTAAATCCAACACAAAATTAGTTGTGATGGATGAGTACTAGATAAGAAATATAGGTTACAATGCTAGAATAGAATGAAAGCGATTTTGAGCCTAAGAGTGCTTAAATACCCTTAACGGGTCAAAATAAGCATACGAGCGAAAACGGGTTTAAATTGTGAAATAAACTTGTGATTAGAACCTAAAATGGTAGTTAATAACAATTTGAGAAGTGTAGGTGATGTAGGAATCAAACAAATATGTTCGTTTGATAAAATGCATAAACGGGTCAAAATTTGGTAAAAGGGCGATAAGCCGAAGACTTAAAAGTCTGAAATTTTTATTATGAAGGTTGTTGGATTTTAACTCCATAAGATGGAGAATTAAATTACGGACGCGTAGGAAAAAGAATCGGGTAAAACGAATCAATAACGAAGAAGTTATGGCCGTTTCCGTGAAATCAGATCGTGCAGGGAATATGCAGCAACATTCTGTCTAAAAGGGGGCCTAGCGTCACGCGACGCCCCCAAACCCGGAAAAATGTTATTTTTTGTCATATTTAACCCCCGTACTTGTTTGAACTTCATATTTAACCCCCGTACTTGTTTGAACTTCATATTTAACCCCTGTACTTGTTTGAACTTCATATTTGACTATCAAAACTAACTTTTAAGTTGGTTTTGATCATAGGTGATTGCCATGAGTGCCCGGATGAAGATCAAGCGACGAGAAAGAACCGAACACGATCACGAAATAAGCTTCCGCACTATGTATCGTTATTATGTTAAATGACGAATGTCGTTTCATTGTTTCTTTTAAGTGACGAACTTAATTACATTATGTTCTAAACATTTAAATTGTAAAAAGGTTTTAGTAAACCCGTTTTTCCGATGGATATGTAATCTTAATTACATGATTGTTTTCGTAAATAATACGCTAAACCTTGATTTATAAGAACGGGTGTTACAAAAGAGTAGGATCATACCCACAAGCCCGACACAGAATCTCAAAATGTAAAACCCTAGCCATACCAAGGGGATGAACTTGACCAAAAGACACCCGATAATATTCCAAAACATTCAAGACAAAGTTTGAAAACGGATAACGAAGATTGGAAAACTCAAAATGACGACAATACAAGGCAATCATACCAGAAGGACAGGCATTGATAGATTTATCGCAAGCCGGTGCAACCGGTTTATACTTTGTCCCTATACCCCATTCCACACAAAATAAATCGACTTCCTCTTGGGTCAGTCGAGAAAAGGATTTTGCCATATCCTTACGAGCACCCATCACAATGAACAATTAAAGAGAAAATAAGCAAATCGGAACTGACCTGATTTTGAAAAAAGGGGGATACCGGAGAGAAAAAAGGAGCAAAGTAATGTTTCTTCAAAATAAAATGTGTAAATAAATGAGATTACAGATAATTATCAATAGGGGGAATTAAAAACCGCCGCCTGACAAACTGCCACACGTCTTGTCAACTGTCTTGTCAACTGTCTTGTCAAATTCCGAAATTCAAAAACCTCAACCGTTCCAACCTTTCAACCTTCTAACCTTCGAAGCCTTTGGGCAATAAAACACACGTATAAAAGTCAGAAGTCTTTGAGCTCCTTTCCCAAAAACCTCTGACTTGGGGGGCTGATGACGGGGGTAGCCCAAGACTAAATAAAATGACTAAATATGTAAACGCTCAAAGGGTTAAATGGTTCAATGGTTGAAAAGCTGAGGAGATGAAGTAAAGCAATACGGGAACAGTAAATAAGTCGCATCTCCGGACAGCTCCACCAACTCGCCAGCCGCAAAAGCAACGCAGGTCTGCAGAGTACACGCTATTATCCAGGGGTCAAAAGGCTTTAACCCCCGAAAGGGCAAGCCCCTCACTGAAAGCAAGGTCACTAGTCAAAGGCATTCTTCTTTGGGAGATGTCTTCTCCTATAAATTGACACTTCATTTACTTTAGGAGACATTCTTGGTCAGGCCTGTTTCCTTAAACTCTGGTCATTCATATCGAGTACTTGCTTTATGCGAGTTACTCACTTTCACATCCAATACATACATTCCGTTTGCTCCCACATCCGAATCTGAATATACTTCAGAGGAGGATCTTCAGCAAACAACAACAATAAACTAGTGAACCTCCTTCCACGTCTTGCAAACGTGGGGGGACCCCACGACCTGCGTTAGGCAAAGTTGAACCCTTCAATCCTTTTGCCTAACTAGCACAGCTACTATCCTTGGTCTCTTATTTGTTGCATCAACAATGTGTTTTATTTTAGTAATCTAAACTTAGCGTGATTTCGAGTTCCCGAGGGACATGGTGTGATGGTTATAAGACGCCTCTTCATAAAGTTGAGATTTAAATCCTGCAAGATATAGATATAAAAGTATTATTTAGAAGTAAGTTAGTTTGTTATAAGGTATTATTTAAAAGTTAGTTTAGAATAAATTGTTGTTTTGAGCCCTCAAAGGCTTTCAAAAAATTTTAGAGAGTAGGGTTTCGGATGTGAGTGACAATTTGGTTTCAACTTTTTATCCGTTGATTTTGGTGTTATAGGCTCTTGAAAATTACAAACACCGTTCATTTATTTAAAATATGGATTATTGGAGTGTGTAAAAAACCAAATTAATCGACCCGTAATCGAATTAACCGAAAAACTGAACCAAATAAAAAACCGGTGGGTCGGTTAGTTGTTTTTCTGAAAACCGAAAGTTACGGGTCGATTATGGCTATCAATGCCTTTCAATGCAAGATTGTCAAGATCATGATCCTTCTACGGGTCGTTTTCGCCTCTGCGAGATCATATGATCGTAATGTTAAATTAGTATCGAAAGATCCTACTCAAATATAAGTCTTTTTCGTATAAAATGCACTTCATGTTAAAGATTATAAGCTTTTGTAAATTCATTACAAGATATAAAGTTTAAACACAATAACAATAGTCATATTGATTTAATATATAAACTTAGGTTATTATTAAGTGATTTCATGAAACTTAATCTCATATATCATTTAAGCTAGCTACTTTGTACAATTTTATTCTGCAAAAACAATATAGAACTAGATTAAAAAATATTACTATCAAATCAAATTAACATTAACTAGATGGAACCCCGCCGCGTTGCGGCCGGCAACTTACAAATTAAGACAAAACGTAAAAAAAATGTTAGATGGAAGCCCCCGCGTTGTCGTGGTGAAGGTTAAATGACATCAAACATTAATCGTGTAAAACCTATGACAATACAAGACTTAAAAAAAACATCAACCAACTTGGTAACAAAAGAAGTTAGGGACACGTGGAGAAAACGTGCCAAGCAACCAAGAAAAGCTGCATCAAGAGAATGTATAACATTTGGTACAATACATAACTATGAGTTATTGTAGAACTTGTACCATTAGCATACAACACTCTAATGCACAACACACAATTGAAGCAAAAAGTACAACCTATAAAACCAACAAATGTTATAAAATTATAGTAAGTTGTAGAACTTGTACCATTAGCATACAACACTCTAATGCACAACACACCATTGAAGCAAAAAGTACACTCTAATTATATTATATACAAAATTATAGTATATAATACCACTTCAAGAAAATCATCACCTGTCAATGAGCTAGTGGTGGGGTGATAAGAGAGAGACCTGATGTTCCAAGTGACCCAGGTTCAATTCCTGCCCTCAGCATTTAGTTTTTACGGCACCTGATGATGATGGGAAACTAGACGAGTAGGCCGCGATCGCTAGTTCGATCTTTGAACTGAGCGGGTTTTACCTCACTGCACTATCGTGCCTTCGGGCGAGTGTTCACGGACTTCGGTCCTAGGTGAGAGTTTTCCCCGGTTCAGAAGTCGAGTGTATCCTGATATGGTGAATTTCGCCAGTAGCCCATTTGGAGGATTCATTGGCCGTTCAAAAAAGAAAAAAACATCATCACCTGATTGCCTCTTTCGATTTCTCACTATTTGGAAATCATCTTACCGTCAATGGTTCAAGTTTCAATTAAGTTATAGTTCGTTTTAACTGGTATCTTTCTAGATTTGTTTGCCATGGAAGATCATACATTTTTGGAGTTCTAAAGTGTAATCTCTATTTGATCATAATCCAATCAACTTTTGAACCTCGCAAATCACTATATTTGACTTTAAAAGTCAATGTGCATCCTCATGAAGTATGTGTTATGATGGTTATAGTGATAATTTATGATTGTTTTAAGCTCATTCATGATATTGTTAATTTAGTTTTTAGCTCTGTAAAGATTGAGTTGGATTCATTGAATTTGATAAATACGAGGCACGGTTTTATTTTATTTTATTTTATTTTTTTTAACGGTAAATTAGGATCACTAACGGACCACTGGAGTATCATCGTGACATCAGCAGAACCACCCGATCATATCCATCTCCACTAGGCTATAATGCCTATACACCAATTCAGGAGGAAACCCAATAAATCTGGAAACCTAATGGTCCCAAAACTTTATCTCAACCCCAAGATACCCCTTAATTTTAAATTAGAGTTTATACACATAAATCCATATACATCAACATCATATACTAGATATTTGGCTAAGAATTAGAAGATTTAAATTAGATTTTCCAAATATTAATTGTTATATCCGTCTCGTTTTTTTCTTGATCTCTGTTGTGTTTATTGTTCTAGAAGATTTATCAATACAAGTATTGTGGGGTGGGAGAATATGGTTATTAAAATGTGATGATGAGTTCGTTTGTGATTTATGCTCATATTCAATCCAGTAACAATGGTAGGTATTATTTGGATTGCCAACAAAATAATTAATTTTAATATGAAAAATAGCTCAATTTTTAGAATTCCCTTTAAGCATGAAAAAATGTTAAACCATTAACCAACCTTGGTCTAACTATAGTTCAACTTTTTGCACGAGTTTTTCTAAAGAGATAATCACTAAAATAGCCGATTTACTTATAAATTTCCAAAAATGAAAAAATGTTAAACCATTAACACCTAAATAATCGACAACTTAACACTTAGTGTGTTCTGTCACCACATCGTTAACTGATCACTCACTTTAGACCCCGTTACTATATTTTTAGGGGTGTTATAGGGATCTTAGGAAGGTTTTAGGGATCTTAGGACACCCCCAAATGTATAGAAACAGGATCAAAAGTTAGTGATCAGCTAACGACTTGGTGACAAAACACACTAAGTGTTAAGTTGGGGGTGGCGAGCGTCAAAGTGATAGTTAGGGGTGGAAGTGGCCAATAGCCAATAGTTAGGGGTGATAAAATCCAATAACCCTAAGAAATGAAGTTTTATATAGTTTATAAATTATATATATAAGTTTCAGCAAAAAAAAAAAAAAAAAAAAAAAAAACTGAAGAAGTAAACCTGACTTTTTGTAAAGTTAAATAAGACATAAGTTAAATTCAAAACCTGTTTTGTAAATAACTATAACCGCAGGGGCCATTTGTGTGAATAACCAAAACTTGCAAAATAAAAAAAGAGCCGCTTTTCTGTTTGTCTTCTCCGGCGGTTTTGCCGGAATTCCGGCAACCACTTATCTCAATCTCTATCTTAACTAACATTCAAGTTTAATCCCATAAAACACTGAGAATCATGCTCAATCCGATAACCCATAACACCTGAAAAGCCATACTCTGGCCAAACCTCAAATCGCATCACTCCGAGCATCTTCGATAAAATGTGCCCTTCAGAATCTCAGACCCTGGCCGGTGGTCCTCCCTGCCCACGCCAGGGCCGCCCTTGTCCACGTATTATGGCACATATCAAATTAGATCATGCGAGTAACCACACATGCTCTAAAGAATGGAAAAATGTGGTTTTGTGGTGACTCTCATAAGGTTTTTGGAGAATTTGTATTGTATGGAGTGAGAAGAAATTCAATAATATGGTAATTTCGATAGGAAAGGTTGTACATTACATAAAGGAAGACTCGTTTTTATGGGTCAAAAATAGATCTTTTTGTTGTAGTTTGAATTGGCATAGATGGCGCGATTTTAATATTAAAGATGTTATCATGTAATTTCTTTTGGGATTCCAGTTTTTTACTAGCCCTCTAATTTTATATATTAATGCTAGTGGGATGCCCGTATGATACGACGTGAAACGCAACACTTAGATTGGTTTGGTTAAGCCATTACTAATTAACATGAAATTATGGTTCGACTATGGTTATGGCGTGTGGCATAATCGAATTAACCAAAAATATTATACATAATATACAAAAATTTTAACAAAGTTGAGATCTAAGTTACAACGTTCCAGCTAAAAAAAATATATTGCAAAAATGTAAGAACCGTTCGCGTAATTAAATAAAATAAAACAAATTTTTTATTCAAAGATTACAATACAAAAGAAATAAAGAAAGCTGAAAATTAAAACACTATTACAACTGAAATAAACAAATACAAGAATTGGAGTAGAAGCAGAGTGACTGAGGCACGTGTTCTACACGCTTCCCTTAAAACAAATTCCGAGTCTCCCAGAAGCATTCGTTTTGTTTCCCAGGGTACGACAGCCGGAGCAGAAGTACTGCCAGAACTGGCTCAAAACCCAAAGGCTACCTTGAAAATTGCAGGAAGAAGATCAGAAGTATGTAGGGAGAAAGATGCACATGCTGTGTAGTTACTGGTGTACTTCTGTAGTGGGGGAGATGCTGTATTTATACAACATCTAAATTGAAACAGCTAAAACGAATTAAATGGTAAGAATTAAATTGCATTAAACACCTTCAATGCAAGTTAATTCGTCATTTAATTCTCAGTTAAAGCCTTTGACTTCGACAGTTTCAATTGCTGAACTGTAACTGCACTGTCATTAAATGCTGGAAGCTTCTGCGTGCGCGCGCCCTTGCGCGCGCAGGTCTGCATGCTCATGCGTGCATGCGCCATTTTGTCTCACTACCATGCGCGCGTGCGCCACGTCACCTATGAGCCTATACGAGCATGCCACACAGTCGCGCCGTATTGGCTCACTCTGGTGTGTCGCACACGTCACATCAGGGCCCATGCTCCATGCGCGCAACCGCGCGCCTTCATGCCACGTATACTCACGCGCGGACGTGCTAGACTGCCATGTCATGCGCCACTGCGTGCGGACCCACCTGGGTCATGTGCCTGCATGCCACGTCACCAACCACCTAGTCTTTGCAGCCCCTGTGCTCCGGCACGTGCACATGGTCAAAAATAAAAAGGCGGCTCTCAAGCGGCTCGCGGCGATGCACAAAGTGCGCCATCAAAGCGCCACATTGCGTCTCATCGCCCACGCCACACGCGCGCACGTCTGCGAGTGCGAGTGCGAGTTAGGGTGCTCCATACCCTTCGCGAGTACACTTAGTGTGTGCTTCCATGAAACAATAAGGATGGAGAGTTCCCACTTAAATACCCATTTAAGTTTCATCTCTCCTCCTATGTGGGACAAGGTGTCACTTTCCCTTTTGTTTCAGCATTCAATGTTTCAAACACCAAACTTTGAGCATCGATATCTCATTCATCTTAGCTCCGTTTTGGATGTGGTTTAGTTTGTTGCGAAGCTCTTCCAACATAAAACGAAAAACCACAAATAAATATATAAAGAAACCTCTGTTTCTTATATTTATTTTTAGTCCAAAATTGGAAAAAAATCATTTTCCTATATTTGGGAAAAATGATATTTTCACCGAATTTCAAACAATCCCCCTCTTGAATGGAAATCGATCTTTCCTTACATGTTTCAACGATATACTTCGACAGTTGAGTATTGCAAGATAGGTAGGTTGTTACCTTTGAACCTTCTTTTGTGAAGCATACTTAGCTTACAGGCGGTTTGTAGACGCGATGTCCTTAAACATGTCAAGTTGCCCCGTCTTTGGAAAAAGTCGTACCTTAGTTGCCCCGTCGGTTTATTAGTCTATCAAGTCAAGTTAAGAAGCTTAAACTACCCTAGATCTATAATTGAAAAAGAGTAGGTCAACATTAGGGTACTTACACAATAATTAGACAACTGGAAGGAAGTCTAATAACCGGTAGGATTAACGGCCTAGGTAGCACCATAAGTTTCACCTCGAGAAGGGTTGAGGGGCTTAGTTGGTGTCTTAATAGGTTTAGTATCATATGATCCCGGTTCCATAAATCATGCAGTTAACTAAATCTGTAAATTCTTAAAATCAATCCAGGATTCTAGTCTAGGTGGTTCTCATCATCATATAAGAAAAGTCTTTGCCTTATTTCGTATTAGTCTAGTCTTAGTTTAATATTTAGTTTAAATAGATTTCCTTAGATTTTCAGTAACCCCCCCTCCCTCCCCAAAACAATTAAACAGTTTTAGTCGTGTCTGTCAGCGTCTGTTACAGTCTAGTTAACGTGACTAATAGAGTCTCGTGGTTCGATATCCGGACTTCCTTAGGTCATACTACAGTGATCGGTACACTTGCCGATTGTGTGGTTTAGGTCGAGTCTAGATTTAAAGTTTTTTAGTGTCTAGCTTAGAGAGTCTAAAGTAGTTAATTTTTATAGTCTGTTTAGCACACATCAAGTTTTTGGCGTCGTTGCCGGGGACTCTTGGCAATCGCGTTCATTAGCTTTGATAGACTTTATTGACATATACGTGCTACGTGTTTTGTTTTGTTTTGTTTTGAGTCTTTTATTTTTATTTTTATTTTTATTTTTAGTTTGAGTCTTAGTGACTAGTGTTTGCTTTTCTCATATCTAGGTTTTTGCTTGTAGTGGATGCCACATCTGCGCTCGCACGGACCGCCGAAGCCGCTAGTCACAGAGTCATCATCTCGATTGGGCCAAGGCCTGCAGTGTTTGCTTATGATGTGATAGGTTGATTTTAGTAGCCGCTTTTGTTCGCGTGTCCGAGATTAGGAGTTGTTTACTGAGCGTGTTTCGAATTGGAGGGCTTATGTGGCACTTTGACAGTCTCACATATTCAGCTAAGTTGTTTCCCTTGTATTCTTTTGTATTTATTTATTTCGTTTTTAGTTTTTAGTTTTTATGTTTTTAGGTAGTTTGTTGAGTTGTATGTCCGTTCTTGCATTAGGGACAATGCAATCTTTAAGTGTGGGGATGGGATACATGTAAATAATCGAGTCATAAATATGAAAAATACAAAAAAATTTAATAATTTAAAAAATCCAAAAAAATTGAAAAAATCAGAAAATGTCTTTCGAATAAAGAAGTTTGCAAATAAAAAGCGGAAAATGATAGAAAATATGAGTTTTTATTCGGGTTAAAATAATAATAATAATAATATGAGATTAAATAAATCGAGCTTGTGTCTAGTTAGGGATATGTGGATAGGCCCGTGTTTGGTTTTAAGTCCATTTGAGTTAATATACCTTAATTGTCGGTCTACTAGTGGGTTTTCGCCTGGGAAATATGGGAAATTGAAACCGCCAATAAAAGTATAAGGAACACCGTTATAAGTTAAAACCGTTAGAATTTTTGATCAAAGAAAAAAAAAAGATAGAAAAATAGAAAAAAAATGAGCTAGAAACTGAATGAAAGTAGCCCAGTTCTATGTAGTCTGGGTTGGGGATAGTGACTCTACAACCGGATTACCTCTAGGATGTGTGAAATCGAACTTGCAAAGAAAATAAAAAGTACCGAAGCCTAAGTAATCTGAGTTGGGGATAGCGACTTTACAGCCGGAATGCCTCTTGGTTAGGGAAAGCAATGTCTACGCTCATTAAAAGGAAAAAAAAGAAAGAAAAGTGATGAAAAAAATGGAAAAAGAAAATAAATTTTGATTGTAAATTCTCTTGGTTTTGATATAAGACGGTTGGGAATTGGTCAAGTGATCGTTCCTTTGGTTCTATAAGCTTGAGGCGGGATTAGGTGGACCGTAGATTCTAGCGTGAGACCATAGGTAGATTGACCGCACTTAAACTAAATTCACATGATAAGGGCTTAAGACCGGATTTGGGTTTAAGGGGACAAATATATTCGCAATCGCGGCTAACGCAAGTTTTGGTTTTAAAAAAAATATAAATAATTTTTGAACCAAGTAATTACTCATCTCTGATTCCGTTGCATAATTCTTTTTCGAGTACGAAAAAAGAGTAAGTGTGAGGATATTTGATGTATTGCAAAATACATCTCTTATTCGTGTAAAGTTTGTATAATTTTCCTTTATTTTTAGTTCTATTTTATTTAGAATTGCGTACTTTGATGAAATCTTGTGTTTCCAGGTCATTTGTGCTAAAAACGTTGAAAAACCGAAGTGTTAAAGGCTGGGAAACAAGTTGAAAAGGAGTTAGAATTATTTCTGGGATTTTGGGATGTTGAAGCTGGAAAAAGGACGCAACAGTCTGTGAAAATTGAGCCTTCGCGTCGCGCCACCATGATCAGGCTTCACTGTCGCGCCCCGCCATGATTAAAATAATAATTTCTGGGTTTTTAAGCTGTCGCGCTACGCGACCATGAAGATACAAGCCCGTCGCGCGACGCGACGGGGTATTTGGACGGCTTTTCTTCGTTAATGATTAGGGTTATGTATATAAACTCAAGAAATCAATATCTAAACCCTAGTTACGAATTGGAGACATTGAAGGCGACTTGGAGAACATTCGTTGAGCAACTCGTTGTCATGAATTCTTACTTGAACATCTTTGATTTGTTTTCTTTGTTTAACATGCTTGGCTAAACTTTTAAGCCGCCTAGACTATGATGAATGGATTGATATAAAGTTTTAACCTTTTTCGTTAATTGCATGTTTTCCATGGGTTAATTGTGTTTAGTAAAAAGTTTAGTTGATTAATTTGATGTGCATGCGTACTTTAATTTGGTTTCTTATTATCAATTGCTTCGTGTGAATTTTGGTGGTTGTCTGCTACGGAATAGGTTCATGCTAGATCTTAGTCTGTGTGTCTTTGACCTTTAGGGAGAATTGACCAATAAACCCTTGAAGTAATTGTTAGTGATTTGATAGATTTTAGTATTCTACTAGTCCTAATAGCTAGAAGGTGCAGGGTTATTGATAGGTCTTACCTGGCGAATTGCTTTAGACAGTCTTTGGAAAAAGTTGTGCCTTAGTTGCCCCGTCGGTTTATTAGTCTATCAAGTCAAGTTAAGAAGCTTTAACTACCCTAGATCTATAATTGGAAAAGAGTAGGGCAACATTAGGGTACTTACACAATAATTAGACAACTGGAAGGAAGTCTAATAACCGGTAGGATTAACGGCCTAGGTAGCGCCATAAGTTTCACCTCGAGAAGGGTTGAGGGGCTTAGTTGGTATCTTAATAGGTTTAGTATCATAAGATCCCGGTTCCATAAATCATGCAGTTAACTTAATCGGTAAATTCTTAAAATCAATCTAGGATTCTAGTCTATGTGGTTCTCATCATCATATAAGAAAAGTCTTTGCCTAGCTTATTTCGTATTAGTCTAGTCTTAGTTTAATATTTAGTTTAAATAGATTTCCTTAGATTTTCAGTAACCCCCCCCCCCCCAAAACAATTTAACAGTTTTAGTCGTGTCTGTCAACGTCTGTTAGAATCTAGTTAACGTGATTAATAGAGTCTCGTGGTTCGATATCCGGACTTTCTTAGGTCATACTACAGTGATCGGTACACTTGCCGATTGTGTGGTTTAGGTCGAGTCTAGATTTAAAGCTTTTTAGTGTCTAGCTTAGAGAGTCTAACGTAGTTAATTTTTATAGTCTGTTTAGCACACATCACCGCGTAAGCCAAGTCGGGTGTAGTACATGTCATTAGATACATTAGACTGCCAATTATTCTTGAGTACTCTAACTGAGCAACTTCCTCTCCTTTATTTTTCTTGAGATGTTGGGTGGTATCCACTAGAGTTCGAGCTACACTCGTATCTCCCGAGTTGAATTTTTCAAGAATTTTATCCACATAGTGAGATTGACTTAACACAAGACCATCTTGGGTTCTTATGATCTTTACTCCAAGAATCACATCCGCTAAACCCATGTCTTTCATATCAAATCTCGCTTTCAACATGTTTTTAGTAGCCTTGATAATTTTATCATTACTCCCAATGATAAGCATATCGTCTACGTAAAGACATAAGATTACATAACCTTCATTTGTGTCTTTGAAATAAACACATTTGTCGCACTCATTTATTTTGAAACCATTGTTAATCATGACATGATCAAACTCTTGGTGTCATTGTTTTGATGCTTGCTTCAAGCCATACAAAGACTTGACGAGTTTACACACTTTACCCTCTTGTCCTAGGGCGGAGAAACCTTCAGGTTGCTCCATGTAAATCTCTTCTTCTAAATCGCCATTTAGAATTGCGGTTTTAACATCCATTTGGTGAACTTCCAAATTTCTTAAAGCCGCTATAGCAAGAACCAATCTAATCGAGGTTATGCGCGTCACAGGCGAGTAGGTATCAAAGTAATCTAGACCTTCCTTTTGTCTAAATCCTTTAATCACCAACCTAGCCTTGTATTTATCAATACTTCCATCAGTTTTCATCTTCCTTTTGAATATCCAACGATATCCAAGTGGTTTGCAACCAGGTGGAAGATCTACTAACTCCCAAGTATGAATTTGCAATATAGAATCGATTTCGTTCTTTATTGCTTCTTTCCATTGAAGTCCTTCCGAAGAGGAAACCGCTTCGTGATATGTATTGGGCTCGCCCTCAACCATATAGCTAACGAAGTCAGGACCGAAAGATTTTTCAACCCTTGGCCTTTTGCTTCGCCTACGATCACCATCGTTAACCTCAGGTCGTTCATGTGTCTTATCATGAACTACCTCATCAACTGGTGTAGATGAGCTTTCACCTACTTCAAAATTGGGTGTTGATGACGTTGCATGTGTTTGTCCTCTCAAAGGAAACACATTCTCAAAGTACGAAACAACGTTAGGATTCAACTCCATGCGCATACCCAATGAATATGCAATCAATAGTTTTGGGTCCTATCCTAAGTGCCTTAGGAGATGGTACAGTCACCTTTGCTAGGCACCCCCACACTTTCAAGTATTTGTAGGAAGGTTTTCTCCTTTTCCATAGCTCATATGGAGTTTCGTCTCTCTTTTTGAGCGGTATCTTGTTCAAAAGATAGTTAGTCGAGAGAATGGCTTCCCCCCACATGTTATGGATGACCCTAGAGCTTATCAACATGGCGTTCGTCATTTCTTTCAAAGTGCGGTTCTTTCGTTCCGCCACGCCATTTGATTGTGGAGAATAAGGAGGTGTACACTCATGTACAATGCCACTTTTTGCGCATAAATCAGAAAAAGGTGCAACATATTCGCCTCCTCGATCTCTTCGTAAAGCTTTTATCTTCTTTTGAAGTTGATTCTCAACTTCATTTTTATACAAGATAAATTTACTTATTGCTTCGTCTTTACTTTTAAGTAAATATACATAGCAATATTTAGTACAATCATCAATAAATGTGATGAAGTACTTATTTTCACCTCTTGTGGGTACCGCTTTTAAATCACAAATATCGGTGTTAATTAAATCAAGGGGTTCGGTTATTCGTTCAACCGATTTCGATGATGATCTTGTAAGTTTGGACTCTACGCATGTTTCACATTTCGAATGTGAATCAATATGGAATGTTGGTATACATTTTAAATTGATTAAACGACGTACATAATTAAAATTTATGTGACCTAATCTACCATGCCATTTATTCGATTCAGAAAACTCAAGCATATAAGTAGAAGTAGTAGCAATTTTATTCATCTTTTTGACAGCCATTACATTCAATTTGAACATGTCGTTTTGGGCGTAGCCCTTACCAACATACATTCCTCGTTTAGTAAGAACAAAGTTGTCACTTTCAAAAACTAAACGAAATCCAAACTTATTAAGCAACCATCCCGAGACTAGATTCTTGCGCAAGTCCGGGACATACAACACGTTGCTTAGAGTGAGCTCTTTCCCCGAAGTCCGCTTCAAGATCACCGTTCCTTCACCCATGATGTCGGCGGTGGCTGCATTACCCATATACAGCTTCTCATCTCCAGCAAGCGCCTTGAAGGTGGTAAAGAGGCTTCTGTCTGCGCAAACATGATGGGTCGCGCCCGTATCAACCCACCATCCTTTTGGAGTGTTGGTCACAGTATTGATCTCATCCATCATTGCGCTTTTGTCAGAAATCATTGCCACCAAAGGCATTCCGTCTTCATCCACCATGTGCGCGCGCTCACGCTTTGGTTTCTTGCATTGGTTAGCCCGATGCCCCTGCTCGTTACAGTTGTAACAAGTCCCTTGGAACGTTTGAGGTTTCTTTTTCACAACCCCTTTCTTCGGTCCAAGTTTGCTAGCCTTTGCTTTCTCTTTGTCCCTTTTCCCCTTACCCTTATTGCCCTTAGAGGATTGCCCATGCTCAACCAAATTTGCGCTAGCAGAAGTTTGCGCAAGGCTGCCTTTTTGGGCAATTCTATTGTCCTCTTCAATCCGAAGACCAACAATAAGATCCTCTATAGTCATCTCCTTTCGTTTGTGTTTAAGATAATTCTTAAAATCCACCCAACCAGGAGGTAACTTTTCAATCATCGATTCCACTTGGAATGCCTGGCTAAGTGTCATGCCTTCCGCAAGGATGTCACGTAGTATAATTTGCAGTTCTTGGACTTGATTCATAACTGTTTTAGAATCAACCATTTTGAATTCCAAAAAACGGGCTACCACAAATTTCTTTGTGCCAGCATCCTCCGTTTTGTAGTACACATTATACAATGCATCCGAAAGCCCGTTTAACACATAGCCTCGACATATGAAATCCGAATGCGTCCACACATCTACCGCGCACTGTCTTTGTGCGTTGGTCTCCCCTTCCACAGGTTGGGGAGCGGTTTCAGTTAAGAACCTCGCAAGGTTCATGGTGGTCAGGTAGAAGAACATCTTCTGCTGCCACCTCTTGAAGTGTAGACCCGAGAACTTCTCGGGTCGTTCAGCGTGATTGGCCACTGTGGACGCTCCCACAGTGGTGGCATTCAAGGGGGTTCTCATCACAACATTCAAATTGTTGTTAACGTTGACGTTTTCGTTCGACATTCTGAAAAAGTTAAAATTTAAAGTTTAGTCCAAAATTCTGTTTTACACAATAAAAACAGAAGTAAACGATTAAATTTTAATTTTACCAACAATTTACTGTTTCGGCTTCTAAGTCCAACTTTGAAGACCAAAAACAGAAAATTTATAATTTTTCGAACTTACTGTTTGTAGACCAAGGCAGAAAGTTTATTACAATTTTTAGGACAGAACTGAATGTAACCAGAAATGTTTTCAACCAAAGTCGCTCCTTTGAAGAAGAAAACAAATAAAAAATATCTGTTTTTAAAACACAAACTAAGTGAAACAAAACTAGTTTGAATCACTAAACAAAATGGTTTTCATTACACGAACGGTGTTTTAAAAATTTGTTTTTAGATTGTAGGAACCGTTCGCGTAATTAAATAAAATAAAACAAATTTTTTATTCAAAGATTACAATACAAAGAAATAAAGAAAGCTGAAAATTAAAATACTATTACAACTGAAATAAACAAATACAAGAATTGGAGTAGAAGTAGAGTGACTGAGGCACGTGTTCTACACGCTTCCCTTAAAACAAATTCCGAGTCTCCCAGGAGCATTTGTTTTGTTTCCCAGGGTACAACAGCCGGAGCCGAAGTACTGCCGGAACTGGCTCAAAACCCGAAGGCTACCATGAAAATTGCAGGAAGAAGATTAGAAGTATGTAGGGAGAAAGATGCATATGCTGTGTAGTTACTGGTGTACTTCTGCAGTGGAGGAGATGCTGTATTTTTACAGCATCTGAGTTGAAACAGCTAAAACGAATTAAATGGAGAGAATTAAATTGCATTAAACGTCTTTAATACAAGTTAATTCGTCATTTAATTCTGAGACAAAGCCTTTGACTTCGACAGTTTCAATTGCTGAACTATAACTGCACTGTCATTAAATGCTGGAAGCTTCTGGGCGCGCGCGCCCTTGCGCGTAGGTCTGCATGCTCATGCGCGCGTGCGCCATTTTGGCTCACTGCCATGCGCGCGTGCGCCACGTCACCTGTGAGCCTATATGAGCACGCCACACAGTCGCGCCGTATTGGCTCACTCTGGTGCGCTGCGCACGTCACATCAGGGCCCATACTCCATGCGTGCAACCGCGCGCCTTCATGCCACGTATACTCGCGCGCGGACGTGCTAGACTGCCACGTCATGCGCCACTGCGCGTGGACCCACCTGGGTCATGCGCCTGCATGCCACGTCACCAACCACCTGGTCCTTGCAGCCCCTGTGCTCCGCCACGTGCACGTGGTAAAAAATACAAAGGCGGCTCTCAAGCGGCTCGCGGCGATGCACAAAGTGCGCCATCAAAGCGCCACATTGCACCTCATCGCCCACACCGCGCGCGCGCATGTTTGAGTGCGGGGGCGAGTTAGGGTGCTCCGCACCCTTCACGAGGACAGTTAGTGTGTGCTTCCATGAAACAATAAGGATAGAGAGTTCCCACTTAAATACCCATTTAAGTTTCATCTCTCATCCTATGTGGGACAAGGTGCGACTTTCCCTTTTGTTTCAGCATTCAATATTTCAAACACCAAACTTTGAGCATCGATATCTCATTCATCTTAGCTCCGTTTTGGACGTGGTTTAGTTCGTTGCGAAGCTCTTCCAACATAGAACGCAAACCCACAAATAAATATATAAAGAAACCTCTGTTTTTTATATTTATTTTTAGTCCAAAATAGGAAAAAATCATTTTCCTATATTTGTGAAAAATGCTATTTTCACCAAAGGAAAATTAGTTTTTAATAAACCAACATTTTCCCCATTGGTAAATAATAATCCTACCTACGTAATTGGTATACAATAATCCTACCTATCAGCATGTTGGTACTCAATGAATTTCCGTTAATTTTTTTTAACTGAAGTTAGTTTTTAAGTTTTATTTATTACACAAACAGCCCCTGTAGTTATAATTTACTAGTTTTAACTATTTTGTAAAACAAAAAAACGTCAAGGGCCATGTAATTAAATTTTATAAAATAGTTAAAACTAGTAAATTACAACTACAGGGACTATTTGTGTAATAAATAAAACTTAAAAACTAACTTCAGTTAAAAAAAATTAACAAAAGTTCATTGAGTACCAACATGTTGATAGGTAGGATTATTGTATACCAATTACGTAGGTATGATTATTATTTACCAAGGGGTAAATGTTGATTTATTAAAAACCAATTTTCCAATTTCCAAAAAAAAAAAAAGAAACAAAGTTGAGAACTATATTACGTGTATATTCTCCTTCAACAACATGTTCCAAGTTCCAACAATGAGAGTCACTTTAGACATTTATATAATCAAAACAACATCATATCCACCACGTTCACATTACATCCTAATACAACAATAATCATATCTAAGGACGGTTCTGTGTTTGGTTAATAGCATAATATTTGAATTGGGACAACAAAAATTTGACTTGGGTTTAATTTCTTAAGAAAACCCCATCTTCGCTCTTTTTTAAGGTAAGACTCAAAGAAATGTCCTTCACTTATCGATATTGGATCCCCCCATCTTTATAAGGTAAGGCTTAGCTACACTATCACTTGTTTTGTACTGTTGTTTTCTCTTTTTAGACTTCTGAGAACTATTCTTGTTGACTTGAACATTATCTTTAAAATTGTTTTCCTTTTAACACCAGCCAACAATCCCATTGAAATATTTCATGTATTTGTACGTGAAAGGTTTTGCACATTATAGGCGTCCATCTTTATCATCCAGAATGGCAATTTCCTTTGCTTTGACTTCTAACAGATCATAACACCGCTCATTGTAGATCTCATAGTATGAAACTTCGACACTTTTCCCACCCATCTTCTCACACATGGACAAAATCCTTGCTGTCGCCATTGGCATAACACCTGCCACCTCATCATTTCCCTGCATCACCCATAGCTCTTCTTAAAAACAATTGATGACCAGGCTGATCATTTTATGATTTTATCTATTTGTTTTTTTACAACAACACCGGCTGCAGAGGAGAGACAACGAGAATGACGGGTGTGGAGGAGATACGAGGTAGAACACGGCTGTGGAGGAGAGACAAGGCAGAACGGTGGCGATTAGGAGGAAGGCCGACAAGGTAGAGGAGGGCCGACGTGGTGGAGGAGGCCGGTGAAGGGAGGAAGCCGGTGGATAGAGGAGGATGTGGAGATGGAGCTCAATGTTGAAGGTGATGGGAGCGCAAATTATCTTTTAGGGCAAAGGGTATGTGTGTCAATATTTCCATTCAGATGTCAAAAGTAGCTGAATCATTGAGATCTGAATGGTTTCATTAAAAGGTGGTGTTTTGGTGAATCAAATGCCCATACTTCTGACCGATTCAGAGGCTTGCCTCTTAATGGAGCCAATAAGTGGTAAACAAACAGCCCCTTAGAGTATCCTTTACATAAAACGTTGAAAAACAATTATTTTACACTTCGCATACAAAGTTGAGGGATAGCCCGGGCACACTCTGGCTTGGGTATAGATCCACCCCTGCACCGAAGTTTGCTACCGTTGTCGATCTGGTTGCCGAAGGTATAAATCTGACTCGATTCTCCCTTTTCCACCATGAAACCATAGTCTATTGTCGCATAAACAGTTGGATCTGTGGGTTTCCCACTATTTTCTAAAAAACCCCTTGCAACAACCGTTTTTTATAGAATTTCAAGAGCTTTTTTGGAGTAGATATTTTTTCGTATTAATTTGGTACCCATATTGTATTGCTACTCCTTCCGATTTGACCTATTTGATACTCGTACTGTATACAATACCGATTTTATTCTATATTAATCGTGCCAAAGTGGGTACCGTACCGAAATAACGGTACTGATCTATATGGTACAACTATAATTGTTTCAAGTACAACATATAATTGATATGTTAAAACTTTGGGCAAATCTGTCCTTTTTACAATTTTCAAACTTTTGGGTTTATTGGCAAATAAGAGGAAAAGTACACCCAAAATATCTAAAAACAAGTTTTAATTTGAATCAAACAGCAAACTACATGATTTTCATCCATTTTATGATGAAGATCATGAAAAACATGAAGAACATTCAAACTTTTTTTGACTAACTTTTATTAAAAGAACCCGAAATTAATGGTGTTAGTGAGATTTAAAAAGGTTTTAATCAGATCTAACAACCCATAAACATAAGAATGAACATTAGATCCGAAAATTATATAAAAGTTCTATGAAAACCGAAAATTTTATAAAGGTTCATAAAGATCTGTTTTTAAGTGGTTTTTCATCAAAACTTTTTGTTTCTTAACAAAAACGAATTGATTAGTCAACATATGCGCTCTGATATCACATGTTGATCAATTCTTTAGATTAAACGTAATAGAAACAAAATTTTAGAACTTATATACCGGATTAGGCTAGTGAACCATATATATGAAGATTGGGATGTTTCTCCATAGATTGGGTTCCCCTTTTAGTGTATGATTATGATCGTGGTTAGTGATCTTGAAGATCATGATATTTAGAGAGAGAGGGAGGTGAATAATGGGGGTGTTGTAAAAGGTGGAGACTAACCTAAACCCTCTCTAATAAGCTCTATATATACACGCAAGGGGAAATCCTATTCTCAAGTAAGGGTTGATACGTCCATAAAATATTTACCATTTAATGAATAATTAAATTGGATCGTTGCAGAACTATCCTATCTATTACTAAATCAATAGAAAACATTACAAAAAAAGAGTAAAAAAATACAGATGGGGTGGCGGGTTGTATAGTCGGTATGTAGACGGGTTGTGTGTTCTATTTTCGATTGTGAAATGTAATATATCATTCCTCTTATGATAATGATGTGTAGAGTTAAGAAAAAAATAACCGGAAACCTTTTGTGTGTAAAGCAAACGTGATAATCACTAAACCACAACAGCCTTTTGTTGATTTATGACTTTTTAAATCTAGAGTTAAGCTCGCATACAAATACATTTAACATACAAAACGTACGAAAGGCATGAAAAAAGTAAAAAAATGCGGTGACATTTTCGTAATTAATTTATTCGTAGGGTAATTATCAAAATTATTCTACAAGTGTATCAAAATTACTCTATAAATTTATCAAACAACATATACACAATTCAAAATTACCCTACAAGATCATTTTTAGAGTAATTATGATACTCTACAAGATTATTTGTAGAGTAATTTTGATAATTACTCTACGAGTAAAATAATTACGAAAATGTTACCGTGTTTTTTAGAAAATCTTTGGTTTGAACGTTTTGTACGTGAAAGGTATTTGTATTTGATCTTTTGTATTTAAATCTAATGTTTTTATTTCATGTGTTATTTACTAAATAAACAATCCTATCTATATCAATCTTCAAAAAAAAAAAAAAAACAATCCCATTTTATCAAACCCTAATTTCGACATTCCTTATATGTTCATTACACCATTTCTCACAGCTTTAATTAAAAAGATCCTTAGATGAAATAGAAAGACAAAATGTTCATATAAATGAGAAAACAAATAGTTCAAATGTAACATCCTCCATAAAACAAGATCCTAGAACCTGATCCGTTTTAACCCAAATTCGAACATAAATACTTTGTCTTTATTGTTACTTGTGATTTTTAGTTTTTGTTAAATCTTCTTGTTATTTATTGTCTTAATACATTAAAAAATACTAGCAGGAATGTCCGCGCGTTGCTGCGGGTAAGTTTTGGTAGATAAGTGGGCACGTTAAATGACTTTAATGCCCTAATGTAGACCCCACATGACATGAGTTAATCGGGTCGGCTAAACGGATATATCCTCAAATCTCAAATTTGTCCAAACCTACAGAAAACATAAAACCTACTCCCAAACCCGAACACATACCCAAATATCCAACCCCAAACCCGCCCCAATAGTAATCCCCGGATATTGAAACGAAAATGTATCCTACTTGCCATAGAGCATCTAGCCAAGAGCATTCATCCGATTAGATTGCAAACCAACACCATAAATATTGCTTTTGTTATAAATAACTTTAGACCGGAAGCTAAATGAAAACCCCGATAGTTTGCCAAAGAACCATTGTCAATAAAATAGCATCATCGGCACAAAAGAGATGAGAGACAACCGGACCCATTGGAAAAAGCAATACCATGAAAAATTCCTGAGTCTATGCTGGTAAAACTGTGTACAGATTGATTGAGATACAGCTTGTCAAATTTTGTGCTTGAGTAAACAGATAAAATAGAGTCGAGATCGATCTGAGCTTTAGATATAGAGCTCGGTACACTATTCATTTTTGCACTTGGAAATGAGCTAATTGCATTAAGAATTGCACATTCATGATTAGCATTGTGCGGTATAACCTCTCAAAAGACGCGCAAATGATACAAAATTTGTATTACAAATATTAACCATATGTGAATAGTCTAATAGCATATAACTTCTTATCTAATGTTAAGAAAAACTTCCAACTTACAAAAGGGACCAAAAGAAATTCTTATTGTGGCGTATGAGATTTGGCCATACCCACCCAAGCCATAATTCCAACTGCAAGAATTATCCATCCGCATATATCATACTTCAAATCACTGCTCTTCTTATTTGCAGGTTTCTATTGTTGGAGGATAAGTTACCGACTCACCACAAGTCGGTGGTGTGATCAGCTTATAATTCTAATCAAGTTGGATTAGGATTGATTAATTAATTTAAATGAATTCAAATAGTTTGTAATTATCTAGAAAGTTGTTTAGGTAATTAAAGATAGCTATTTGAGTAGGATTAGAATACTTAAGGCAGAAGTTATTTGGTCCTATATATATTCATTGTAATCAGTTTTTTGAGATAAGTTTTCTGATTAATAAAGATATTGGAAGTTCGCCAATTCTACGTTATTGTTTTTCCTGGCTTGAATTGGTATCAGAGCTAGTTCAAGCCACCAATCTCTATTACGAACCTGCGTTCTCGTAGTCGGAAGAAGCCAGATCAGCGACAACAATTCTCAGTTCAGTTTCAAGTCAGGTATTGAACTGAGAAAAAGTCGAAGGACTGGAAGGAAGCCCACTACTAACATATAGCAGGAAGAAGGGATCGAGATCGATGGCTAGTGAAGATGGCAATCAGCCTCCTGTCGCCGTAAAGGAAGGAAATTCCACTGTCTTGCAATGTCCGGTATTGAATGCAACAAACTACAATAGATGGGCCATTCGAATTCGAGCTATATTCCGAGTTCATGGAATACTCGAAGCCGTTGAATCTACGAATGCTACTCCCGTTGAAGCAAAGAAGGATCACATGGCGATTGCACTTCTATATCAAGCGATACCAGAAGACCTTGTACTCCAAGTTTCACAACATACCACCGCGAAGCAGATTTGGGATGCTCTGAAAACTCGTTACGTTGGTGCTGAACGGGTTCGGGAGGCAAGGTTGGAGACATTGGAAGCTGAGTTTGAAGGCCTAAGGATGAAGGAAGGGGAAACCATTGATGACTTCTCAAGTAGGATCAGTCAAGTGGTTTCTAAAGCTGCTACACTCGGGTCCACTTTCACTTTCGATAACAAGAAACTGGTACGTAAATTGCTTGGGTCTGCACCACCTAAATATATATCCCTTGTTGCCTCGATTGAGCAATTCGTAGATTTGAAGACTATGTCGTTTCAAGAGGCGGTTGGGCGATTAAAAGCTTTTGAAGAAAGACTAAAAGGGGCTGAGGAACAGGTTGATGCTCAAAGTAAACTCCTATTTTCTAGGACCGAAACCTCATATTCCAACCAAAGCCGTGGTAGGGGCAGGGGTAATAGGTCCTTTGGAAGAAGTCAAGGTAGGGGACGGGGTAATAATCATAAAGATGGTTCAAAAACGTCTTCCCATAACCGAACCGAGGAGCGAGATAATGGCAAGAAAAGAGATCGATCAACTGTTCAATGCTATAGATGTGACAAGTTTGGTCACTTCTCTTCGGCGTGTCCAGAACGAAAGAATAAAACTGCTGAGCCAAATTTTGCTGATGCTACCGAAGGCCAAGCGGACACACTATTAATGGTTCAAGCTGTCAAAGAAGAAGTGTTTCTAAATGAAGAAAAGTTCAAACCCAAGAAATATCAAGATGACGACAAAGAGCTCGGAACGTGGTATCTTGATAACGGGGCTAGTAATCATATGACGGGAGAAGAATCATTTTTTGTTGAGTTGGACAAAAATATTAATGGACGAGTCAAGTTTGGAGATGGCTCTTATATACAAATAAAGGGAAAGGGAACAATCATTCTGCAGTGTAAAACCGGTGAGCACCGAATGATTGCAAATGTTTATTTTATTCCTAACCTACGTTGCAATATTTTCAGTTTAGGCCAAGCAACTGAAACGGGATGCGGGGTATGGATGAAAAATATTTTTTTTGTGGCTATATGATAAAGATGGAACAATAGTGATGAAAGTACCGAGATCAAGCAATAGACTATACAAGATACAATTACAAGCAGGTATTCCAGTTTGTCTTCATGCAAGTTTGGATGAAGCGGCATGGGTTTGGCACGCAAGACTCGGCCATCTCAATTTTGATTTCATGAAGCTTATGGCATCTACGAAGATGGTGAAAGGGCTACCAAAGCTAGTGCATCAAAATCAGGTATGTGATTCATGTTTGTTGGGAAAACAAGCAAAACGGGCGTTTCCCGAACAAGCTTCGTTTAGAGCAAAGAAAGTTTTAGAATTAGTACATGCTGATCTTTGTGGTCCTATTTCCCCGTCCACACTAACCGGAAACAAGTATGTTTTTGTCATCATCGATGACTATTCCCGGTACATGTGGACGTATATGTTGAGGAGTAAAGATGACGCGTTTATGACCTTTAAGAAGTTCAAAATCTGGATTGAAAAACATAAAGGGACTATCGTGAAGACTCTTCGAACCGACAGGGGAGGAGAGTTTACATCTCACCAATTTTCAAGTTTTTGTGAAGATGAGGGCATCACGAGACATCTGACCGCTCCATACACACCTCAACAGAATGGTGTGGTGGAGCGTCGTAACCGTACACTTCTTGGTATGACTAGGAGTATTATGAAGGCCAAAGGTGTACCAAATTTCATGTGGGGAGAGGCAGTGAGACATGCTACTTATATTTTAAATCGTTCGCATACTAGAGCTCTTCAAGATCAAACACCTTATGAGATGTTTAACGGAAGAAAACCAAACTTGAAGTATTTGAAGATTTTCGGATGTATAGCATATGCAAAGGTCATGGTTAATCACTTAGAAAAACTTGCAGATCGTTCTAAGCCACTTGTGTATTTGGGAAATGAACCTGGTTCCAAAGCTTTTCGGTTATATGACCCGAAGAACCGAAAAATAGTGGTAAACCGGGATGTGGAGTTCGATGAAAAAAAAAGGTGGAACTGGTCTAAAACAACAAAATCAGCCCAATACGGAGCAGGTACTTTTATTTTAACTGAATATGTTGATACAGGTGTTGAACAAGTGCAACCTGAGGCTGAATCTGGGTCCGAAAATGTTGTTGAATCTGGGTCTAATGATGCTGTTGAAACAACGGCTACAACAGAAGATGACAACAGCCAAGATGAGTTTGTTGGTGACCAAACACCCCAGCAAAGCGTCCAATCTGAAATTGGCAGCACTTATTCAAGTGACAACAGTGAACAACCAGCTCCAAGAAGATCCAGTCGAGTGCCAGTTACTCCTGTTCGGTTCAATGATTTTGTAATGAGAACCGAAGTAATGGAAGAAGAATTATTTCTTGCAACTGATGAAGAGCCTCGATCATACGAAGAAGCAAAGACATGCCAAGAATGGATACGAGCAATGAAGGAAGAAATAGACTCCATTAATCGAAACAAGACATGGAGTCTAACCGTGCTTCCTCAGGGTGCAAAAACAATTGATCTCAAGTGGGTATTTAAGGTGAAGAAAAATCCAGATGGAACGATCAATAAGTACAAGGCTAGGCTCGTGGCAAGAGGGTTTGTACAAGAACACGGGATCGACTACGAAGAAGTCTTCGCACCTGTTGCTAGACTTGAAACAGTGAGACTTCTCATAGCATTAGCAGCAAGTGAAGGATGGGTTTTACATCATCTTGATGTAAAATCTGCATTCTTGCGTGGAGTATTGAATGAGGTAGTGTACGTAAAGCAACCGGAAGGGTTCGTGCGAAAAGATGAAGAAAACAAAGTCTACAAGTTGTCAAAGGCTTTGTACGGATTGAAGCAAGCCCCGAGGGTCTGGAACACGAAGTTAGATGGAGTTTTAAAGGCATTTGGTTTTAAAAGATGCAAGCACGAACAGGCTGTGTATATAAAGACGTCTAAAGATTCGATCTTAATCGTTGCTGTGTATGTCGACGATCTCTTAGTCACTGGTTCAAATACGGCTGAAATTTTTGATTTCAAGAAGCAGATGAAATCTAAGTTTGAGATGAGTGATCTTGGAAATCTGACATATTACTTGGGTATTCAAGTAAATCAAGGTCGTGAAGGTATCTCCATTAATCAAGCAAGCTATGCCACGAAGATTTTAAAAGAGTTTGCTATGATTGATTGCAATGCAATGGTTTGTCCTATGGATCCTGGTGTGAAGCTCAATAAAGATGAGAAAGGAAAATCAGTAAATCCCACAATGTATAGAAGGATGATCGGTATCTTGTTCATACACGACCTGACTTGGCTTACTCGGTTGGAGTAGTTAGTCGTTATATGCAGGATCCAAAAGAGTCTCATTTGGCAGCCGTGAAGCAGATATTACGGTATTTAAAGGGATCGATTAATTATGGTCTTATCTATCGAAGAGGAGGCACAACACGGTTGATGGGGTTTAGTGATAGTAGCCATAACGTAGACAAGGATGATGGAAGAAACACTACGGGCTATGTTTTCTATCTCGGAAATACTCCGATTACATGGTGTTCGCAAAAGCAAATCACCGTGGCATTGTCGTCTTGCGAAGCCGAATTTATGGCCGCAACTGCTGCTGCATGTCAGGCAATTTGGCTACGAGAACTCTTGAGTGAAATCACCGGGAAGAAACATCAGAAGGTTATGTTGAAAGTGGACAATAAGTCGGCAATTGCATTGGTGAAAAATCCTGTGTTCCATGGAAGAAGCAAGCACATACATACCCGGTTTCATTTTATTCGGGAATGTATCGAGAACGGGCAAGTAGAAGTGGAGCATGTGAGCGGCAACGAGCAAAGAGCAGACATCTTAACTAAGGCGCTTGCAAGGATCAAGTTTAAAGAGATGCGAGACTTGATTGGCATTGAAGACCTCCCTCGTGCGAGTCGGCAATTAAGGGGGTGATTGTTGGAGGATAAGTTACCGACTCACCACAAGTCGGTGGTGTGATCGGCTTATAATTCTAATCAAGTTGGATTAGGATTGATTAATTAATTTAAATGAATTCAAATAGTTTGTAATTATCTAGAAAGTTGTTTAGGTAATTAAAGATAGCTATTTGAGTAGGATTAGAATACTTAAGGCAGAAGTTATTTGGTCGTATATATATTCATTGTAATCAGTTTTTTGAGATAAGTTTTCTGATTAATAAAGATATTGGAAGTTCGCCAATTCTATGTTATTGTTTTTCCTGGCTTAATCTATAACACGTAACAATAATATAACAATATATGTAAGCCCACATCAAAATATATGTTCTTGATATATTACACAATTAATACAGTTTTTAAAACCAAGAATAAAGCAAACACTCGAAGTGGCAAGTCAGGAAGAGCGAGTAACAAGCCATAACGGGTTTGGGTTGAAACAAGTAATGTTGGGTTGATCAGCTAACACTCTTTTGTCTTTCTCATTAAAGATTTAAAAAAAACTATGTTGATACATATTATGTGGATACGGCTCGGATCGGTTCGACTCGGCTACGAAGTGAAGGCCGTAGTCAAGACATCCTCCTGTCTTGACTCGGTATGCTGATCACTCATCAACACCACAAGGATCTAAAGTATTGAAGATCAAAAGATTCACAAGCATAATCAAAAGGGGAGTTTATTGATACACTTCCTAAATGAAAACGGGAGTTTGTTGATACACTTTCTATGTGCAACACGTGAAGCCTTTGAAGATCCTTTCTGAGAGAATGAACCATCAAGAGATGGAGAACGAGATTACGAACCTCGCGAGCAGCATCCAAGGGGGAGTTTGTTGATACATATTATGTGGATACGGCTCGGATCGATTCGACTCGGCTACGAAGTGAAGGCCGTAGTCAAGACATCCTCCTGTCTTGACTCGGTATGCGATCTACTTTGTATCGAACGATGTAAATGCAACCGCGTGTGTGCAGTTTGCATATTAGACTAGTTTATAATGTTAAGTGTTTGTCTGTTTGTTTGTTTTGGCCCAACATGTCCAAGCCCAACATGAAGACAGAAGCCCTTGGCCCAAGCCCAACATGTTTGGCGAAATCCCTTTCTGGCCAAACATGAATATGACGAAATCCCTTTTGTGGTGAAAACACCTTGTGGTGAAAACACATGGGACGAAATCACCTTGTGTGACGACATCCCTTGGATTTCGTCCAATACTTTGATTTCGTTGATGGGATTTCGTGGGCCTCTTGTTTTCGTCATGTCTTCACTATATATACCCAGACAACAGACAGAAACACTAACGGAAGTCTGAATAGATTTCGGAGAGCGAACACACTGTAAACACACACACACTGAGAGTTTATGAGAGCATCTTGTAAACATTGCTTTGTAACGGTTTCATACGCATTAATACAATGGAGTGTTAATCGTTGAATCTTTGTGTTTGTGTTCGTAACTTGGTTTAACTTACCCGTTTGGATTCCGCACTTTCGGGTTTGTCGGAAAACAGGAATAGAGGTTACTCGATCCTCCGGGTGGACCTACAAACTAAAGCACTAATCACGATAATCTAAGTTTTTGAATAAAACAACCGAAGAGTTATTAGGCATTAAAATAGATTTTGAATGGTTTTCAAAGGGTGTTAATAAAGCCACACCCTTAAATCTTGTTTTCACACCCTCTATACGGGTCATTTAGGGTTATACGGCCCGTATAGAATATTCTGACATAACAAATATTGGGTCGTATAATGCTATACAACTCGTATAGAAGGAGAAAATATTGGGTCGTATAACATTTTATTCGAGTCGTATAATATTATATGGGGTTTGTGCCGTATAACTTTATATGGGCCATATAACATTCTATACGGGCCGTATAACGCTATACGGCTCGTATAGATGGAGACAAAAAAAACATTCTCGACATTTTTTTTGTGCAACATTCTCCTATACGACCCGTATAGGTGTAAGGGTGTGAAAATAAGATTTTTTGAGGTGTGGGCATAATGGGAGCCTTTTCAAATTGTTTGACTCAGTCCCCATTTAGCTTAAATTATTCGACCTGACCTGTTTGAGGCAGAACATGACACAAATCAACTCATTCACAAGCAAATGGGTCAAAATTTCCACCTTTAACAAATACCAAAAAGAAACTACAACCTTTACCTTTGATGAAGCAGCAGGTCCTGGACCTAAAGGCGGTTGGGGTTGATTAAACACTCCTTGTTTGACGATCTCGTTGTGCAAATCAGGTGCCTGCAAGGTTTTCGATCAAAATTGTAACAAACTCAGCAAAAGTAATTCACAGAGCTAAAAAAAAAGATTCACAATTTCGATAGAGAGTTATCAACTCTTTATCCAATAAAAAGCTATTAATAAATTTACATATACAAAGTAAAATTAAAATGTAGCAACGGTAGTTAAATACCTTAGAAGAGTTAACCAATGATTGTAGATAATGTTCATTCCCTGGACACCTACACAGCAAATATAATCATGCAAGGCAAAACAAAAAGAATCTATGTACAAAAAAAAAAAAAAAAAAAACAAAGTTCACACAATAACAACAAACAAACCTAATCTTTGCACTTTCGGTAAACAATCAACGAATCCATCACCCAAATGGAGTAGACCACACTCCTAGTTCTAGAACTATCAAAATCAAATTAGCATTTTCAAACGTTCCAATTTCACAATTCCTCGTGAATTCCACCCAAATTCACAACCGTAGATCAAAACCTAAACCTAAAAACAATCTAACTGAATGAGATTCATTAAAATCAAAGATCTGGATTCAACCAACAAAAAATAGAGGTATGATATGTCGGTGCTTATTTTATGAAGCTCAACATTTTAGATATCATACCACCAGTTAGTTGGCCTGGATCTTGACCAGTTCGTTGATGAAATTACAATACCACCACCAAAGATCTCGGACGGAAAACTGAACCCCACCTATCGCGCGTGGCACACCACGATCAAATTCTCCTCGGAGCCCTTTTTGGCAGATGCTCCGACACCGTCCAACCAACGGTCTCCTCTGCCGGTACCTCTCATCAACTACATCATTGTATTCGTTACTATCAGAGTACCATTTGAAATATGGTTGTTACTTTTTTTATTCACAATAGTAGTTTCAATTTGACAAAAGATTACAAAAATATATCACAATCATCAAATTAAAAGATATGATTAAAAAAACAGTTATTATGGGCACATAGTTGTCTCCAGAATCCACACTTATTTGTGGTATAATGCGTTTGTAATATAAGTGTGCTATAAAATCTTAGATATCATACTGAAAAGTAGCAATAATTTGTGGTAAAAGATAAATCCTTACCACTACTATGGCAACACTAGGGCATTCTCTCGGTAAGAAACCAATTCCAAGCTGAAATGCAGAGGGAAAATCAAATATAGTGTCATTATTGCAAACTTGGTCATAGATTTAATAAAATCCAAGTAAGGGTGAGGGTGTTTAAAAGATGTCAATTACGTGAATGTAGAAGTTAAATAACCTGAATTGGAAGAGCAATCAAGCCACCACAACAAACTCCAACAAAGAAACACTTGGGTGATATATCCTGAATAAAACAAGAAGCTAGGTATACAAAGTTTTTCTTTAAACAGTAAAAATAAGCTTATGAACAAGATGTTAAAAAGTAAAATGTCATTGCATAAAAACAAATGTTCACTTACCAGTGCCCCAACAAAGAAATTCCAGAATATGATCCATTAGAACTTATAAGAGAACAAGTAAAGTGTTGAGTGTGAAGCCACTCTTGTGGTTTGTCAAGATTAACTGCAGAAAATGTAGGCAGCAGCCATATTTGCGGCTAGTCAAGAGGCTACAGATCGGAAGGCAACTGTGTTCACATTTCCTTGTTTGACAAATTCTTTTTCTCCAATCTCTATATAAGAGATTCACTTGTATTGTAATTAATGTACCTCTCCAGAAATATAAACTCCTAGTTACCCGTGGACGTAGGTCAGTTTAGACCGAACCACGTAAATCCTTGTGTTCTTGAGTGGCAGAGAGTGAGAGTGTGTGGTCCGAGAGTTCAGTTGTTCGTGTGTATTCCGCAATTCGTGTTCAACGGGTGTTGTCGATCCTAACAACTGGTATCAGAGCTCAGGCTCTTGTTGTTGAACCGAACAGAAACTGAACAGTCAAGATCCGGTCAGAACCGCCTCAACCGCCATCAGAACCAACGCCACCACCGCCGCCGCCGCTAGAACCGCTGGCAGTTCCGCCGCCCCACCAGAAAATCCGCTCGCAGAGTGGGTTGATCTAGTTTCTTTTTTTTTGGCAGTTGGCCAAATAAACTAAGAAGAACTAGAGAGTTTTTTTTTTGTTTTGTCTTGGTCTTGTGGAAGAAGAAAGAAAGGCAGGTTATTTATTCTATCTTTTTTTGACTAAAGAAAAGCAAAGAAAAAAAAGGGGAATTTTTAGTTGGTTGCATATCCATCGTTCAATCAAAGGAAGGAAAGAGAAGATTATTCCTTTTTTTTTGTGTGGGTCTCAAGAAAAAGGTGTGGTGGTGAGTAATCCACGTGAAGAAGAAAAAAAAAAAAGAGAAAAGGTTTATTTTTTCTTTGGGATTAAAAAAAAAAAAAAAAGAGGGTATTTCAAGATCAGTTTTTGACCGGTTGAACCAGCAGTAATTTTCAGAGTATCGTTTTCGTTGAAGATCGAAGAAACAGAACCGTAGACCAGACGTGGTTCGGTTGTTTCAGTGTTGATTTTCGGTTTATATTTCGATTTAAATTTCGGTTAGTCGTGTTCGTTAACATGGCAGAAGACGGGAAAGTTCAAATCGATAAGTTTAACGGTACAGATTTTAGCTGGTGGAAGATGCAAATTGAGGCATTATTGGTTCAAAAAGATCTTGATATTGTGTTAACAGGAGTTAGACCAGAAAAGGTGGAACCAGCAGATTGGGAATCAAAAGACAGGAAAGCCAGGGCAGTTGTTACATTGGCGTTATCAAAGACTGTGGCATTCAACGTCATGAAGGAAACCACAACTAGTGGCATGATGTTAGCCCTATCTAACATGTACGAGAAGCCTTCGGCAGCTAATAAGGTCTTTCTGATTCGAGAGCTGGTGAATACTAGGATGAGGGAAGGCAGTTCAGTCACAGAGCACATCAACAAGTTGAATTCGATTTTGGCCAGACTTGCGTCAGTGGGCATCAAATTCGAAGATGAAGTTCAAGCTTTGCTACTGTTATCTTCTTTGCCAGACAGTTGGTCCGGAACTGTTACAGCGATTTCCAGTTCATCAGGTACCAGCGGATTTACTTTTGAAGGGATTCGTGATCTTATTCTGAGCGAGGACGTCAGAAGGAGAAGTTCGAGTGGATCATCGAGTGAATTACTGAATGTTGGCAGAGGAAAGAAGACTAACAGAGGTAGCTGGAGCAGGAACAGACAGAGGAGTCAGTCTAGGGCTCAAGGTGATGTAGCCTGTTGGAATTGCAAAGAGGTAGGACATTTTAGGAATCAATGTCCAAATGAGAAGAAAGAAGTTAACGCTGCAGTAGACCACACAGATGATGATGTTTTGATCTGTAGTGTGGAGAGCAGTGTAGATTCCTGGGTTATGGATTCGGGTGCTTCATTTCACGCTACCCACAGCAGTGAAGCACTGCGAAATCTGAAAGAAGGTGATTTTGGTAAGATAAGACTAGCGAACGATGAGGTTCTTGAAGTGACGAGCATGGGTGACTTAGATCTGAAGACTCTAGTCGGTTCATGGACTTTGAAGGATGTCCGGGTAATTCCAAGTCTGAAGAAACAGTTGATTTCTGTTGGGCAGTTGGATGAACAGGGGCACGAGGTTAAGTTCAGGAACGGGCAGTGGAAGGTCCTAAAGGGAAATCTAGTCGTAGCTCGAGGAAAGAAACGGGGTTCGCTGTATATGGTCAGTCTACCGTCTGAGGGAGTAACCGTCCCAGTTCAGAAGAAGACCAAGATCCGGTTCACAGAATCTCGTGGGCAGAAGAAGGTTTGCTTTGCAGATGGCAAACCCAGAGCCACAGGTCAGATTCAGGTTGAACGTGCTAGGAAAGGTTCAGAGAAACCAGTCAAGGGCATTCGTGGCAGTGGGAGCACGGAACGTGCTTCAGTCAGAGTTACCAGACGACAGTGGGTTAAGAGAACCAGTATTCCAGCTGTCAAAGTCTCTCCAGTTGATAATCTGCTTTATTCGGAGAGTGTTAGTTCTCAGGTTTTCTCAGAATCCGGCAGTTCGTGTCAGTGGGAGCCGGTAGAGACAGAGAACGGGTCAGGGGTAGACTTAGCCATGACTGATGAGTTGAGGCTCAGTGGGAGCTTCAACGGGCCTTCAGGTTAATTGAAGAAAAGGCCGGGGTAACTAGGAAGGAGCTAAGAGCTAAAGTTTTTACAGAGATACAGATGCGCAGTTGAAGCAAAGGTGAAGATTATCCCATGGCTTCAAGTGGGAGATTGTTGAGTGTGAAGCCACTCTTGTGGTTTGTCAAGATTAACTGCAGAAAATGTAGGCAGCAGCCATATTTGCGGCTAGTCAAGAGGCTGCAGATCGGAAGGCAACTGTGTTCACATTTCCTTGTTTGACAAATTCTTTTTCTCCAATCTCTATATAAGAGATTCACTTGTATTGTAATTAATGTACCTCTCCAGAAATATAAACTCCTAGTTACCCGTGGACGTAGGTCAGTTTAGACCGAACCACGTAAATCCTTGTGTTCTTGAGTGGCAGAGAGTGAGAGTGTGTGGTCCGAGAGTTCAGTTGTTCGTGTGTATTCCGCAATTCGTGTTCAACGGGTGTTGTCGATCCTAACATAAAGATGTATTGAACATTGGTTACCTGTAACAATGGATGTGAGATCAATTGCATCACGCCAAATCCACTAAATACTTGACCTACCTTCAAAGTAAATAGATTCTGCAGCAATAGAAGCCGAGTTGGGGGAAAATCAACAACCCTAGCTCCTTTTGTACCGGTTTAGATGGAGCGTCTATGCCATATTTAAGGTGTAAAACATTCAATTCTGAAACGATGGCATTCAATGATTTGAACTCATGATTTTCAATTGTTTTAAACTGATGATTTTCATTGATGAGGGTGCTGAGCGTAGACATTAGTGAAGGGTGATGAAGACAAAGGGGTATTAACGGGAGAAATCCCAATATTGCCCTATAAGTGTCTTAAAAGTTTGGAACTTGTCCCAATTTCCCCCCTTTAAAATGGCTTGCTTCATTTATATATGTAGCTTCAAAACTTGTACCCATGGTAAAATTACCAAAAGGGTAAAAAACCCAGTTTCCTTAATAATCTATCTATACTTTCTATAAAAGGAGAAATCCAAGTAACATAAGAAAAGCTGATGTGTCAGCTTGAGAGCATGTCCAACAAGGCTTTTCTTATGTCATTATTACATCATAATGCCTAATATTAAAAGACTTTAAAATTCAAAGTTGGCCGACATTTTTATATAAGAATTATGAGTCTGGTTAAATTTATTAACCACTAGTAACTAGTTTATTTTTAATATAAATATTCAACCCAAATAGTTTTAAACACTATTTTATATAGTTGGTTGAAATATTATTCTAATTAATTGGCCTGTATATGGGTGACTTTTATAATAAAATAAAAGTCTATATAAACTCATATAATTAGACGGGTAGATTACGGGTAAGTTGACTGTAAGAAATATGAAGTACCTAGACGGGCCCAGGAACCGTTTACTAATTAAACAATAAAAATACATTGTATTTTGAACCTACTCTATTTTTAATGAAACTTAGACCCAAATGTAGACAAAAATATTCTCGTTCTGATGACATATTCGTTATTTTATAAAACGTAATATTTTAGAAGTTATAACGCCAAATAAGTAAAGCAGTTAAATTAATTATAATATATAATAATTAAAAATCAAAACACATAAAGTAGAATATCGACGTACGTGTCCAATTTAAAATAAAATAATAAAGATAATCAATTAAAGATAAACATATGGATATAATAATATATATATTAAATAAAATAAAATAATAAAATAAATTACATATGTCAGTTATGTAAGAAATGATAGATGACAAGACATTTGAAAATGCTTAAGCCTTCATGACAATTCCAGCTTTAAATAAGAAGACAGTATTCAGTCTTTCCATCCCATTTTTCTTTCTACTATCTCACTAGAAATCGCCAAACTTCTTCTCTCTCTCTAATATATTTATTATTTAATAATAATAATAAATCCCTGTCCCGTATTAAGTGTTTTAACTCTCGATCACCGTTACCCTTTCCGATTGATCTGAGCCCCATAACACATGTCAAGGCTCTGCATGACTAAGTTCATTGGGGTTCTGTCTCGTGACATAGGGACAAGGTTGAATTAGGGGTACTATACTTAACACGGGTGCATTATATATTTTTATATAGCTCAGAAGTTATACCCAAAATTCTATCAGGAGGTTTTCTAGTTGAACCCTAAAGTTACAAAGCAAGTCCATTCTCTTTTCTCATCGTTTTATTCCCTTTTTGTCCCAAACCATAAACAACTCTCATCAAAACTATTTTCTTATTATATATATTATATTTTGTACAATAAGAAACCCTAATTAAAACCCCAAGTGATTCTGTATAAACCCTAAAATTTTCATAACAATCAGAATCAGGATCAGGGCCCCTAAAACTCAGGGGGGGGGGGGGCATTTCCCATTCGATATTATCATCACAGTTTTTCATAGAAATCGAATTTTCTCGTTCTGTCGACTCATCTAGGCTACAAAGACGCGTGGCTAACCTATGCTAAAAGGGTCCCCGTCGCGTGGCGCGACAGTGCCCTTTTCCAGATTTAAATAGAGGGGTGTGGGACTTGATATTCTGCGTTCATTCGACGTTAAAATTCATTTCGTACGTCGAGATATCACCTGATTACTACCAAACACACACTAGCTCGAATTCTGCTACGATACCGGGTATTAACTTGATCGCTGCTACGATTCAATGTCCGATCGATTGAAACTATCCGACTGGATGTTTAAGTACTATCCTTTGTCATTAGTCGTGATTCCGACAGGATGTTTGAGTACCACCCGAACTCGGGGAGTACTCTGTCATTCGTTGTGAATCCGATGGATGTTTAAGTGATTGCACTTTGTCATTTGTTGTGAGGGTTTTAATCTCGTGAGTTATCGTAAACGCCGTATTAGTTACTTACCAAGTTCGTGTACATTAGGTTACAAGGTTAATCAATAGGCTAAGCTCTGCCTGTATAAATCTGCAATATATCAAGGCTTATCTGTAGACTAAACTTTGCCCATATGAATCTGCATGCTTATAAAGTGAGTCATTCTCTTTTTATCAAAGTGCTTTATAAATTCTTAAATATTTTCAAAGTTATAACTACAGTGATTAAGTTTATGTAATCACCAAATTACAGCCGGTATGTGGGGTATTGTGCACATTACTGCTGTTTTATCACTTTAGGTGGGCGAGCCTAAGTAGTGATATTCGTCACTATTGGGTGACAGGACTCAATAGTGATATGACCATAGTCACAGATCCGGTCGAGTGACAAATACCGTGGGTAGTTGGTTGATATCTGGAAACATTGTAATCTCTCTTAATACTGTAAATTATAACAAACGTGTCATTTTAGTAAATAGAATGAACTCACCAGTATTTCCTGCTGACAAAACCTTTTTAAAACGCGTTTCAGGTAATTACAGTAGATTGGAGTAAGAGATGGATACGGCACTGAAAGGCTTCAAGAAGTGGCTTATTTTATTAATTAAATCAAATTAAGAAATATTGTTTTATGTAATTGGGTTTATCCCTTACTAAAGCTACCTTTGTAAAACATGGGTTTATCCCATCTATTTAATAAATAAAATCCGGCGTTTTCTAAACTCTGATATTTTTCCTAACTCACGATCCTGATGAAATTTTCGCTGCAATATTTTTCAAAATAATCACCGGTACCACTTGGCTGTTCGCGGCTCCCGATTCCGTCCAGGGTAGGTCGGGGGTCGTGACAGAAGGTGGTATCAGAGCCACTGATTTAAGCCAATAGGTGTTGTAATAAAATACCTAAGTTTAAACGAAGAGTTAGGAAATTGCTATTAACTGGTAGCACACATGATAGCATTTAGACTTGAACTTAAGAAAAGATGCCTTAGTATAAGCTTTGAGATAAGCTAAGTACTTGTGTAAATAAAGTATGATGGATTTCGGTATGCCGTAAGAATGACGATTAGAACATTGTATGCAATAGCACTTAATTGCTATTAATTCTTGCTTAGTGATATTACTTGGTCTAGAATAAGATATGTTACGGGAATACAAATTTCCCTAATTCTGGATAAAAGCCTAAATAAAAGAGGCACTTTTAAAATCTTGAAAAGATACTATTTATGGGAAATAGAAAATTTTCTCCGACAAGACTGGGTATGGTGTAGCAGACTCTCCAGCTTGTTCGGATATACTAAGGTTACCTCTCCGGCGCGAACCGGATAAGACGGGGTATATAATATGTCAAACAAGTGACAAGTTTTCCCTAAATAGTATCATGACCTGATCTCTGACTTGTTTTTGGAAATATGAATCTGTTAAATACATTAACCTTATAGAGGGTATGTATAATACAGCATGTGAAATATATGATTATATAGATATGTATATCTATAAGGAATTCCAAAAGTCAATTAAGAATAAAGCACAAGCATATGTGTCAATAATAAATCTAGATTTCTTTATTAGGAATCTCTTGCATATATCTATAATTCCGATATCAAACATTATTTCGTTTGATCATCTGCCTTATAACCCATGCGACAATATAAACAATGGAAACCCTTTAAGTTGGAACACCATTAAAAGTATAAGAATTTCCACTACGTTACCATAAACTATTAACGCAAATAAGAAGCATATAAAGTTGTGCTAGTGCACAAGAAAACACATAAAACTTAAATTATACTTCCACAAACATCGAAGTATATTACACACGATTTCCAAGGCAAGACCTTTGGAAAATATAAATCGGGTACGATGACACCAATACTAATTCCGTCGGTAGAAGAACTACTAATAAAAAAGAAGCACTTTGCCATGTGATCCTACAAACGATATGAATCGCTAAGGTACGTTGTAATAAGATTTCACAACCATCGGTGCACAGTCTAATCAGAGTCATAATTATTATCACTGCAAAAGGAGTCACATACCTTTGCAAACTCCCCTATTTCATTTTATTCGACATTCCCTGGTAATGTCATTTAACAACGGTTATTACACAAAATCCCAGATAAAATTTTTAAATTTCTTTTGTGAAAATTCTGACCTCTGTAAATAGACTTTTGCATTGCTACTTCCCCTAATGGTCATCATACCATAAGGATTTCTTTCATGGTAGCAAATATTGATCTATTTCATTTCTTAGTAAATCCACACGTTACACATGCACTGTTTGTTACGCATGCGGTTCGTTTAATTTATAAAGACCACTGGAGGGCTTCATTCTAATTTATTGTTTTATCAAAACTCAAATATCATTTCGCTATACTTAATCTTTGGCACTTGTGAACCACATTATTTCTAAACGATGACTCTTTTCAATAAATTTCTTGAAAATCTCAATTCCCTTTGGCATACATGGTTTTTGTTGTAAGCATGTCTGAACTTTCTTATTAAAACTCGTTTTATTTAAACCAAGTTCAAAATGTTTGACCTTGCTCGCATTACATATTCAATTCAAGGTCCCATATGATGAATTGAAGCCATCATATTCTAAATAATCCCAACAAGCACTTCAATTCTCTTGAACTATAACATGCTTGTTTGATCTTCAACTTCATTAAAACATTTCTTTGATCACAATCACCTTGTGGTGATGTCTTCACAAATTTGAAGCTTGTGTTAATCTCGTTTGTACATATCATATACGGATTTAATTTATTTATTTATATTGAATCTGCTTTGTTGGTTTATCTTATAAAAGCAATCTTAACACAATCATGTGCTAAGATAATGATACACAAATTCATATCATAATTCGGTGTATCTCTTAATAATTCTTACAGCATCACTCGAGCCTTTCGTGATACTTATTGCTTTATCATCTTCAATCGAAAAAACATTATATAAATTTAATTGATTATATATAGAAACTAACATAAGTAATTACCTAATTTACAATATAATATTACTATATTTAAAAAATTCTTGTTAAACCATTGAGGTGAAGAATTTATATTTTTATATAGGTATAAAAATTATGTTTGAGGTATACTCTCATTTAAGTTTATGTTTAGTTATTTATTATTGATAATTAATATTAATAGTAGTAATATTAGTATTATTTTTAGATACTAGGGTTATTATCAGGGGCATATATTGGATAGCCTAGCCTTAGTTAGGCATGGACTGATCACCTATGCTTAAACAAGGCAGCACTAACCAATATCCAACCATGATAATGACTAGTTAATGTATATAAATTAAGTCATCATACTTATTTAGTAAATCTTAATTATATATAAAAATATTTTACTTTGTACTATAAGGAGAAGACATATTTTCATAAAACAATACAAGAATTAGAGGGATGAATAAAATTATATAAATAATTGTCTATCACATGTTTTGTGGTAATTATGTACCGTAACGCTCTGGCAAGAAAATGACCATATAACAATAATATGGTAGTCATCAACTACGTTGGGTTAGGGGAACATTGTAATATATAAGAATAGTCCCCGTTTTCAATTATTTCCAACATTTGTAAATACATTCACAACGTTATATAGTTTCAAAATGAAAATAAGTAATCACATAGAATCGACCCATTAAGTGTTATATATTTAAAAAATATTTTACAAATACTTTTGTATAATAAATATTTTTACACCTTTATTTAAAACTTTCATTTAACGTTATAAATAATACTGATTTCTTTTACAAAATAATAATACTAAAATATTTTGTAATGTAATAACTTCATTGCGGTGTTTTGTAATATATATTATATAGTAAATATAAGTTATTTTACATAGTATAATAAAATACTAAAATAATATTTATTTAATAGTGGTGACCATTTACACATATATTTAAAAAAAAAAGCGTAACCAATAATATATATTACATAGTATTTATATTTGATATGTAAGATACGGTTCAGACAGGGACACAAATAATATATATTACATTTGCTTTACAAATATAATATAATGGTTGGTCATGCCAAAACAACTTGTTCTTATTATATTTCGATCTCTAGGACATAGTATGAAAAATATGGTCACTAATAGTGTACTATCACATTGTTTCACAATTAAAACAACTTGGAACTCTAAACAATGATACACTAACTCTATTGTCTTTTTGTGTATCCTTGCAATTCACTCATCTCAGCACATTGATTTTCTCATATCATAATTTAATATTTGACAAATCATTTTCATGCTTTTATTTCATTTGGAACTTGTCAATTTTAAGTCTTCTTCAGTTGCCAATTAAAGTAAGCTTTCTTTTGACAAAGAATTTTTATTGATTCTAAAAGTCCTTCACATTCATTCTAAATATCTATTGATCATATATCTTTTGGCTTGAACCTAGTCACTTTGGAAATTATAACATTTCATCTCATTCGTTTGTCATCAATTTCTTGAACTAATTCAGTTGAACCATTGAATCCTACTTATGGTACAACTCGTATTCACAAAATTTGATATTTTAAGTCTGTGTCATCTACCTTAATATTGTTTTTATTGACTAAAATATGACATAAGTCTAAAAGAAATATCGTAACCCAAATCTCGAGGACGAGATTTAAAACAAGGTGGGGAGAATGTAACATTCCTATTTTTATATAAGAAATACGAGTCTGGTTAAATTTATTAACCACTAGTAACTAGTAACTAGTTTATTTTTAATATAAATATTCAACCCAAATAGTTTTAAACACTATTTTATATAGTTGGTTGAAATATTATTCTAATTAATTGGCCTGTATATGGGTGACCTTTATAATAAAATAAAAGTCTATATAAACTCATATAATTAGACGGGTAGAATACGGGTAAGTTGACTGTAAGAAATATGAAGTACCTAGACGGGCCCAGGAACCGTTTACTAATTAAACTATAAAAATACATTGTATTTTGAACCTACTCAATTTTTAATGAAACTTAGACCCAAATGTAGACAAAAATATTCTCGTTCTGATGACATATTCGTTATTTTATAAAACATAATATTTTAAAAGTTATAACGCCAAATAAGTAAAGCAGTTAAATTAATTATAATATATAATAATTAAAAATCAAAACACATAAAGTAGAATATGGACGTACGTGTCCAATTTAAAATAAAATAATAAAGATAATCAATTAAAGATAAACATATGGATATAATAATATATATATTAAATAAAATAAAATAATAAAATAAAATAAATTACATATGTCAGTTATGTAAGAAAGGATAGATGACAAGACATTTGAAAATGCTTAAGCCTTCATGAAAATTCCAGCTATAAATAAGAAGACAATATTCAGTCTTTCCATCCCATTTTTCTTTCTACTATCTCACTAGAAATCGCCAAACTTCTTCTCTCTCTCTAATATATTTATTATTTAATAATAATAATAAAGCCCTGTCCCGTATTAAGTGTTTTAACTCCCGATCACCGTTACCCTTTCCGATTGATCTGAGCCCCATAACACATGTCAAGGCTCTGCCTGACTATGTTCATTGGGGTTCTGTCTCGTGACATAGGGACAAGGTTGAATTAGGGGTACTATACTTAACACGGGTGCATTATATATTTTTATATAGCTCAGAAGTTATACCCAAAATTCTACCAGGAGGTTTTCTAGTTGAACCCTAAAGTTACAAAGCAAGTCCATTCTCTTTTCTCATCGTTTTATTCCCTTTTTGTCCCAAACCATAAACAACTCTCATCAAAACTATTTTCTTATTATATATATTATATTTTGTACAATAAGAAACCCTAACTAAAACCCCAAGTGATTCTGTATAAACCCTAAAATTTTCATAACAATCAGAATCAGGGCCCCTAAAACTCAGGGGGGGGGGGGGCATTTCCCATTCGATATTATCATCACAGTTTTTCATAGAAATCGAATTTTCTCGTTCTGTCGACTCATCTAGGCTACAAAGACGCGTGGCTACCCTATGCTAAAAGGGTCCCCGTCGCGTGGCGCGACAGGGTGTCGCGTGGAGCGACAGCGCCTTTTTCCAGATATAAATAGAGGGGTGTGGGATTTGATATTCTGCGTTCATTCGACGTTAAAATTCATTTCGTACGTCGAGATATCACCTGATTACTACCAAACACACACTAGCTCGAATTCTGCTACGATACCGGGTATTAACTTGATCGCTGCTACGATTCAATGTCCGATCGATTGAAACTATCCGACTGGATGTTTAAGTACTATCCTTTGTCATTAGTCGTGATTCCGACAGGATGTTTGAGTACCACCCGAACTCGGGGAGTACTCTGTCATTCGTTGTGAATCCGATGGATGTTTAAGTGATTGCACTTTGTCATTTGTTGTGAGGGTTTTAATCTCGTGAGTTATCGTAAATGCCGTATTAGTTACTTACCAAGTTCGTGTACATTAGGTTACAAGGTTAATCAATAGGCTAAGCTCTGCCTGTATAAATCTGCAATATATCAAGGCTTATCTGTAGACTAAACTTTGCCTATATGAATCTGCATGCTTATAAAGTGAGTCATTCTCTTTTTATCAAAGTGCTTTATAAATTCTTAAATATTTTCAAAGTTATAACTACAGTGATTAAGTTTATGTAATCACCAAATTACAGCCGGTATGTGGGGTATTGTGCACATTACTGCTGTTTTATCACTTTAGGTGGGCGAGCCTAAGTAGTGATATTCGTCACTATTGGGTGACAGGACTCAATAGTGATATGACCATAGTCACAGATCCGGTCGAGTGACAAATACCGTGGGTAGTTGGTTGATATCTGGAAACATTGTAATCTCTCTTAATACTGTAAATTATAACAAACGTGTCATTTTAGTAAATTGAATGAACTCACCAGTATTTCCTGCTGACAAAACCTTTTTAAAACGCGTTTCAGGTAATTACAGTAGATTGGAGTAAGAGATGGATACGGCACTGAAAGGCTTCAAGAAGTGTCTTATTTTATTAATTAAATCAAATTAAGAAATATTGTTTTATGTAATTGGGGTTATCCCTTACTAAAGCTACCTTTGTAAAACATGGGTTTATCCCATCTATTTAATAAATAAAATCCGGTGTTTTCTAAACTCTGATATTTTTCCTAACTCACGGTCCTGATAAAATTTCCGCTGCAATATTTTTCAAAATAATCACCGGTACCACTTGGCTGTTCGCGGCTCCCGATTCCGTCCAGGGTGGGTCGGAGGTCGTGACAGATGGCATTCAATGATTTGAATTGATGATTTTCAATTGTTTTAAACTGATGATTTTAATTGATGAGGGTGCTGAGCGTAGACATTAGTGAAGGGTGATGAAGACAACAGGGGTATTAAGGGGAGAAATCCCAATATTACCCTATAAGTGTCTTAAAAGTTTGGAACTTGTCCCAATTTCCCCCCTTTAAAATGGCTTGCTTCATTTATATATTTAGCTTCAAAACTTGTACCCATGGTAAAATTACCAAAAGGGTAAAAAACCTAGTTTCCTTAATAATCTATCTATACTTTCTATAAAAGGAGAAATCCAAGTAACATAAGAAAAGCTGATGTGTCAGCTTGAGAGCATGTCCAACAAGGCTTTTCTTATGTCATTATTACATCATAATGCCTAATATTAAAAGACTTTAAAATTCAAAGTTGGCCCACATTTAAGATGTAAAGGTCTGCTGAGGAAAGGTCTGCCCATGTTAAGCCTAATTTAAGATTCAAAGGTCTGCTGAGGAAAGGTCTGCCCTTGTTAAGCCTAATATAAAATAACATTTAAACTTTTGTTTAAACATCAGTTCGCAATAAACATCTGTCGAGATTCAAAATTCTGGCTCTATATTCAAAATTCAAAATTCAAACCATATATTCTAATCCTATAAATAAGGGTTAATAATCTGGCTCCACATTCAAATCTCTCCTGCTCACATCTGTGAGCGTATCTCTCCCTCTCAAATGCATCTTTCTCGTGATTCAGCCGCTAATCTCTGATTACACTTCTTTGTTCGAATGTTTGTTGATTATGTTTACATGTTATCGTTCCAGTATCATTGTTCCAACATCGTCGTTTCAATGAAGCTTCCCATCACACATCAACCTTTCAATATCGATGTTGCAGTATCATTGTTGCAACATCGTGAAAAGTTGCATGTGCTATCTTCTTTGATGGGAGAGTTGCATTGTTGGATTTTCGGTAAAACGAAAGTCAGGTTTTCTTGCGTCAGTAAGATTTTCTCCTTTTATAGAAAGTCTAGATTCGTGCAATATCGTGAAAAGTCAGATATGCTACAACAGTTGAGAAGAGAACCTTGCATGTTAGGTTTGTTTCTTATTTTGATTAACTGTTGATGATGTTGAGTGTTTTTATAGACACTGACATTTTAGAATATGTTAAGATGCATGTTTATATTATTAAAACAAACTACTACATAGAAAAATACAAATTTAAAGAAATTTGTATAAAGTATTACACGCTAGAGTTAACACTTGCTAGGATTTCGTAGACTCTGGCCTTTCTCCATGTGATTTCATGTTCTCTTTTGATTTTTAGGTCAGTTAGCATGTTGCAGATTTTCTGATCCTGTTTTAGAAGTTGTGTCAGAAACTCTTCTGCATTCTTCTGGAACTCTGATGGAGGAGAGTGGAGGACTTCATCGAGCAATGCTATGCTGTTCCAAGTTTTGTTGTAATTAGTGTCATTTATTATGTCGACTTTCCTGTTTAGTTCTTCGTCTGTTCTTTATTCTTTGAGTGACCACATGGAGAACTGTGTTTTAACATTGCTGGTGTCTGACCAGTGGTAGAAGCTGAAGTTTGCCATGTAGATTTTTTGTTGGTTTTTTTATTTGGAACAATTTTTGACAGAAAGTGATTTGTAGGACAATTTGTTGATGTTTTGAATCAAAAGTAATCATCGGGGTTATTCCCCGACGTACCACCGCTATGTTCAGAGCGGAGGGCCTCGTGCTGGGCGATGGCGTGTGAGATGCGCTCTTGTATTTCGGCTTTTGTCCTTGGCAACGCATTAGTGTCAGTGTCACATCTGGGTGGCATTTTTCTTCTGGCAAAAAGGTATGGGGTAGGTTAGATATCATTCAATAATTGTCTATGAGGTATATATCACCATAAGCAAACATGTCATCACATACATATAAAATCAACAATGTATAAGTAAGAAAACAACCATTGAGCTTTCATATATGCTTGACAACTTGACTTATTGTTTTTATCAGAGGAAAACAAAATGAACTCGAGGTTACATCACCTCGGTCATACAAGTTCCATAATATGAAAGTAGTAGTTATTTTCCTTCTACATTGGTCTCCTTAGGTCTTTAGTTTCACAAAGACGGGTATACTTCCCAAGAGATGGGGGTTGTGCATTTCTACCACGTATAGGGGTGATAGAGAGTGTAAAGTTGCTGAATCTTTCCCAAGTGTTAGCCATCCTTACTTGCTTAGATATCGGTTCCCAAACGACTCGTACACGGGTATAAGTGTCAGACACGAAGTAGGCAAAGACAAACTTCTTACTTTGTAGAGTGCTATAGCAACTATCTAGGTATTGTTCTACTAGATGAAGGTGTGAACACTTAGAAATTTTTGGAGGGTGGTGATCATTGGCTCGACCCGCAGAGTCCACCAGGATTCCCTATGCACTACAAGTTGTATTATGTGGGCCCCCGTAATAATAAATTGTCTTGCATGGTCACCCCAATTTTCCCTCGTTGAAAGCAGATGATCAACCAAAGAGGGGACACTACTGTTCATATACCCCCGACATGGAAAGGACCATTGTGGTGGTCCACGCGCTAACATCCGTTATCGTTACGCGCGAATGGGCATAATGCTTAGACGTAATAGGAATAAGGAGAATTCCTAGTAGTTGGAGGGGCACCTTCAAGATGAGTACCTCATCTTCCTTGTCTGGACAAGAGTGTCGTCAATCTTGTTTCACAAAAATCACAGGGATCTCGTCCTGCTGATAAGGTTGTTGTCCAAGGTTGCCTCCTCCGCCTCGCCATCACTACCGTAGTCAGGAACCTTCACATTCGAGAGGGAAGAATAGCCATCTTCTACGGGAATCAGCTCAGGATCTCCTTTGGTAATCACTCCAGCCATGAGCTTCGCAATAAACTCGAGGGTCGATAGTCTCATCGTGCGAGTTAAGAACAATAATAGGATTCGGAGTTGAAGGTATCTCATTCATGTCAATAATTATTCCGTACACTTATACGCATATATATTAATGAATAAATATGTTACTTAGCATAAACAGGCAAATAAATGCATCATGTACACATATAACTCTCCTTAGTCCTTTCGGGGGGGGGGGGGTCATTTTGTCTTTGGCAAGTCTATCTCACGTAGACTATACCACATTTGGAACTTTAATTGGGGTATTCCCCTCCCTACTAATGTCCTTGCTTTGTCTTTCCTTTGAAAAAAAATGTTTGACTCATGGATCTTGGCGCTTTCGTAAATGCAATGAAAAACCTTTTTGTAAAAATGTTTTCGTGAGAGAGTCCTAGTGATTGTAGTCTAGACTCGAGAAGGAATCCTAGTTCACTACAATCGAAGCTCTGATACCAAACTGTCACACCCTGACTTTTGCGGAAGCGTATGCGTGTGACTCGATCGGTTCTCATTGCATTCGATTATAATAAACAACTATATGATCAAAATGATGTTCATCCATTCATCAAGTTTAAAATATTACAAACACCAGTCATTAAGTTTCAAACAACACAACCTCTGATTAAGTTACAAACCAACAAAATGTGGATGACATCTAAACTTGAAATTTACTTCCCGAAACAACACCAGCGCCCAAGATCCAACTTGTTTCCTGAAATACATGTAATTTTGAAAACATCAACAAAAGTTGAACGAGTTCATGCGTTTTGTGCGAGTACTGATAAACTTGTAAACATTTGAGAGACTCCTTTGAAAACAGGTATGACAAGCGTCTATGAACAGATCAATTAATGTTTTGAAAGGACATTAATGTATGTGAAGACATAGGGAGTACTCAATATGAGTAGACTTTTGTCTTTGTCGAATCTCCTCAAGTGTGTCGAATTCCCTCGACTGTGTCAAATCACCTTGACTGTATCAAATTCCCTTGACCGTATCAAATCACCTTGACTATGTCAAATCCCCCTTGACCGTTGTCGAATCACCTTGACTGAGACACTAAAGCACTCTAAGTGGTCACATAAGGACCATGAGTGGGGCTCGGTCGTACCCGTTAGATCTAACCTTTGTCCATGTTTCTTATGAGAGTTATTGGCATTTCAGTTTCATTTTCAGCCTATGCTCACATGATCTACTAGTTCATTTCATAGTCAAATCATACCATTGAAACATATGTAACATGTATTTCACCCCCGAGAGTTATAAATCCGAAAACAGTTAAGAGAAAAGGGGGACATGAACTCACAAGTTTGCGTCCAGCTGTCTCGTATATTCAAAGGTCTTTCTACGAGTCGTACAACTACCTACACACGTGCCATGTTTTATTAGACGTTTAGGTCGTGTAACGACTCTTTGTCTTTGTTGGTCGTTAAGACTTGTTTTGGAAATCTTGGTATATTTTGATTTACATCATTGATGTATATTATAAAATTCCAAAGTATATACTTATTAGTTAAAGTATTAATATTTTAACTTAAATTTTATTTATCTCATTACTTGTATTTTTCACATAAATATTTCCCAAGCATGGGTACACTTGTACTTGTGTATTTTGCCAAGTATTGGTGGTGTATTCCGATGTGTATTTGTACATACGAGGATACATATTTTTGTTGTATTTATTAAATATTCTTATACTTGATTTTGTATTTATATCTTCCGGAATATTATTTAAAAATCACCAATTTACATTCTTAAAATATATATATATATTTTAAGAAAAACTCTTATAGAACATTATCTATAATTCTTCCTTGGCAAAATAATTATATTTTCATATAAAACTCAAAAATAATATATTTTCAAGATTAACTTAGAAAATATTTATAAATCCATTTTTCATCCCAAAAATAATATATTCTAAATTTGTTTAAGAAAATATATTTTCTTCAAAATAATATATATTCTAATAATCCAAGAAAATATATATTCTTTCTTTACTCAAAAATAATATATTTTCGTCTTGACAAAATATGATATATTTTTGTAACACTTGTAAAAATTATAATTTCCGTTTCTTTGATTTCCAAAATGCCGTTTAACTTATTTGTCAAAAATATATGTATGAACTTAATTCCGGAATATATATATTTAATCTATATTCCTTGTTTGGTTTGTCAAATTTTTGGATATAGATTATATATTTATTTTCTTGGATTTGGAATTATTTTTGTATTATAATTCTTGGTATTTTGGTAAGTTATATTGTTTCAAGTCCTAAAATAATATAACTAATACACATAATATACAAGTAATCACACAATTTGTGACATCTAAATATATATTTTCCTAAATATATACTTAGTCACTTTTATTTACCAAAAACCAACCTCCAATATTTGTAATTTTTGTAACAAAAATTATGGCAAATTTTATGTGAAAAATCATGATTAAAATATACTTGTAAACACTTGTTTAAAAATATATTCTTCTAAGTGTTTAAATTCTAGAAAAATTTTGTCATAGTTTCCCCTTAAAAATGGAGGTTTCCATGCTTTAAAGGCATATCATTTTCTTTTAAAATCATCACCAATCAACAACAAATTATTCAACACTTACCATGAGCCAAAATTATGAAATTACACTACATCATGAACTTGAAATTTTTTGTAAAAACTTGTTGTAACTTACCATGTTAATTAGTAGACTTAATTACCCTTAAAAGTGTGGTCATTTGTTCATAAACATCATTCTTGAGAAATTTAATCTTTCACAACTTATAACATGATTTTTCAAAAACATTTCTTCTTGAATTTTCCTTGTTATAAACATGTTTCTAGTCTTGTTGTAGTACTAAAAATATGATTAGTTTCCTTAGAAATCATGGCTTTGTAAATCTTGTAAATAAACTTTATTTCTTGAGAAAACTATTTTTGAAATCATCCTTTTATAAGTTTTATATCATTTATCCATCATCATCTTACATAAAAACAACTTCATCTTTCAAGTTCATGTTTACATAAAGGATGATCACTTTGAATTCTACAAGTTCCATCCTCTCACTTGCTAGATTATGTGTTTAATCACAATCTAGCAAGTTTCTTATGATGATTAACATCATAAACACAAGACATCAACAATCAAGATATACACATACACTAAATCAACTTAGATTTTATGTTGTTAAGCTTTATATTAGAGTTCATCTTCTTGTTTCTTCATGATTAATCATATACATAATCTTTTACCATCTAAATAAGAAGTAAAATCAAGTTACAAAGGGGCTTACTACTAGCACAAGGCTAGGGAAGAACAAGTATGAAGATGATGAAGATTTGAAGTGGTTAATAGCTCCTAGACATGGTCCTTCAACTTCCAAAGCTTCCAACCTTCTTAGATATGCTTCTTACACCCTTGTTAATGCTTAGAATACTTGGAAATGGATTGGCAATGGAGAGGTTAAAAGAGGGTGTTGGAGCCGTGAGCTTATGGGGAGGAAGGAAGGAGTTGTGTGTTGTTGAAGGATGAAGGTGAAGATGTTTAAGTCTAGTGGTTATTAGAGAATGATCTTCCAACAACATATAACATAATGGATATTGTGTTTGGAATCTAAACAACAAATCAACTTATTTAATTAAAAGAAATCACCATGTGGGCCCTTATGTAGGTAACCGTAAGTGGGGGGGGGGTGTATAGCTGAGTTTCAATTCTTGGTTACCTCCATCTAGTTAGGTTTTAAGTGTTAAATTTAGGGATTTAAGTATTTAGTGTTTATATGATGTGTTATGATGTTCGGTGACCATAACTAGCTTCGAAACACTAAAACAATGCTTCTAGTGAAGTTTTGGTGTTTCGGGTAGTGTCCGGTTGTTCGGTTGGTTACCGGTTCGTTAAGGTGCTAAATTGCGCAGTTTAGTGTGCTTTATGTAGGCTTTTATGACAATTTTGATTCCCGACGCTTAGGAGAGTATTCTGGGCCATTAAACCATAATTCTGCATTATATTTTGGAGTTAAAGTGCTGAAAATTGCTGAATTTGTTTGTTTTCTGCAGAATTCTGCAGTTTTAGTGTGTTTCTTGCACTTTCCGGCACCTAAGTTATCACTAGGATGGCAGTTTTGTAACCCCTACTCTTCCTACACACTGTCACACCCCGATATTTCCACGTATTACCGGTGGGCCCGGTGGGGAGTATCGTGACATAGTTGATATCATCATAGTCAAACAACACAATTAATAATGCACAGTGGAAGCAAAAGATAGATTTATTTCAACCGAATAAATTGTAATATTTAAGTATCACAAACAGTTGAAACAGATCCACAGGCGGATCGAATAAAAAAGAAACATTGTTCATCAGACTTAACGCATCCAAGCTTGCGAGACTCTTAACGATGCTAAGGAGAGACCAGCCTATTACGCTTAGTACCTGCACTTAACCTTTTTGGGAAAATACGTCAGTTTACACTGGTAAATACAATTAACTGACTCATTTTGAAAAAGGGTTTGAAAATTTATTTGAATGCACGTGGCACAAAACATTTTATAACTTAGGATAATTATTTATATATATAATACTTGTAAAAGAATTACATGTTTCTTATGCACTGAAGTTTGGTACCGTTGTCGATCTGGTTGCCGAAGGTATAAATCTGACTCGATTCTCCCTTTTCCACCATGAAACCATAGTCTACTGTCGCATAAACAGTTGGATCTGTGGGTTTCCCACTAGTTTTCTAAAAAACCCCTTGCAACAACCGTTTTTTATAGAATTTCAAGAGCTTTTTTGGAGTAGATATTTTTTTCGTATTAATTTGGTACCCATATTGTATTGCTACTCCTTCCGATTTGACCTATTTGATACTCGTACTGTATACAATACCGATTTTATTCTATATTAATCGTGCCAAAGTGGGTACCGTACCGAAATAGCGGTACTGATCTATATGGTACAACTATAATTGTTTCAAGTACAACATATAATTGATATGCTAAAACTTTGGGCAAATCTGTCCTTTTTACAATTTTCAAACTTTTGGGTTTATTGGCAAATAAGAGGAAAAGTACACCCAAAATATCTAAAAACAAGTTTTAATTTGAATCAAACAGCAAAATACATGATTTTCATCCATTTTATGATGAAGATCATGAAAAACATGAAGAACATTCAAAATTTTTTTGACTAACTTTTATTAAAAGAACCCGAAATTAATGGTTTTAGTGAGATTTAAAAAGGTTTTAATCAGATCTAACAACCCATAAACATAAGAATGAACATTAGATCCGAAAATTATATAAAAGTTCTATGAAAACAGAAAATTTTATAAAGGTTCATAAAGATCTGTTTTTAAGTGGTTTTTCATCAAAACTTTTTGTTTCTTAACAAAAACGAATTGATTAGTCAACATATGCGATCTGATATCACATGTTGATCAATTCTTTAGATTAAACGTAATAGAAACAAAATTTTAGAACTTATATACCGGATTAGGCTAGTGAACCATATATATATATGAAGATTGGTATGTTTCTCCATAGATTGGGTTCCCCTTTTAGTGTATGATTATGATCGTGGTTAGTGATCTTGAAGATCATGATATTTAGAGAGAGAGAGGGAGGTGAATAATGGGGGTGTTGTAAAAGGTGGAGACTAACCTAAACCCTCTCTAATAAGCTCTATATATACACACAAGGGGAAATCCTATTCTCAACTAAGGGTTGATACGTCCATAAAATATTTACCATTTAATGAATAATTAAATTGGATCGTTGCAGAACTGTCCTATCTATTACTAAATCGATAGAAAACATTACCAAAAAAGAGTAAAAAAATACAGATGGGGTGGCGGGTTGTATAGTCGGTATGTAGACGGGTTGTGTATTATATTTTCGATTGTGAAATGTAATATATCATTCCTCTTATGATAATGATGTGTAGAGTTAAGAAAAAAATAACCGGAAACCTTTTGCGTGTAAAGCAAACGTGATAATCACTAAACCACAACAGCCTTTTGTCGATCTATGACTTTTTAAATCTAGAGTTAAGCTCGCATACAAAGACATTTTCGTAATTAATTTATTCGTAGGGTAATTATCAAAATTATTCTACAAGTGTATCAAAATTACTCTATAAATTTATCAAACAACATATACACAATTCAAAATTACCATACAAGATCATTTTAGAGTAATTATGATACTCTACAAGATTATTTGTAGAGTAATATTGATAATTACTCTACGAGTAAAATAATTACGAAAATGTTACGGTGTTTTAGAAAATCTTTGGTTCGAACGTTTTGTACGTGAAAGGTATTTGTATTTGATCTTTTGTCTTTAAATCTAATGTGTCACGGCCCCCGACCCAGTTTTACCCGTTTCAGGAGCCGCGGGACAGAAATCCCGTGGTATTTATTTAATTGAGTTTAACAGCGGAAGTTTATCATCAGGATCTTTTTAAAACTGAAATATTTCCCGATTATTTTATTTCACAACTCGGGATAAAACCCGGTAATTTAAAATCATATGATTTCACGGAGAAATCTTTTATTTTACAAAACATGCTTCTTTATTTTATACTGAGCCACTTCGTTAAGCTGGTAGTGCTACTTGGCACTTTTCCTGGATCACAACAGATTACCTGAAACATGTTTGAAAAAGGTTTTGTCAGCGGGAAATACTGAGTGAATCATTCTATTTATTAAAACAACCTGTTCGTTATAATTTACAGTATTAAGAGCGATTACAATTGCCTCATCTTTTAAATTAACTGATCCAGTTGTCACTTTACCGGACTGTGACTGTGGACATATCACTTGCTGGGTCCTTTCACCCACAAGTGATAAATAATTAGTAGCTATGTGCACATCCCCCCACATACTGGCAGTAATTTCAGATAACAAAGACTTAATCCCTGTAACTATAACTTTGATAATAAACATGCTTTTGAAAGTAATTTGATAAAAAGAGAATGACTCACATTGCAGATTTAATTTGAGCAGAGTTTAGCCTACTGATTAGCCTTTTAACCTAAATTAATAACAGGCACACAATTCTGGGTTAGTAATCAATACAGCATTTACGATAACTCACGAGATCAAACCCTCACAACGAATAACAAAGTGCGATACTTAAACATCCATCGAATTAACGACGAATGACAAAGCATAAACCCTGATATGGGCAGCACTTAAACATCCATTGGATATTGATCGATCGGACAATGAATCGTAATAGCGATCGAGTTATTACCCTGATTGCGGCATCGATTAGTGAATCGTGTGTGTTAATTGTGGTAAACAAAAGATATCTCGACGTATAATTTGAGTTTTATCATCGTTTCAGTGCCCAAATTCGATTGCCAAAGTCCTCTATTTATACCCAGATTTTGACCAGCCTTGCGCACCGCAAGCCTAATACCCTTACGGTGCGCAAGGGACACGTAAAGGTCATAGGGTTGCCACGTGTGGGACTAGGCCTGCTGACTTGATGAATTTCATTAATTCGATTTTGACAGCACATAATTTAGATAATCGTAACTAGGAAATACCCCCCCTGAGTTTTAGGGGCCCTGATCCTGATTCTGATTGTTCTGAAAATTTTAGGGTTTGCACAGAATCACTTGGGTGTCTTAATTAGGGTTTCCTATTGGTCAAATTAATTTAATAAATATGACTTTTTATGAGAGTTGTTACATTCTCCCCACCTTAATAAAAATCTCGTCCTCGAGATTTACCGGAATTATTGAGGATACTTTCGCTTCATTTCTGATTCCAGTTCCCAAGTGTATTCGGGTCCTTGTTTCGAATCCCACTTGACTTTAACTAGCACTAGTCGTTTGTGCTTGAGAAACTTCACTTTTCTGTCTTCTATCTGAAGAGGTTTCTCTACAAATTTTAATTTTTTCATTTACCTCTATATCTTGGAGAGGTACTACCAAAGATTCGTCTGATAGACATTTCTTGAGATTGGATACATGAAATACATCATGTACTCTAGCTAACTCTTCTGGTAGTTGTAAACGATAAGCAACTGGTCCTATACGTTGGATCACAGGAAATGGTCCTACGTATCTTGGACTTAGCTTTCCTTTCTTACCAAATCTAACCACACCTTTCCAAGGAGAAACTTTCAACAGTACTCTGTCTCCAACTTGGAAATCTAACGGCTTACATCTATTGTCTGCATAACTCTTTTGGCGATCTCGAGCCGTCTTCAGCCTTTCCTTGATTTGAGTAATTTTATCAGTAGTTTCTTGCACTATCTCGGGACCTGACAATTGACTTTCTCCTATTTCTGCCCAACAAACGGGAGTTCTACACTTTCTTCCATACAGTGCTTCAAATGGGGCAGTTTCAATACTTGAATGATAACTATTGTTATAGGAGAATTCAATTAAAGGTAAGCGATCGTCCCAATTTCCACCAAAATCTATTACACATGCTCGGAGCATGTCTTCTAGAGTTTGGATTGTCCTTTCACTTTGCCCGTCTGTTTGTGGATGATAGGCCGTGCTTTGGTTTAGTCAAGTTCCCATTGCTTGCTGAAAACTTTTCCAGAAATGAGAAGTGAAACGACTATCCCTATCTGATACAATGGAGAGTGGAACTCCATGTAGAGATACGACTTTATCTACATAGAACTTTGCCAACCTTTCCATGCTAAAGGTTTCTTTCATAGGCAGAAAGTGAGCAGATTAGGTTAATCGATCCACAATTACCCAAATCGCATCATTACCTTTTATGGATTTGGGTAACTTAGTAACAAAATCCATTGTTATAAGTTCCCATTTCCATACAGGCATCTCTAATTGTTGTAGTAGACCTGAAGGTTTCTGATGTTCTGCCTTAACTTGTGAACAAGTAAGACACTTAGAAACATATCTAGCTATATCCTTTTTCATTCCTATCCACCAAAAGCTATTTCTTAAATCTTGGTACATTTTATTGTTTCCAGGGTGTATGGTATACCTAGATTTATGAGCTTCTTCTAAAATTTTATTCCTTAATTCTCCCTGCTTTGGCACCCAAATCCTTTTCTTATGGAATCTCCAAATTCCATCATCTCCTTGTTCTAATTCTTTTATTCGTCCTTTCATTCCTTTGGCAACATCCTCTATTGCTGTTTCTTGAAATTGCCTCAGTTGTTCCATTAAATCTAATTGTAGATTTAATCTGAGAGCACGAACTCGTCTTTGGTTCTCATGATACTTACGACTTAAGGCATCTGCAACTACATTTGCCTTTCCTTCGTGATACTGAATATCACAATCGTAATCACTTAAAATTTCCATCCACCTTCTTTGCCTCATGTTTAACTCTTTTTGTCCAAATATATATTTTAGACTTTTGTGGTCAGTATAGATAGTAAATTTACTTCCGTAAAGATAATGTCTCCAAATCTTAAGGGCAAAAATTACGGCTCCTAATTTTAAGTCATGAGTCGTATAATTTTCTTCGTGCTTTTTCAATTGTCTTGAAGCATACGCAATTACCTTTTTGCGTTGCATTAGCACACATCCAAATCCTAGTTTTGAAGCATCACAATATACTTCAAAATCTTCTGTTCCTTCTGGTAAGGCTAAGATTGGAGCATTGGTTAGTTTCTGTTTTAAGATTGTTGGTGCACTTGTGTCTGTACTTTGTCTGTATTTTGTCATTATACCAAACGATGTCTTTGTTAGTCATGTAAGTTTGACCAAGTCAACCATCCTCCTGGTTTGACTTGGCAAAACAGTCAACACTTTGTTTGTAACATGTCTGTGTCGAAGGATGTGTCATCGAAGGATTGTTTATATCCTTCGATGAGCTCGAAAGATAACCTTCGATGGATAGACCTCGAAGGATATCATCCTTCGAGGTATATGGGATCCTTCGATAGGTTTCAGATCGACAGATGATCTTTCGATCAGTCTATCTGATCCTTCGACCAGACGATCTGTGTTGGGTATATATACCCATGCATTGTGTTCACTTAAATAGGCTAGACACTTGTAGAGAAAAACACTTCAGAGAGAACACACACGAGAGAGAGAGTTTACAGAACACATTTGTAAACATTGAGCTTGTAACCGAACCTTTCATACGTATTAATACAAGTGGTGTTAATCGGTGAAGATTGTGTGTTGTGTTTGTGCTTGTTCTATCTCGGTTTGCATGCTAGCTTGGATTCCGCACTTGCTAGTGTGTTAGACATAACAAGGAATAGGTTTGACCTCAACCTCCGAGGGACCTACAAGTGGTATCAGAGCCGTGGCTCTTTTCCTTGTTAAAAACCGAGTTTTTACAAGACTTTGGAGTGTTTGGACAAAACTCACTTGGTTTTTGCAGCCGTTTTTACTGTTTTTCTCGCTTATCTTTACGTTAAAACGTGTTCTAAACTAACCGGGTGTGTTGCATGACGGGTTGGGTAACTTAAAAACTTGTTTTTGAGGTGTTTGGTAATTTCCGACCAAAATTCCGGCTTCTCCGGTGATCGGTTTCTGGGTTAGATCTATCCTTTTTGGGGTATATTTTATTTGTTTCAAAATCTGCTTTGGCAGAAAGTATGGTCTGAACATACCTTCTGCCGAAAGTTTCTACCAACCCATCAACTTTTTCACCAACCTGTCACATTTGTCAACTGTGTCAGGGCAGTTCGAAAGATATCCTTCGAAGTCGAAAGACCATCTTTCGATCAAAGGAGGTTCGATAGATAATCATCCTTCGAACATCCTTCGAAGTCTGTGACTTATCCTTCGATCCAAGGAATATTTTCGAAGGATACATCTTTCGTTTCACTGCTCTTATTCGAAAGACAAGGATCCTACGATTGGGGAGTCTTTCGAAATCATTGTTCGAAACTCAACAGTAATCTTTCGAACACTGTTGATCCTTCGAACAAGTGTTGATCTTTCGAACTTAGTCTGTTTATATTTAACAAGTTTGTGATTTTCAGGTTTTATTATTCTTGATCAAAAATGAATCCAAGATGGGGTACTCCGGTAAATACAGACATGTATTTTGGTACTCCGTCTCCCGCACCGGTATCTTCTCAAGCTAATGCAACTTCTACCGGTCAATGGGCATTCGTATCAAATCAAACTCCAAGTATTCAAAGCATTCTCTTAAGCGAGAGCGAAACCGGAAGTTTGAATCGGCCTCCAAAGTTGATGCACTTATACGAATATCCAGGATGGATTGATAGATTTCATACATACGTTCTTGGTCAAAATACAGAATTGTGGTTGCGGTTCATCACAGATTTCGATCAAACAATTGAGGTTGCTGCATCATCTGCTGCTACATTTGCAGATCTTACGGAAGATCAGAAGAAGGTCTATGATTTGGAAAAGAAGGCATATGCCATTCTTACTCAGGCGTTAAGTAAAGATATTTATCATCAATTCGTCAGTTACAAGACAACGAAGAGGTTGTGGGACGCATTGAAGACAAGGGGCGTAGGAAATGAAGCGACACGTCAATTGAGAAAAGACCTGCTGAAGAAAGAGTTCGATGGTTTTACTTGTATGGAGAATGAATCTTTAGGAGATTTGACAAGTCGATTTAATCATTTGCTGACTGAATTGGCAAATTTTGGGGTTGTTACAACTTCAGCAGAGATTGTAAAAAGGTTTGCAGATGCGTTGCCACCTCAATGGAATACTTTCTTGGAAATCATGAAGTACAATGGTACTTTAGCTACAACGAGCTTCAACGACTTTGTTCAACTCCTGGAAAACAAGAATCAGGAAGAAACTCTCAAGGCAAAAAGAGTTCCCGTGCCCCAAAATCCTGAAATGTATTATGGAACTTCTAGCACTTCTACAAAGCCTTCTTCACACGCTCAAATTCAAACAGCGTTTGTGTCTAGCACTGACATGTATGGCAATACTATCCAAGTTCCGGTCAAGCCTCCTGCAACAGACATGTATGGAAATCCGCTTGAACCAGCACCACAACAGCAAAGCCAACGACCTATCAGAGCAACTGATATGTTCGGAAATCCATTACCTGTTCGATCTACCGGACCAACAGACATGTATGGGAATCCACTTCCTCCTCAATCTACCGTACCAACAGACATGTATGGGAATCCACTTCCTCCTCAATAGCAAGCTTGTTATGGAAGCACATCCTCTGCTGGTCAACCATCAAAGCCAAATACAGTACGGCTCGACACCTCAAGCTTTTCTAAAGTCAGTGTGGAAGTAGCAAAGGAACACATGGAGCTGCTAAACACTTTGGTGAGCGCATACTGTGGATTAGTGGAAGGTCAGATTGGTAACATTAATCTGACACAAGAAGACTATCAGCAGATCGATAAAGAGGAGATGGAGATGATGGACATCAAGTGGGCCTTTGCCAGTGCTGTTAGGCGAGCAAAGGATTTCATGGAAAGAACAGGCAGAACCAGCTTGGAGAGCAAGAAAGACACCAAGTATGGGTTTGATAAGCAGGCTGTTAAGTGTTTCAATTGTGGTGAACGTGGTCATTTCAAGCGTGAATGTACGAGGCCATCTCAGCATGGAAATCAGAATCCCTTCAGAAATCAAGGCAATCAGCAGAACCAGAACAGGAACAATGTTCGTACGTTGGTACCTGTCAACAACCAGAGTCAAGCGGGACCATCTAATGCCAACCAGGCACTTGTGGTTCAAGTAGATGAAGGCTGTGATTGGTCAATCCAGTTGGGAAATGATGCTCCAGATGGAACAGCGTGTTTTGCTGAAGTCGTTAAGGATTTAAATCACACCAGTGGTGGAGAATCTTCCACCAATGGTGATGAATCTTCTGAGGATGAAGACAGTTCTGGTTATAGTGGAAGCTCAGATGAAGAATCCTCCACTTCAGTCAATGATCAGGTGGATGAGACATCGAGTGCGTCAGTCGATGCGGACATTGATGAGATTTTGGAAGAAGCTGCAGCAGGAACTCAAAGAAGATCTATTTTGGTGGATCAAGCTGCTTATTCTTCGTCTTCTCTCCATTCAGCCTTTATGGCTAATGTCGACAGTTCATCAAGTCAGGTATGTGTCGATGAACCCACTGCTGCTATTTGTGATAATTGTGATAAATTGCATGTTAGATGTGCTGATTTGGATGCAAACATGTCTGAGTTGCAAGGCAAACATGATGCTTTACAAGCTAGTTTGTTTGACTTGCAAGACAAACATGTTTCGTTGAATGATAAGTGGTGTGAATTGCAAAGCAAACACGAGGCTTTGCAAGAGAAATATGATGTGACATTCATTCACAACCAGAAGTTGACCGTTGATCTTTCTAAGTGCACAGAAGCCAACATGTTTTATGAAAACCATGAAAAGGAATTTAAATCGATGATTGAAAAATTAAAGAAAGATAAAACAGAGCTGACAAAAATGGTTTCCAGAAAACAAACTGACATTAATTTGTATATAACTCGTCTTGAGGTAATGCAAAAGGAAATGGCTTGTGTTAAAACTGAAAGTGAGGCGATCCGACTCAAGTTAGACAGTTATTTGAGCTCTAGCTATGTGTTGGATCACATCATTGATGTTCAGAAAGAGAAACGGGATGTCACATGCATAGGTTACAAGAAATGTCCACCACCCGTGAGAAACAATTTTGATGCACTGCCTGATGAGGAGTACAGAACTCACTTTGAACCATCGGTTCCTTTGGATGTTAATGAATTTGCAGCAGGACTCGGATACAAGAAAGAAGTATCATCCGATTCAGATGTGTCAGCAGATACAATTGTAACTGCTGAACAGAATCAGGATCCTCCAGTTGTTGTTGAGGATGCTGATTCTTCTGATGATGAATCTGATGATACTGATTCAGAAAAGTCTGATGCGGTGATCAAAGAAGAGGACATACCTCTTGAGAATCATATTCTATGTGATCCTCCCGCAAAGCCCGCTAAGACTGCTGCAACCGAGTCCTCGTCTGCACAAGAGTCGGAGAGTGTGGATTTGCTGTATACTCTTGTTGGTGATAATAAAATTTATTCAGACAAAGATTTTCCTATTAAGAATGTTAATCAATCATTGATTAGTAAAGTCTTTGAAAATTCAACAAGTAAGTTTTTGGGTAAGAAAGGATCACACATTGTGGTAACGCAGTGCCCTCCTATCCCAAAGGCCGAAGTTAGAAAACAATATGGCAATCAAAAGTTACCAACAGTGAAAAGGCAGCAAAATCATACCAAACCAACAGAAAAGACACCGACTCAAAGCCAAAGGAAGCCGAATCAGAAGAAGAAAAAGAATGTGAACTTTGTGAAATCTAAGGGAACGGACAAAATTGAAACGTATGAAAATCAATCTAACTTAGATTTTGTCAAGAAAGCAACAGTGATGAAAAGGAATGAACCAAATAGTTCAAAACCTAGTACCTCGGGATCACAAAGTTCATCATCATCGGCAAGACGATCACATGATACTTCGGGGTTTGTTGAACGAAGATCATGTTTTGAATGTGGCACAATTGGACACATAATTCGAAATTGTCCGTATCTTCATAAATTAAAAGCCAAAGAAGATGATCCCCGTAAACACAATCACCAAAAGCGATCTGTTTCTGTAAAACAAGATCCCCGACTTGTAAGAGAAAGGGAAAAGAAACAGAAACGTCAACAAGTCAAGGTGATTGAAAAGGCACTTAAAACTGATGTGATTCAAAAACAATTGGTTCCAGTTAAACCAGAAAGTTCAAAATTTTCAAAAACTTCAAACAATCACGAAGTTAAATTTTCAAACAATCAAACTGGTAAATCTCAACAGACATGGAAACCTAAAATAACCACAAGTTCAGGGGGACCATCACAATTTTCGAATCATCAAAGAATAGAAGTTATTGTTGTTGATGAAAATGGAAGACCCAAGACCACAATGGCTTGGGTCCCCATCTCCAACTAATTATGTGAGTTCATGTGCAGGGTGTTCCAGGAGGAACTATCAGTAGTCATTGGATTGCTGATAGTGGGGCATCCAGGCACATGACAGGCGACATGAAGCTTCTCTACGACGTTAAATTTATTAGAGGAGGTTATGTTGCTTTTGCTGGAGATAAAGGCGGATATATTACGGGTGAAGGAATGATTTCCAACGGGGTTGTTAGCTTTGATAAGATCAACTTCGTACAACAACTTGATCACAATCTTCTTAGTGTTTCTCAAATTTGTGATAAGCAGTTCTCAGTACACTTTGATGCAAATGGATGTTATGTGCTGAAACCCGGCTTCAAAATTCCAAAAGAATGGATTCTCTTGTCGGCTCCAAGGATAAATGATCTGTATGTCCTTGATATGAGCCAAGCTATCACAACGTCTGCACAAGCAACTTGTTTCGTTTCCAAAGCCACAGAAAAAGACACAATCTCTTGGCACAGACGAATGGGTCACATTCACTTACGCAAAATGAATCATTTGGTGTCAAATGAATTAGTGGATGGTGTTCCTCTTAAAAACTTCCATCTTCAAGACATCTGTGTCTCGTGCCAGAAAGGAAAACAAACGAAGAAGCGACACCCTACAAAGAAAATCAACACGGTGGCTGTTCCTCTTGAACGTTTGCACATGGATTTGTTCGGTCCTGTCAAGCACAAAAGCATTAGGAATGATCAATATTGCCTCGTGATAACTGATGATTATTCAAGATTTTCTTGGGTGGCGTTCATGGCACATAAGAGCGAAACCTTCGGTATTATCAAAAACTTGATCATTCAGATTGAGAATCTATATAAGTTGAAAGTTAGGCGGATACGTAGCGACAATGGTACTGAATTTAAAAATCATGCCATGGCGGAGTTTTGCACTTCAAAAGGTATTCTTCACGAATTTAGTGCGGCTTATACTCCTCAACAAAATGGCGTCGCTGAACGTAAGAACCGCACATTGATCGAGACTGCTAGGACTATGTTGGTAGAATCGCAGCTGCCCATTCCATTCTGGACTGAAGCTGTGTCCTCTGCATGTTACACGTTGAACCGAGTCCTCACAGTCAAAAGGCACAACAAGACCTGCTTTGAGCTTATTAACAAACGGAAACCAGATTTGTCATATCTTGAACCGTTTGGAGCTCCGTGCACAATAATCGATCCTAATGGAAAGTTTGGGGCAAGAGCAATTGATGGATACTTTCTTGGGTATTCCACCCCGAACTTAAGAGTCTGGAATCTAGAGACTAAAAGGGTCGAGGAATGGTCTGAAGTCAGAGTACAAAGGCACACTTTACCAGTCAAATGTCCTGGTCAGCCTTGGATGTTTGAGTACGATGACTTTTTCAATTCGATCAATGTTGAAGCAGTTGAAGAAAATGCTGCGGCAAGGATGTTTTTCGAGAGTGACAATGCAACAGATTCACCGTTGGTTCGTCCCATTATTGTCAATCAAGAACCATCTTCAGTGAACAATAATGCTCTCGACAATGAGGATTTTCACGATGCTACCGAATTGAACGAATCTTCAGAGGATGATGAATTTCTCGATGCAGATCAAGAAGCTCCAACAACAGCAGTACATGGTACTTCAGAAGGTACTCCTCCAGTGGATGTCCCTAGAACAGCTGAAGCTACTGCATCATCCTCTTCGTCAATTCCGGGCCTTGAATTGATTGTTGATCTCAATCTCAACAATCTGGGTACAAATTTTCCAGTTCAAGATAATCCAGAAACAAGGATTCACAATACCCATCCTCAACAAAACATCATCGGAAATGTTCAAAGTGGCGTTCAAACAAGAAACATGTTGCGAAACAACAACAATGCAGGCTTGTATGCAACTATCAGAGAATCTGGTCAACAAAACGATTGGTCTTTCGCGTGTTATGTCTCACAGGAAGAGCCAAGAACTTGGAAAGAAGCTTTGAAAGATAACTCTTGGGTTGAAGCAATGCAGGAAGAACTGCAACAATTCCAGAAGCTTGGTGTCTGGAAACTCGTAGAGAAACCTGCTGGTTACAAGAAGATTGGTACCCGTTGGGTGTTTAAATGCAAAAAGGATGACCGTGGAGTCGTTATTCGAAACAAAGCAAGGCTAGTCGTTCAAGGTTTTCGTCAGATAGAAGGGATCGACTACAACGAAGTGTATGCACCTGTTGCACGTCTAGAAGCAATTCGGATCTTTCTGGCTTATGCCTCATTCAAAGGTTTCAAGGTATACCAGATGGACGTGAAAAGTGCATTCTTACATGGTGTGGTGGAAGAAGAGGTGTACGTCGAACAGCCTCCAGGTTTTGAAGATCCTATCCATCCCGATCGGGTTTGGTTGCTCAACAAAGCTCTCTATGGTCTTCATCAAGCACCGCGAGCTTGGTACGCAACCTTATCTAATTATTTGCTGGAGAATGGATTTCGAAGAGGTCTTATCGATTGTACTCTTTTCATCAAAGAACAAGATGGAGATCTTCTACTGGTACAGGTATACGTTGATGACATTATATTTGGTTCTACTAATGATGTTTTGTGTAGGGATTTCGAGCGTGTAATGCAGGATAAATTCGAGATGAGTGCTATGGGGGAAATGACTTTCTTTTTGGGCCTACAAGTACAACAAACCGAGTCTGGGATATTCATCCATCAGACTAAATATGTTGGTGACATCTTGAGCCGGTTCCAGATGTCTGATGCAACGCCCATTGGTACCCCATTGCCACAAAATCACGGAATTACTCCAGACTTGAAGGGTGAAGCTACTAGCCCCTCATACTACCGCGCGATGATCGGATCTCTTATGTACCTCACAGCATCAAGACCAGATATTATGTACCCAACGTGCCTGCTTGCCTGATATCAAGTCAACCCGAAGGCCTCACATCTTGCAGCTGTAAAAAGGATTTTTCGTTATTTGAAGGGTTGCCCTGACACCGGTCTATGGTACCCTAGGGATAATAACTTTGACTTGATCGCATTCAGTGATTCTGATTTTGCCTCGACGGCAAATCCACAACGGCTGGATGTCAGTTTTTGGGAAATCGCCTAGTCACATGGCAGTGCAAGAAGCAGACGTGCGTCGCTACATCAACATGCGAAGCTGAATACATTGCTGCCTCAAGTTGTTGCTCCCAAGTCCTATGGATCCAACAACAAATGCGCGACTACGGTTTTGAATTCCTAACTACTCCTATTTACGTTGATAATTCTGCTGCCTTACAGATCACTAGAAATCCTGTGCAACATTCAAAGACTAAGCACATCGAAATTAAGTATCACTTCATACGTGATTGCTTTGAGAAAAGGCTAATCGATGTTGCTTATGTCCACACCGATGACCAACGTGCCGACCTTTTTACCAAAGCTTTTGACAAATCAAGATTTGATTACTTATTACTGGTAAACGGCATTAAGGTCAAGCTAGAGTAAAACCAACATCCGAAAATCATTTTTGTAAATACCTTCGTGTTTTAAATTTGTCTTACTTTATTGATTTTAGGGGGAGTAAATCCAAAATTTGAAAAATCCAAAAACATCGAAAAATTTCAAAAACACAAAAACAATAGAAAAACAAAAATGAGTTTCCTGGCGAGAAAAAGAGAAAATGATAGTACATCAGTGGTCTGTCCAAACCTCTTTAAACCTAAATGAAAAACGATAAGCAGCTCTATATAAGATGTATCGGTAGGCTCACAATCATTTTAAAGTGTGCAGGGTGATATAAACTTAAATCGACTGAAGACCAGGTGGGAACCATTCATTGGCATATGGTCTTAGTACCGAAATTTCGTTTGATAGATTGCCGAGGTTCTGAGATATTCGGTCTTTATGCTGCTTATCATCTGGGTATCATGGTTGTATCTTTTACCGAAAAATAACGGGGACGCAAGTCTAGATCTTCCATGATACCATACATACGTGTACATACTGCATTCGACCTCAATAAGTGATCAACAATCACATGTCCACAAAATAAGTGATAATATATCACATTTATCCGGGAGTCAAGTTCGTCTCTTTGCTGTACGAAAGTACTGACCTGTTCACGGACTTGCTCCTATGCCCTCATGCATCGAAAATCAAGTTCCTCATCAATAAGTGATTATATCACATTGGACTTGTTTTCAAATCAAAATAAGTGAGAATCTCACATCATATACGGTCAAACAGATGATAATCGGTATACTCACCGGTAAGATGAACCCTCGTGCATACCTTGATACGGGAATGTGTCGTGATGTGGATGAACACCGGTCGGTAAGTATAAATCATACCTTAACGTATCCCCTCGCCATGATTACATCTGATAAGTTGAGCTTATGTGGACAACAATACCGATAAATTGTTATAGGATGCTTATCTTAATGTTAACTAATTGAACAACAAGAGCGTTTTGGCATGACCGTACACTGATATGATTCTCTTACCCTCGAAACTCACAAAAAGAATGTCTGTAAATATTTATTTAATGCTTTCATTTTCGGCACCTTTGTATATATTTATTTACTGCTTTCAGTCTTTACATTTGATATATTCAAAAATACCAAAAAGATTTTAGGTGTGTTTTAATATAAACTTTATAAAAGCCAAAAAGATTTTATTTCTATCTTATTCTCGATCGTACGATGTTGGAACTCGAGTCTTCGTTACCTGAAACCTGAACGAAAACCGAAAATGACTAAATCTTCATAAACGGTCGAAATTTGCAAGTGTTGAAAGTTAAAAATTGAAATTGATAAAATTTGTTAAAACTTTCAAACTGTCGGACGGTGTTTTGTTTGAACAATGGTCACATGTGTGTCGTTTGCTTATGATATTCCAGGCAGTTGTTCTCATTACGCGTTTAGATTTCTTGCATGTGCAGATTCTAAAGGCAAGGAGAACATGGTCGATGACAAGCTTCGGAATGAAGACACGACGTGAAGGCACTCAAATGATGAAGATGATCGAGTTGCCGCTGACCATCATCAACACCACAAGGATCTCAATTCATAAAGAACAAGTATTTCACGAGCATAACTCAAGGGGGAGCTTATGTTAAGGGGGAGTTTGTCAACACACTTCCTACATGAAACGGGGAGTTTGTTGGTACACTTTCTGCTTTCAAGACGTGAAGACTTTAAAGATCCTCCGACATTGAAGACTTGAAAAGACGTCAAAGACTTGAAGACACGAGGGACCTACAAGAATTAAGATCGAGATCGAGACAAAGCTACAGCCAAGGGGGAGTTTGTTGGTGCACTTGTGTCTGTACTTTGTCTGTATTTTGTCATTATACCAAACGATGTCTTTGTTAGTCATGTAAGTTTGACCAAGTCAACCATCCTCCTGGTTTGACTTGGCAAAACAGTCAACACTTTGTTTGTAACATGTCTGTGTCGAAGGATGTGTCATCGAAGGATTGTTTATATCCTTCGATGAGCTCGAAAGATAACCTTCGATGGATAGACCTCGAAGGATATCAACCTTCGAGGTATATGGGATCCTTCGATAGGTTTCAGATCGACAGATGATCTTTCGATCAGTCTATCTGATCCTTCGACCAGACGATCTGTGTTGGGTATATATACCCATGCATTGTGTTCACTTAAATAGGCTAGACACTTGTAGAGAAAAACACTTCAGAGAGAACACACACGAGAGAGAGAGTTTACAGAACACATTTGTAAACATTGAGCTTGTAACCGAACCTTTCATACGTATTAATACAAGTGGTGTTAATCGGTGAAGATTGTGTGTTGTGTTTGTGCTTGTTCTATCTCGGTTTGCATGCTAGCTTGGATTCCGCACTTGCTAGTGTGTTAGACATAACAAGGAATAGGTTTGACCTCAACCTCTGAGGGACCTACAAAGATCCTAAAAGCTTCTTCTTGTTTAGGTCCCCAATCAAACTTAACTGCTTTACAGGTTAGCTTAGTTAATGGTACGGCTATCATGGAAAAATCCTTAATAAACCGTCTAGAGTAGCCAGCTAAACATATAAAACTTCTAATTTCCATTGCAGTTTGTGGAACCTTCCACTTAGTAATCGCCTCTATCTTAGCAGGATCTACATGAATGCCTTCGTGATTCACCATGTGGCCTAAAAATTGCACTTCTTGTAACCAAAATTCACACTTCGAGAATTTGGCGTACAACTTTTCTTTTCTTAACAAAGTTAAGAGTGCATGCAAGTGCTGACAATGTTCGTCCTGACTTTTTGAATAAATAAGTATATCATCTATGAAGACAATTACAAATTTATCCAAATACGGTTTACAGATCCTATTCATCATGTCCATGAATGCAGCAGGTGCATTCATTAATCCCAAAGGGCATGACTGTAAACTCGTAATGACCATACCTAGTTTTGAAAGCAGTTTTAGGTATGTCTTCCTCTTGTACTTTCAATTGATGATATCCGGAACGTAGATCAATCTTAGAAAAATATCTAGCTCCTTGAAGTTGATCGAAAAGATCATCAATCCTAGGTAATGGGTATCGATTCTTAATTGTAACCTTATTCAATTCTCTGTAATCAATACACATTCTCATTGAACCATCCTTTTTCTTAACAAACAATACTGGTGCTCCCCAAGGGGATGAGCTAGGTTGTATGAAACCTTTGCTTAGTAATTCATCTAATTGCTTTTTAAGTTCTAACATTTCTGTGGGTGCTAACCGATAAGGTGCCTTAGCTATCGGTATAGTTCCTGGAATTAGATGAATCCTAAATTCTACCTCCCTATCTGGTGGTAATCCTGGTAATTCTTCTGGGAATACCTCTGGGTATTCTGAGACTACAGGAATTTCCTTAAGTTCTTTACCCTTAGTGCTAATGATTACCGAAATCATATACACTATTCCTTGCTTTCGTTCATAATTAGCAACTTTCATTACTGATATGAACTTCATAGGCTTACGTGGTTTATCTCCTGTAATCACAATTACTTCTCCGGTGGGTGCCTGAATTTCTATAGAGTTCTTATCACAGAGAATTCGAGCATGGTTGGCTACTAACCAATCCATTCCTAACACAATATCAAATTCGGCTAATTTCATAGGTAATAGATTTGCAAAGAATTTATGACCTGAAAGTCCTATTTCTATATTTTGCAAAACCTTATCTATTTTAACTGAATTCCCATCAGCCGTTTCGACTGTAAAAATCTGCCTAATATTGGTTAAGGGTATATTGAGAGCTTGGCAGAATGAAGTATTGATAAAACTTTGGTTTGCACCAGAGTCAAATAATACTTTGGCGTAAATGTTGTGAACTAAGAACGTACCAGCTATCACATCTGGAATCATTTCGGCTTCCTGAGTAGTTAACTGAAAGGCTCGAACATTCTTCTTAGTAGCTCCGTCGGCTGTCTTGGCTTTATTGTCTGCTGCTTTGACCAATTTAGGACATTCTATCCGGAAATGTCCCATTTCTCCACAGTTGTAGCAGATTAGAGATTTTTTTTCTGCAATTCTCCTCTTGATGTCCCGGAATTTTGCAAAAATTGCAATATCCCTTGCATCTTCCAAAATGCTTCTTTTTGCAATTTTGACAGAACGGCGAAGTTGAAGATCGCCCTGTTCCTCTTTTCTTGAAGTTACTATTATTACCCATACGAAATCCCTGGGTAATTTTCTGAGCCAGTTCCTTCTTTTTGTCTTCTTCTCTTGTGCGCACCAATTCATCAGTTAGGGTATTAGCTAATTCCACAGCATTGTCAATAGTGCGAGGTCTCGCAGCTTTAACGATATTGCGGATTTCACTAATCAATCCCCAAATATAACGAGAAATGAGTACCGGTTCTGGCGAAGCCAGTGTTGGTACCACTCTAGCATATTCGAAGAATGTCAAAGTATAACCGCGACAATCTACACCTGTCATGCGATGATTTAGGAACTTATTTGCCATTTGATCTTTTTCATATTCGGGACAAAATTTTCTTTCTGCAAGACTCTTGAATTCTTCCCATTTCATGGCATAAGTCCTATTTCTTCCTTTAGCCTGTAGCACCATGTTCCACCATTCTAGCGCCCCTTCTTTGAAAAGATTTGATGCGTACATAACCTGATCATCCTGAACACATTTACTTATGGTAATTACTGCCTCGGTTTTCTCTAACCAACGCAGTGCGGCAGTCGCTCCTTCATTGCCTGCAAACTCAGTGGGTTTACAAGCAAGAAATTCTTTATAAGTGCAACCAGGTGTTGCAACTTTCATTTTATTAGGGAGCGGAGCTTGCCGTGGTTCATTATCATGATTATCATGATCATTGCCTCTGTTTACGCTATTACTGAAGTTATCTTCAGAAATACGTTTGCTAGGAACGATTTGTTGAGGTTCAGCAGGTTTCTGGACAGCAGCGACTATTGCCGGAATAGCATTGGCTATCCCTTGAGCAACGATATTTTCTATATCTTGCCTAGTCATATATTGATCCCCCGGTTGTTGTTCAGATTGGTTAACCTCATTAACTGGTTCATTATTAGGGTTTTCCATCTGATAATATATATAATTTATTAGTATCAAATAAATAACAATTATACAGAGTTCATAACACCAATATAGTCAAAACTATCGATTTCTCGATTTCCATTTATATTTAATAGTATCCATCAATACACACTATTATCTTACAATTTTTTTTTTAATTGTAGTTATTTTACAGACTGATTTTACTTATTACTATTACACAACCACAGTTCCATAACTCCCCTATCCTTTGTCAGTTGATTTTCTAGTAACGGCGTTCCGTCTTATCGTAATTCCAGGAGATTTGTCCCAAAATCTCTTGGATCCTATTCCCAGCATTCATTAGTTCTTTGTCAAAATGACGGAGTTCAGCCATATTCTCGTTACTCATTGGTGGATTTGATAAAGATTCTGGATTGAACTGAGGAAAAAGCTTATAGGGATGGTTTTGTAACTGTATTTCATTAGTCAACCATTCGTCTATTTGTGAGTGGATTGAAGGGTTTGGAATATCTGGTTCTAAGTTCATTGGTAGTTGTGTTTCAAGAGAGTGAATAAAATCATTTTCATTAACAGACTTAATAGTATCATAGCTTGTTAATATCAGATCTAGTTCTTCCTGAGATGGTAATCCCTCAATTTGCTTAGAGCTTTCCCCAATTTCCATTTTCTTAGGCTTGGGTTTCTCGAGAGGTGAAGCGTTGAATTCTATAGGTTCTTCTATGTCTGGTATATATCTATTGAAATCTCTAGAAACCTCTATTCTTACCGGATAAAGATTTAAATTCTGAAGGGCGTCAGACAAGTCACTCATGCTGTTTAGCAAAATACACACAATTACTAAGTTAAAAATCATAACAAAATTTTATAGAAAAACTTTTAAATATTATTTCATATTGGGTAACTACGAATCAACCGAATATGAAAACATACTAGGTTTTTATTTGTAAATTTATTTATTTATTTACTGAATCAGGTTTCTGGCTTATATTTAATAAGGGTGCTAAAACTTGAATCAATTTATTTAAGGATTTGCATTAATTGCTACATTGGTTATATAAAGATCTACCCATACTGTACAAAATTAGTCAGATAATAAAACATATAATCACAAAATAGCAATTAATAAAAAAAAATTAAGTATTTTCTAAATACTTAATTGGCTTAAATCAGTGGCTCGATCAGTGGCTCTGATACCACATTTTTCTGTCACGGCCCCCGACCCAGTTTTACCCGTTTCAGGAGCCGCGGGACAGAAATCCCGTGGTATTTATTTAATTGAGTTTAACAGCGGAAGTTTATCATCAGGATCTTTTTAAAACTGAAATATTTCCCGATTATTTTATTTCACAACTCGGGATAAAACCCGGTAATTTAAAATCATATGATTTCAAGAAGAAATCTTTTATTTTACAAAACATGCTTCTTTATTTTATACTGAGCCACTTCGTTAAGCTGGTAGTGCTACTTGGCACTTTTCCTGGATCACAACAGATTACCTGAAACATGTTTGAAAAAGGTTTTGTCAGCGGGAAATACTGAGTGAATCATTCTATTTATTAAAACAACCTGTTCGTTATAATTTACAGTATTAAGAGCGATTACAATTGCCTCATCTTTTAAATTAACTGATCCAGTTGTCACTTTACCGGACTGTGACTGTGGACATATCACTTGCTGGGGCCTTTCACCCACAAGTGATAAATAATTAGTAGCTATGTGCACATCCCCCCACATACTGGCAGTAATTTCAGATAACAAAGACTTAATCCCTGTAACTATAACTTTGATAATAAACATGCTTTTGAAAGTAATTTGATAAAAAGAGAATGACTCACATTGCAGATTTAATTTGAGCAGAGTTTAGCCTACTGATTAGCCTTTTAACCTAAATTAATAACAGGCACACAATTCTGGGTTAGTAATCAATACAACATTTACGATAACTCACGAGATCAAACCCTCACAACGAATGACAAAGTGCGATACTTAAACATCCATCGAATTAACGACGAATGACAAAGCATAAACCCTGATATGGGCAGCACTTAAACATCCATTGGATATTGATCGATCGGACAATGAATCGTAATAGCGATCGAGTTATTACCCTGATTGCGGCGTCGATTAGTGAATCGTGTGTGTTAATTGTGGTAAACAGAAGATATCTCGACGTATAATTTGAGTTTTATCGTCGTTTCAGTGCCCAAATTCGATTGCCAAAGTCCTCTATTTATACCCAGATTTTGACCAGCCTTGCGCACCGCAAGCCTAATACCCTTACGGTGCGCAAGGGACACGTAAAGGTCATAGGGTTGCCACGTGTGGGACTAGGCCTGCTGACTTGATGAATTTCATTAATTCGATTTTGACAGCACATAATTTAGATAATCGTAACTAGGAAATACCCCCCCTGAGTTTTAGGGGCCCTGATCCTGATTCTGATTGTTCTGAAAATTTTAGGGTTTGCGCAGAATCACTTGGGTGTCTTAATTAGGGTTTCCTATTGGTCAAATTAATTTAATAAATATGACTTTTTATGAGAGTTGTTACATAATGTTTTTATTTCATGTGTTATTTACTAAATAAACAATCCTATCTATATCAATCTTCAAAAAAAAAAAAAACAATCCCATTTTATCAACCCTAATTTCGACATTCCTTATATGTTCATTACACCATTTCTCATAGCTTTAATTAAAAAGATCCTTAGATGAAATAAAAAGACAAAATGTTCATATAAATGAGAAAACAAATAGTTCAAATGTAACATCCTCCATAAAACAAGATCCTAGAACCTGATCCGTTTTAACCCAAATTCGAACATAAATATTTTGTCTTTATTGTTACTTGTGATTTTTAGTTTTTGTTAAATCTTCTTGTTATTTATTGTCTTAATACATTAAAAAATACTAGCAGGAATGTCCGCGCGTTGCTGCGGGTAAGTTTTGGTAGATAAGTGGGCATGTTAAATGACTTTAATGCCCTAATGTAGACCCCACATGACATGAGTTAATTGGGTCGGCTAAACGGATATATCCTCAAATCTCAAATTTGTCCAAACCTACAGAAAACATAAAACCTACTCCCAAACCCGAACACATACCCAAATATCCAACCCCAAACCCGCCCCAATAGTAATCCCCGAATATTGAAACGAAAACGTATCCTACTTGCCATAGAGCATCTAGCCAAGAGCATTCATCCGATTAGATTGCAAACCAACACCATAAATATTGCTTTTGTTATAAATAACTTTAGACCGGAAGCTAAATGAAAACCCCGAAAGTTTGCCAAAGAACCATTGTCAATAAAATAGCATCATCGGCACAAAGAGATGAGAGACAACCGGACCCATTGGAAAAAGCAATACCATGAAAAATTCCTGAGTCTATGCTGGTAAAACTGTGTACAGATTGATTGAGATACAGCTTGTCAAATTTTATGCTTGAGTAATCAGATAAAATAGAGTCGAGATCGATCTGAGCTTTAGATATAGAGCTCGGTACACTATTCATTTTTGCACTTGGAAATGAGCTAATTGCATTTAGAACTGCACATTCATGATTAGCATTGTGTGGTATAACCTCTCAAAAGACGCGCAAATGATACAAAATTTGTATTACAAATATTAACCATATGTGAATAGTCTAATAGCATATAACTTCTTATCTAATGTTAAGAAAAACTTCCAACTTACAAAAGGGACCAAAAGAAATTCTTATTGTGGCGTATGAGATTTGGCCATACCCACCCAAGCCATAATTCCAACTGCAAGAATTATCCATCCGCATATATCATACTTCAAATCACTGCTCTTCTTATTTGCAGGTTTCTATAACACGTAACAATAATATAACAATATATGTAAGCCCACATCAAAATATATGTTCTTGATATATTACACAATTAATACAGTTTTTAAAACCAAGAATAAAGCAAACACTCGAAGTGGCAAGTCAGGAAGAGCGAGTAACAAGCCATAACGGGTTTGGGTTGAAACAAGTAATGTTGGGTTGATCAGCTAACACTCTTTTGTCTTTCTCATTAAAGATTTAAAAAAACTATGTTGATACATATTATGTGGATACGGCTCGGATCGGTTCGACTCGGCTACGAAGTGAAGGCCGTAGTCAAGACATCCTCCTGTCTTGACTCGGTATGCTGATCACTCATCAACACCACAAAGATCTAAAGTATTGAAGATCAGAAGATTCACAAGCATAATCAAAAGGGGAGTTTATTGATACACTTCCTAAATGAAAACGGGAGTTTGTTGATACACTTTCTATGTGCAACACGTGAAGCCTTTGAAGATCCTTTCCAAGAGAATGAACCATCAAGAGATGGAGAACCAGATTACGAACCTCGTGAGCAGCATCCAAGGGGGAGTTTGTTGATACATATTATGTGGATATGCTCGGATCGGTTCGACTCGGCTACGAAGTGAAGGCCATAGTCAAGACATCCTCCTGTCTTGACTCGGTATGCGATCTACTTTGTATCGAACGATGTAAATGCAACTGCGTGTGTGCAGTTTGCATATTAGACTAGTTTATAGTGTTAAGTGTTTGTCTGTTTGTTTGTTTTGGCCCAACATCTCCAAGCCCAACATGAAGACAGAAGCCCTTGGCCCAAGCCCAACATGTTTGGCGAAATCCCTTTCTGGCCAAACATGAATATGACGAAATCCCTTTTGTGGTGAAAACACCTTGTGGTGAAAACACATGGGACGAAATCACCTTGTGTGACGAAATCCCTTGGATTTCGTCCAATACTTTGATTTCGTTGATGGGATTTTGTGGGCCTCTTGTTTTCGTCATGTCTTCACTATATATACCCAGACAACAGACAGAAACACTAACGGAAGTCTGAATAGATTTCGGAGAGCGAACACACTGAGAGTTTATGAGAGCATCTTGTAAACATTGCTTTGTAATGGTTTCATACGCATTAATACAATGGAGTGTTAATCGTTGAATCTTTGTGTTTGTGTTCGTAACTTGGTTTAACTTACCCGTTTGGTTTCCGCACTTTCGGGTTTGTCGGAAAACAGGAATAGGGGTTACTCGATCTCTGGGTGGACCTACAAACTAAAGCACTAATCACGATAATCTAAGTTTTTGAATAAAACAACCGAAGAGTTATTAAGCATTAAAATAGATTTTGAATGGTTTTCAAAGGGTGTTAATAAAGCCACACCCTTAAATCTTGTTTTCACACCCTCTATACGGGTCGTTTAGGGTTATACGGCCCGTATAGAATATTCTGACATAACAAATATTGGGTCGTATAATGCTATACAACTCGTATAGAAGGAGAAAATATTGGGTCGTATAACATTTTATTCGAGTCGTATAATATTATATGGGGTTTGGGCCATATAACGCTATACGGCTCGTATAGATGGAGACAAAAAAAAACATTCTCGGCATTTTTTTTGTGCAACATTCTCCTATACAACCCGTATAACTCTATACGGGTCGTATAGGTGTAGGGGTGTGAAAATAAGATTTTTTGAGGTGTGGGCATAGTAGGAGCCTTTTCAAATTGTTTGACTCAGTCCCCATTTAGCTTAAATTATTCGACCTGACCTGTTTGAGGCAGAACATGACACAAATCAACTCATTCACAAGCAAATGGGTCAAAATTTCCACCTTTAACAAATACCAAAAAGAAACTACAACCTTTACCTTTGATGAAGCAGCAGGTCCTGGACCTAAAGGCGGTTGGGGTTGATTAAACACTCCTTGTTTGACGATCTCGTTGTGCAAATCAGGTGCCTGCAAGGTTTTCGATCAAAATTGTAACAAACTCAGCAAAAGTAATTCACAGAGCTAAAAAAAAAGATTCACAATTTCGATAGAGAGTTACCAACTCTTTATCCAATAAAAAGCTATTAATAAATTTACATATACAAAGTAAAATTAAAATGTAGCAACGGTAGTTAAATACCTTAGAAGAGTTAACCAATGATTGTAGATAATGTTCATTCCCTGGACACCTACACAGCAAATATGATCATGCAAGGCAAAACAAAAAGAATCTATGTACAAAAAAAAAAAAAAAAAAACAAAGTTCACACAATAACAACAAACAAACCTAATCTTTGCACTTTCGGTAAACAATCAACGAATCCATCACCCAAATGGAGTACACCACACTCCTAGTTCTAGAACTATCAAAATCAAATTAGCATTTTCAAACGTTCCAATTTCACAATTCCTCGTGAATTCCACCCAAATTCACAACCGTAGATCAAAACCTAAACCTAAAAACAATCTAACTGAATGAGATTCATTAAAATCAAAGATCTGGATTCAACCAACAAAAAATAGAGGTATGATATGTCGGTGCTTATTTTATGAAGCTCAACATTTTAGATATCATACCACCAGTTTGTTGGCCTGGATCTTGACCAGTTCGTTGATGAAATTACAATACCACCACCAAAGATCTCGGACGGAAAACTGAACCCCACCTATCGCGCGTGGCACACCACGATCAAATTCTCCTCGGAGCCCTTTTTGGCAGATGCTCCGACACCGTCCAACCAACGGTCTCCTCTGCCGGTACCTCTCATCAACTACATCATTGTATTCGTTACTATCAGAGTACCATTTGAAATATGGTTGTTACTTTTTTTTATTCACAATAGTAGTTTCAATTTGACGAAAGATTACAAAAATATATCACAATCATAAAATTAAAAGATAAGATTAAAAAAACAGTTATTATGGGCACATAGTTGTCTCCAGAATCCACACTTATTTGTGGTATAATGCGTTTGTAATATAAGTGTGCTATAAAATCTTAGATATCATACTGAAAAGTAGCAATAATTTGTGGTAAAAGATAAATCCTTACCACTACTATGGCAACAGTAGGGCATTCTCTCGGTAAGAAACCAATTCCAAGCTGAAATGCAGAGGGAAAATCAAATATAGTGTCATTATTGCAAACTTGGTCATAGATTTAATAAAATCCAAGTAAGGGTGAGGGTGTTTAAAAGATGTCAATTACGTGAATGTAGAAGTTAAATAACCTGAATTGGAAGAGCAATCAAGCCACCACAACAAACTCCAGCAAAGAAACACTTGGGTGATATATCCTGAATAAAACAAGAAGCTAGGTATACAAAGTTTTTCTTTAAACAGTAAAAATAAGCTTATGAACAAGATGTTAAAAAGTAAAATGTCATTGCATAAAAACAAATGTTCACTTACCAGTGCCCCAACAAAGAAATTCCAGAATATGATCCATTAGAACTTATAAGAGAACAAGTAAAGATGTATTGAACATTGGTTACCTGTAACAATGGTTGTGAGATCAATTGCATCACGCCAAATCCACTAAATACTTGACCTACCTTCAAAGTAAATAGATTCTGCAGCAATAGAAGCGAGTTGGGGGAAAATCAACAACCCTAGCTCCTTTTGTACCAGTTTAGATGGAGCGTCTATGCCATATTTAAGGTGTAAAACATTCAATTCTGAAACGATGGCATTCAATGATTTGAAATGATGATTTTCAATTGTTTTAAACTGATGATTTTCATTGATGAGGGTGCTGAGCGTAGACATTAGTGAAAGGTGATGAAGACAACAGGGGTATTAAGGGGAGAAATCCCAATATTGCCCTCTAAGTGTCTTAAAAATTTGGAACTTGTCCCAATTTCCCCCTTTAAAATGGCTTGCTTCATTTGTATATGTAGCTTCAAAACTTGTATACATGGTAAAATTACCAAAAGGGTAAAAAACCCAGTTTCCTTAATAATCTATCTATACTTTCTATAAAAGGAGAAATCCAAGTGACATAAGAAAAGCTGATGTGTCAGCTTGAGAGCATGTCCAACAAGGCTTTTCTTATGTCATTATTACATCATAATGCCTAATATTAGAAGACTTTAAAATTCAAAGTTGGCCCACATTTAAGATGCAAAGGTCTGCTGAGGAAAGGTCTGCCCATGTTAAGCCTAATTTAAGATTTAAAGGTCTGCTGAGGAAAGGTCTGCCCATGTTAAGCCTAATATAAAATAACATTTAAACTTTTGTTTAAACATCAGTTCCCAATAAACATCTGTCAAGATTCAAAATTCTGGCTTCACATTCAAAATTCAAAATTCAAACCATATATTCTAATCCTATAAATAAGGGTTAATAATCTGGCTCCACATTCAAATCTCTCCTGCTTACATCTGTGAGCGTATCTCTCCATCTCAAATGCATCTTTCTCGTGATTCAGCCGCTAATCTCCGATTACACTTCTTTGTTCGAATGTTTGTTGATTATGTTTACATGTTATCATTCTAGTATCATTGTTCCAACATCGTCGTTTCAATGAAGCTTCCCATCACACATCAACCTTTCAATATCGATGTTGCAACATCGTGAAAAGTTGCATGTGCTATCTTCTTTGATGGGAGAGTTGCATTGTTGGATTTTAGGTAAAACGAAAGTCAGGTTTTCTTGTGTCAGTAAGATTTTCTCCTTTTATAGAAAGTATAGATTCGTGCAATATCGTGAAAAGTCACATGTGCTACAACAGTTGAGAAGAGAACTTTACATGTTAGGTTTGTTTCTTATTTTGATTAACTGTTGATGATGTTGAGTGTTTTTATAGACACTGACATTTTAGAATATGTTAAGATGCATGTTTATATTATTAAAACAAACTACTACATAGAAAAATACAAATTTAAAGAAATTTGTATAAAGTATTACACGCTAGAGTTAACACTTGCTAGGATTTCGTAGACTCTGGCCTTTCTCCATGTGATTTCATGTTCTCTTTTGATTTTCAGGTCAGTTAGCATGTTGCATATTTTCTGATCCTGTTTTAGAAGTTGTGTCAGAAACTCTTCTGCATTCTTCTGGAACTCTGATGGAGGAGAGTGGAGGACTTCATCGAGCAATGCTATGCTGTTCCAGGTTTTGTTGTAATTAGTGTCATTTATTATGTCGACTTTCCTGTTTAGTTCTTCGTCTGTTCTTTGTTCTTTGAGTGACCACATGGAGAACTGTGTTTTAACATTGCTGGTGTCTGACCAGTGGTAGAAGCTGAAGTTTGCCATGTAGATTTTTTGTTGGTTTTCTGATTTGGAACAATTTTTGACGGAAAGTGATTTGTAGGACAATTTGTTGATGTTTTGAATCAAAAGTAATCATCGGTCTTTTATAGAGTTTAAAAACGTGTCTACATGGTAAATCAAGAGGTTAATTGTAATTGTGATAATCTGCTTTTGTTCTTTGAAGTTCGACATTTTGTCCCTTGGGTTTCTTGGTATTTAATTTTACAGTTTTCCCATTAAAGTTGGGGTTTGAAAAGGTTTTTGCATTAAAAGATTGTTGTTTTGAAATATACATTAATATGTTTATATTAAATGTACACGTTTTCATAATACCAAATTTCAGTATATAAACTCATACTCACTTCACCTGTTTTTCATCACGTTTTCCTACGAAGATATCATACTTTCAGGAAAGTCGAGTAATATAGTTTATTCAAATGGCGTCATTCTCAAATGCAAAATCAGATGATTTAAAGCAGCGTTTTGTCAGGCAAATCGAGGAACAGGTGTATGAAGATAGGGCTACTCTTCAGAGTTGAAGAGATGTTTTGATGGATTGCAAGTTGGCCTGTTCACTAGAGAGCAGGTTTCTAGAGATCTTATGCGGATGCCTTCAACCTCCGTTCGTGAGCTTTGTGTTGTCAGTAATATAGAGTGCGGTGATAGAGACGTGGAGTTCATGGCGATGTTGAAGGACATACATAGAGAGGTTCAGCAATCGATGGAGTTGAAGCTAAAGTTTCTTAATTCTTGCTGTTATTGTTAGATTTGAGCTTTAATGTTGTTCAGTATGTGATGTAATTATTGGAGTTTTAGTTTTAATGTCATGAATAAATTTTAATTTTAAGAATCTATGTTATGTTTTGTTTTTACTTATTTAGTGTTTGAGTAAGATTTAGATTATGTTGATGTTGAATTATGTTTGAACATCTGGTTGGTAAGTCAACAGAGGTTTAATAGTATCAAGGGTTGGTTTGATGGTGAACAGATGAGTGCAAAGATAAAACAAATGTTTAGAATTTGATCATTGATAGCAGTTTTTTGAATAATCTGTGCTCCTGCAAATAACAGAGAGTCAATACTTCGAGTTGTAAAAGGTCTGTTGTAGTTAAAGTTTGGCAAAAGAGAACATCTGCTGATGATGAAACAACGGTGTATTCTAACGACTGTTGATACTAACAGTGGTTGGGCTAATGATGAATAAGTATTATTATATAACGTCTGCTATAAGTATTATTCTATAATTTTGTTTATTAATAACAGTTTTTTGAAAGAATTTACGGTATATTTTGGTGTTATAAAATGTTTGTTGTAGCTAAAGTCTGACAAAAGAGAGCATCTGCTGATGAATAAATGTCTGAAGATGCAAAGGTCTGCTATGGGTCAACAGATGTTAACAAACAACAGATGATATTCAATCTTAAAATACTTAACAGAGGATTTGATACTAACAGTGGTTGGGCTAATGATGAATAAGTATTATTATATAACGTCTGCTATAAGTATTATTATATAATTTTGTTTATCAACAACAGTTTTTTGGAAGGATTTACGGTATATTTTTGTGTTATAAAAGGTGTGTTGTAGCTAAAGTCTGACAAAAGAGAGCATCTACTGATGAATAAATGTCTGAAGATGCAAATGTCTGCTATGGGTCAACAGATGTTAACGAACAACAGATGATATTCAATCTTAAAATGCTTAACAAAGGATTTGATACTAACAGTGGTTGGGCTAATGATGAATAAGTATTATTAGATAATGTCTGGTATAAGTATTATTATATAATTTTGTTTATCAACAACAGTTTTTTGGAAGAATTTACGGTATATTTTTGTGTTATAAAAGGTGTGTTGTAACTAAAGTTTGACAAAAGAGAGCATCTGCTGATGAATAAATGTCTGAAGATGCAAAGGTCTGCTATGGGTCAACAGATGTTAACGAACAACAGATGATATTCAATCTTAAAATGCATAAAAGAGGATTTGATACTAACAGTGGTTGGGCTAATGATGAATAAGTATTATTATATAGCGTCTGGTATAACTATTATTATATAATTTTGTTTATCAACAACAGTTTTTTGGAAGAATTTACGGTATATTTTGTGTTATAAAAGGTGTGTTGTAGCTAAAGTCTGACAAAAGAGAGCATCTGCTGATGAATAAATGTCTGAAGATGCAAAGGTCTGCTATGGGTCAACAGATGTTAACGAACAACAGATGATATTCAATCTTAAAATGCTTAACAGAGGATTTGATACTAACAGTGGTTGGGCTAATGATGAATAAGTATTATTATATAGCGTCTGCTATAAGTATTATTATATAATTTAGTTTATCAACAACAGTTTTTTGGAAGAATTTACGGTATATTTTGTGTTATAAAAGGTGTGTTGTAGCTAAAGTCTGACAAAAGAGAGCATCTGCTAATGAATAAATGTCTGAAGATGCAAAGGTCTGCTATGGGTCAACAGATGTTAACGAACAACAGATGATATTCAATCTTAAAATGCTTAACAGAGGATTTGATACTAACAGTGGTTGGGCTAATAACAGATGTTAGACTAACGACTGTTGAGTTACACCGATTGAAAAAAAAAAACAGTTTTTGAAACTTCTGCTTGCCTAAAAATACATCCACTATTAAAGGTTACCGTCTGTTGTCATAATTTCTGTTTATCCTAATGATTGTTGATTTACTAAACTACTGACTGTCATCCATTATGACAATAGAGGTTCTGACGTGGACATATGTTAGCTAAAAATAAAACAACTGCTGAAAGTTATCATCTGTTCTCATAACTTCTGTTTATCTAACGACTGTTTGACTCACATTGTTCCCAACGACCAACAGAGGTTTCCAAACAACTGTCATCGGTTGTCGCAAGAGAGGTTCTGACGTGGACAGCTTTTAGCCATCAAATATTTGTAACTACTGCCATGTCAGCATTCACTACTTCTCTCTATATAAAAGCTGTTTCATCCCTAAATCGAGGTTCTACCACTGCAGTCTTGAATTCAAAATTCTCAAAAACAGTTTCCAACATATTAAAAACCCTCCAATTTAAACTCTGTTTCATCTCCAAATCACCTTCTTTTCCGATCATGTCTCTGAACATCAAAAGCCCTCACAACTACCTCCCTATCTTCGAGAAAACCAGCAAAAATACTAGCTATCACTCAATAATTGACCTTTTAACGTCATCGAAATACAAATCAATTCTTACTGCCGATGCTCCGGTTCATAAAGAAACACTCCGACAATTTTGGTTTAATGCTGAAATAGAGGCTGAAGATAATAATCCAGTTGCCATCACATCTAAGGTCGGGGAAAGTGTGGTACGAATTTCTCCCTTTACAATTTCCACTACATTTGCATTGGACGATTTGGGAGGTAAGAACAACTTTGAAAAACTTGAACTTCATACAGAGTTCATTGAAAGAGGGTATGATGCATAATTAAAGGAAGTTACTATCTACAAACGAAACTTCCATCAGCCAATGAAAATTTTGTTTCATACTCTTTTAATTTGTCTCTCAGCCAAGACCACCGCATTTAATGAGATACCTTTGAACATTCAGTCTTTCGGTTATGCTATTTTAACAAAATCTGATTACAATTTATCACAAGCACTGTTTTCTGATTTGTTGAATAATGTGAAAAATGTGAAAAAATTGAAAAGAGGTGTTCGTAGTAATGCTTTTCTGTTGTATCCAAGACTTCTAAGCTACTACCTACGAAAACAAGTGTCACAAACAGATTTTGAACAAGGTGTAGCTTTTCAAATAAATAGTCTTACAAGTAAAACTTTTACTAAACTTATGGATAAAGAGTCAAAAGTTTCAACAGCTGAAACAAATGGAGATGAGCCTGTTTTAGATGCGTCCGCATCAGTTGCTCAAACTTCTGTTGTTGAGCGAACTGCTCCTGGTGATCATGACACCACAACCGGTGTTGTGAAACACACACTAGGAAAACGCAAAAAGAAAGCTGTCAAATGCAAAAAGTCCATCAAAACTAAACAAAATAAAAAGGTTCCTCTGGAAGATGAGATCCCAGAGGTTAATGCAGTGGCAACACAAATGTCACTTGAAACCACTGCTGCTACTTCTTCAGAGTTGTTGGAAAGATCTCAACCCATCCAAACTCCTCATGTATTGTCACAAAAGGATCATGTTGTAAGTACAGGGACACCACAACATAAAGTAGACCTTTCATATGAAAGTATGTTTAAAAGTCCCTCTCCTAGGGCAATCACTCTTTCTACACCACAACCCTCGGCTCAAGTTCCATCAACAATATTACCTTTGTTTGAAGCAATTGAATTTCAGAAAGAAAACAGTTCCTCTAATGCACACATTACTGAGAGTAGATCGCAAAAAATGACTGTGTCTGAACCAATTCAATCTCCTATCCTACAAACAATTGAGGAGGTTATCCCCGTTGAGTATTACAAAACTCTTGGTGGTAGTTCAAGTGGAGCAGCCACTACAACTGTTGAACCCATTGGTGATCAGTTGGACAGTGGTTACATCATTAAGACTCCCTTGAAGGCAACTTCTGATGAGGTTACAACTGTAATCTCTGCTTCAGTGGGAAGTCCCCAGAACGAAGAAAAAGGGGCATTTGTTTCTGATGATATGGAGACTTCTCCTATTATCAAAACAAATACAACCACTACAGATGGGAATTTAGATGATCCTATTAAAGTAGGTGATGAATTAAGTTATAAGGATTTGACGGTTAGAGTGTCTACCATTGAAACAGATGTTGCTGAAATGAAAGAATTGATTAAGCAGATGATAGAGCTTTTTAAAAGTCAACCTACCAGACAGGAAATTGCCAATGAGCTTTGGAATTCTATGCAACCCATCCTTCAAGCTCAGAGGAATTTAGCTGATAGTAACCGTAATTTCAGTTTGGAATTTATCAGAAATTTGGTTGATGCCAGGTATAAAGACACACAAGCAGACATTATGAACATTAAGGAACATCTGTTGGAACTTACTGGCTCCACCTCTACATCAATATTTGAGAAAGATGATGATGATGATAATGATGCCAAAAAGGGGGAGAAAGATTCATTGAGAAAGTTGCCACCAGATTCAAAAGCTAATCCTACAGAAATTGTATCGCCTGCTCAACCTAAATCCCAACCTTCTCCAAAAAAACCACTACAAAAGAAGGAGAAAATATCTTCCACACCATCATCACCTATTTTGTCAATAGATGTTGGGAACACAAAAGTATCAGCAGATGTTTACCAAACAGCTGCTGAGACACCAGTTGTTTCAGCAGAAGTTTCCCAAACATCTTCCATGATCATTTTCACTACACCAACCACAATCCAACCATCTCCAACGTCAGAAAGATTTCCCATACATTCATCTTCACTACCAAAACATTCTCCTTCACCAGAAATCATCTCCACACGTAAGAGAAAAACTCATATCGATAGAATCACGAAAAGGAACAATGATCCTCTGGTAAAGCCAACTCAACCTAATTGGAAGAAAGTCAAAACAGTGGATTCAGATGAGGTATTGAAGTTTAAAAGAATGAGAGCAGAGCTTGTGGCTGCTGATTATGGTCCAGTTAGATCCATTGTCAGATGGTTTAAACTGAAGATAGTTGAGTCCTACAAAAAGCTAGAAGAAGTTAGAGCTGAACATTCAAATGTTCTTCAAAACTCAGTCTATCCTACAACTGCTGCTCAGTCTCCAAAAATCGGTACTTCGAAAAACCTTCTCTCATCATCTGATTTGTCTGAATCAATTGCAAATTTAGTTAGCAAGCCACAATCACCAAACTCATCTTCAATAATTCTTTGCCCAAGAAAACCAACTGATCCAAAAATAGTAAAGTGGAAGTTATGCTCAAAAACCCAATTATTGACTTTGATCAGATCAGATGGTAGTGTTAAAGAGATTAAAATGGATAGTGCATATAATCTGAATGCATACGATCTCCAAGATTTGTTGGACCTTCAACTTGAGAGGGATGATGAAGAAGACATGTTCTCCCTGGACTTTGAACTACAATTCAAAGGACAAATCAGGGAGATGTTGATGAGAAATAAAAATCAGTAATAAAGAAGGGTTCTCGTATCATCTGTTGTATAGGGAGATTGTTGCATCAGGTGATCGTATGTTCTTAGTTAATGTTTGTTAAAGTTAAATTGTATTCGAATTTTATTAAGTTTGTTAGACATCTTTCATATGTACTTATGTTTATAACAATTTATATTGTCAATGGGTGGATACTCTCTTTTATGAATAAGAGAATGGAAATAATCATATGCAACTGATGAATTTTATTAAGTTTGTTAGACATGTTTTAGACATCTTTTATTAACTTTGATAAATATCTTTTATATTTACTTATAGTTGTCTTTTAGCTATAATAAATAACACGTTTTGGTACAATATCTATACACATATCTATATGTTCTGTCAATATATGTTATGCATGGTTTTCTAAGAAACGACCCGTGTTTGCACACGGGTCTTACCGCTAGTACTATATAATAAAAGAAACCACTTTAGGGACACTTGTCGTCATATTAGGCCATCTATTATAGATAATTATAATTTTAGTTTAATCTATTCTAATTAATTATAGATAAACTCTTAACTCATATAATGATTTTTTTAATAGGCAAATATTTATCAACTATATGTTTACACATGTAAATGTGGCTAAATCGTATATACACCCACCTTTAATCTAAAAATCTATTTAGTCAAACAAATTTATTAGTAATATACCAAATTTAATAAATCAATTATCACTAATAAATATTTGGCTATTATGATTAAAATTTCGGATATTATATCCTAATTTTACAATAGTAGGTAATTTTGATTTAATTTTAGATTGAATTGGACCAATGATAATAGTTCAACTTAATTAAGAATAAAAAAATAATTCCCTGTTTTAGTTGATGATTTAGAAGAAAATAAATAGAATCACAATTTTTTCGATTTCACTCTTTCTTATTACATAATAATAATTTAAATTATTATGCATCCTCACCTTCTTGTAATTTTTTACCCTTTGGTTTTTATTTATAATTTCTCATGCCTTTGCTTTATTACACAATACTAAAATTAATACTATGTTGCAAGAATCGTATTTAAGTAACCACAAAACAAGCATAAATAACCTTATTTTTTAAATTAAAATTATAAGTGAACATATTTAAGTAATAACAAAATAAGCATAAATAATCTTTTTTTAATTAAAACTATAAATGAAAATAACAATAAAATACATAAATAATCACATATAACAAAATAACATGTATATTAACATAATATAAAACTAGAGTTAGACGTTCTTAATTAACTTGACATTTCGTATCAAACATATATAAAACTAGAGTTAGACGTTCATCATTAACTTGACGTTTAATGATAGTTCATTTGGCATTCAAATTTATTTAACAATTTAACCTTATAATAAATAAAAAATAAAATAAAATGTTATAATAAGCAAATAGTATATCAAAGTCCAATTTTTATGTTTATATCATGATGACTACATGTTTTAACCAATTACATTATATTTATTTATCCGTGTAATATACGGGTAAATTCAACTCTGTAATACATATGTTTTTTTTAAGATATAACCTTTTTTATTACTTAGTATATAAATTACTTTTATTCAACCCGTGTAATACACGGGGTTCTAACCTAGTGTATTATAGATAATAATAAAATACTTTTCATTTTCTCAACTTTTTGGCAAACATTATTGTCCCAATCAAAGGGATAATGAAGGCTAAATTAAAAGTCATTTACAATCCATAATTTTTCATAATTATAACAAAGAAATGGTATTTTCTTTCTTTTCTAAAAGTCTAAACTTTTCACCAAAAAACGCTTAAGCAAGCAAGTATTTTTCTCTACCAAAATTCTGCCAAAGTGCTCTGAAAATCATCAAGTGGAAGCAAGGATCATCATCAAGTCTTTGGTTTTTCTCATCATCTTGTGATTTCTTCATAGCGAGTATATCTAAAAATCCATTTCTTTTATTTTTTAAGAATTTCATAAACCTCTATCAATTTATATGATAAATGTTTATATTTATATACATTTTGTTTCTTTATTTTTAGTATAGAACTCGAGGCTTTGATGTAGATTATGTTATCATAATAAAAAAATGGATTAGTGTATAATGTTTGTCATCACATTGGTTACATTGTGTCAATTCTATAAATTTCTAGACGTCACATAGATTCCTTTTAGATTGATGATCTCAATACATTTTGTAGGAAACTATATAAAAATTGATTCCTTCAAAATATAAGATTCATGAACTTGTTTCCTTAAATTTTGTAATATAATTGGTTTGATGATTTGATGAATAACATAATCTACGGATTGATTAATAGTTCTTGAAGTAGTAGTTGTTGGAAACTCATATATATTTAAAGATATATTTAAGTTGAATTTTATTAAAAGGTCATGTGTTATATAATACTAGAAACAGAAAATGCATTTATTTCTTGTCCTAACATTTTAAGTTCATAACTAGTAATTTTAACATGTAAGAGGTGTCTTTCGGATAAGTTACATGCATATATTAGACTTATGAAGAAACAGTGATCTGAATTGACAGGAATCAATTAGATCAGGGGTTCTCCGCATAAAAGGGTTAATCCTCTCGTTGATTCGTGGGTTTAGCTGATTTCCTTCTCCGGTTATCACTACAAAACAGAAAGCCGTTAGACTCGCCACGGGTAGAATGGGGGCTCTCTCTGTGACCACCCTCCGGCGTGAGAATAAGTACAGTGATCTCGATGAAGAAGAAGAAGTAGCAAAAGTGAGAATGAAGTGAAAGTAACTTCTGAGATCATACCTGCAACGTGTTATTTATAGCCGGTTTTTGGCGGGAAACTGGTGCGACGGAGAAAGTAACGGAAAGTGCTTTTCCGTTTAGTGGTTAATTTTCCTTCCGTTAATCTTTGCACACGGATCGTAGGTCTTGATCAACGGTTGGGGAGTTGCCACGTGGAAAGTGGTTTTGCGTAGATCCTTCTCTAAGTCAGTGCCATCATCATGATTTAGATGAGTGCCTAGGATTATGCCACGTCATCTTCAATTATAACCGAATGGCCATGCACGATGAGTATTAAGGCTTCTAGAAGATCTACAGTTGTAAATCATTATGCCTTTGCCAAGTGTCCATCTTATTGTAACAAAAAAGGTTCCTTTGTTCAAGTCTTGATTTCAGACGCGCAGAGATGTTTAGGATTTTATCTTCAAGCCTAATTGTTCCCTTGCGCGGGCCTGCTCTGTCACACCCTGTCTTTTGCGGAAGCGTATGCGTGTGACTTGATCGGTTCTCATTGAATTCGATTATAATAAACAACTATATGATCAAAATGATGTTCAACCATTCATAAAGTTTAAAATATTACAAACACCAGTCATTAAGTTTCAAACAACACAACATCTGATTAAGTTACAAACCAACAAAATGTGGATGACATCTAAACTTGAAATTTACTTCCCGAAACAACACCAGCGCCCAAGATCCAACTTGTTTCCTGAAATACATGTAATTTTGAAAACATCAACAAAAGTTGAGCGAGTTCATGCGTTTTGTATGAGTACTGATAAAATTGTAAACATTTGAGAGACTCCTTTAAAAACAGGTATGACAAGCGTCTATGAACAGATCAATTAATGTTTTGCAAGGACATTAATGTATGTGAAGACATAGGGAGTACTCAATATGAGTAGACTTTTGTCTTTGTCGAATCTCCTCTACTGTGTCGAATTCCCTCGACTGTGTCAAATCACCTTGACGGTATCAAATTCCCTTGACCGTATCAAATCACCTTGACTGTGTCAAATCCCCCTTGACCGTTGTCGAATCACCTCGACTGGGACACTAAAACACTCTAAGTGGTCACATAAGGACCATGAGTGGGGCTCGGCCGTACCCGTTAGATCTAACCTTTGTCCATGTTTCTTATGAGAGTTATTGGCATCAGTTTCATTTTCAGCCTATGCTCACATGATCTAATAGTTTATTTCATTGCCAAATCATACCACTGAAACATATGTAACATGTATTTCACCCCCAAGAGTTATAAATCCGAAAACAGTTAAGAGAAAAGGGGGACATGAACTCACAAGTTTGTGTCCAGCTGTCTCGTATATTCAAAGGTTCTTCTACGAGTCGTACAACTACCTTCACACGTGCCATGTTTTATTAGACGTTTAGGTCGTGTAATGACTCTTTGTCTTAGTTGGTCACTAAAACTTGTTTTGGAAATCTTGGTATATTTTGAGTTACATCATTGATGTATATTATAATATTCCAAAGTATATACTTATTAGTTAAAGTATTAATATTTTAAATTAAATTATATTTATCTCATTACTTGAAATATTGTTAAAACAATAAATTCTCAACTTAGTTCATTATGTATTTTTGACATAAATATTTCCCAAGCATGGGTACACTTGTACTTGTGTATTTTGCCAAGTATTGGTGGTGTATTCCGGTGTGTATTTGTACGTACGAGGATACGTATTTTTGTTGTATTTCTTAAGTATTCTTATACTTGATTTTGTATTTATATCTTCTGGAATATTATTTAAAAATCACCAATTTACATTCTTAAAATATATATATTTTAAGAAAAACTCTTATAGAAAATTATCTATAATTCTTCCCTGGCAAAATAATTATATTTTCATATAAACCTCAAAAATAATATATTTTCAAAATTAACTTAGAAAATATTTATAAATCCATTTTTCATCCCAAAAATAATATATTCTAAATTTGTTTAAGAAAATATATTTTCTTCAAAATAATATATCTTCTAATAATTCAAGAAAATATATATTTTTCTTTACTCAAAAATAATATATTTTCTTCTTCACAAAATATGATATATTTTTGTAACACTTGTAAAAATTATAATTTCCGTTTCTTTGATTTCCAAAATACCGTTTTACTTATTTGTCATATATATATATATATATATATATATATATATGAACTTAATTCCGGAATATATATATTTAATCTATATTCCTTGTTTGGTTTGTCAAAATTTTGGGTATAGATTATATATTTATTTTCTTGGATTTGGAATTATTTTTGTACTATAATTCTTGGTATTTTGGTAAGTTATATTGTTTCAAGTCCTAAAATAATATAACTAAACTCCACTCGTCGCTGTGAAGGTAACCCAGGCAAGTCTTAGGGAGAGATTTCTGGAAATTCCTTCACAACGGGGATGTCTTGTAGCTTTGGCTCCTTGGTCTCCTGTTCGACAATATGAGCAAAGGAGGCTATGCAATCCTACTCGGAGGCGCTTCTGTGTCTCTATGACCAATGCGGGGTGTCGCAGTCCACCACCTTATGGGACCCCGCGTCCTCGCATCAACTGTACGAAGGCTGTGGACTAAGTGTTTCATCATTCGCAAGAGGGATGCGAATGATTTTCTCAGGACAAACAACTTCGGCTCCATCTTTGGATAGCCAATCCAGGCTGACTACAACATCCTGACTTCCCAAGTCGATAGGTAATAGGAGGTTCCCGCTCTCTAAGTTCCAAAATACAATCCCTAATCACCTCATTTGCTTTAACTAACCTTCCATTTGCCAATTCTAAAGAATACGGGACGTCTATCCTACTTGAAACTAGGCCAGGTAGGTTCTTAAGTTCTAAGGATACAAGGTTAAAGTTGGTGCCAGTATCAATCAAAATGGATGCATAGTATTGGTTAATAGGGAACGTACCCGTAACCGCATCTGGACCCTGGCATGCTTCACAAGCTCTGATCGTGAAGACCCTTCCTCGCATGGTTATTCCTAGGGCAATCTTTCCTAAAGTGCCCCGCGTCACCACATTTGAAGCAACCTGGAACTCTACCATTATCGTTTCCGTCTTGGTTGCGGTTATCATTTCCTCCTTGTTTGGGATATTTCGCCCAACAGACATCCTTACTGTGACCTCTTTTCCACATCTGTTGCACTTAGGTCTCAGACATCGACCTTCATGGTGAAACTTGCATTCATCGCATCTCGGCTTAGTCCCCAAATAAACCTTACCACCGGCCTTATTAGTGGCCCCATAAGCTTTCATGCCACGAGGCGGGTTCACTTCCCTTCTTTTGTTTACATTAGAGTTATCGTAACTGGTCTGGGTGCCTACCTTCAGGTATGAAAACTTTCTTATGTTATTGCCCGAAGACTCCACGTGAGTCTCCTTCTTGTTTGCCTCGGATTCTGAAAACTTTCCCATTCGAAGAGTTTCTTCAGTAAGCGTAACACTCAAATCGATAGCCTCCGTAATGGTAGGAGGTTTTGCGGCAGTAACCATGCTTAGGATTTGAGGCGCAAGTGTCACACCCCGATTTCCACGTGTCACCGGTGGGCCCGGTGGGGGAGTATCGTGACGTGGTTGGCAACGTAATAGTCAAACAACACAATATAATAATGCACAGCGGAAGCAATTTAAAAATAAGATACAACCGAATTTATTTATTGTAATCAAAGACACAATATCCGGTGTTTATCTACAGAACGGATCGAAACAAAATAACATTTATGGTTCAACAGACTTCTGGCATCCTAAGCTTGCGAGACTTTTATTGATGCTTAGGAGACAATCCAGCCAAATTTCGTTTAGTACCTGCATTCAGTCTTTTTGGGAAAATACGTTAGTTTACACTGGTAAATACATTCAACTGACTCATTTTGGAAAATGATTGAAAATTGGTTTGGATGCACGTGGCATAAATCATTTTATTTAACTTGGGAGAATTATTTAATATTATAATCTTGTGAACGAATTACATGTTACTTATGCGTTCAGTAGCCCGGAACGTATCCGGGTTAAAGATCAATGGACACACCACAATAATGAGTTATACACGGGTGTACGCCTACACCCCGTGCTCAAGTCGCGGCCATCTCGTAAGATGATGCCAAGGATATCCGGGACATGGTCATTAACCCCCCAAAGGCTGTAAAGTAAACAAGACTGTTTAAACGAGCCGATCAAATTATTCAACTACCCACTAAGCGTGGAGATTTGATGCCCGATCAAGCGGTACGCTATGTACCGTAACCCAAGCCCGTATAGGAAAAATAAGTTAAAAGTATTTACCTGATGCAAAGTATAGTCACAATAAGCAAATAGCAAGTATCTTTTACTGGTTCTCCTAATCTGGAACGAAGGTTAAATATAACCTATTAGAATCCTAGCGGTTCTTTAATTAAGCTTAAGCTTAGACCGACTAGTTTCGAAGATACGGTTCGTACGCACGATTAAGCGAAGACCGGATAGAATGTGATTTAGACCCGACAAGTCTGAAGACTTGTTTAATATGGGTTTACTATTCACATTCTGGATTTTGAGATAAAACCGATAAGGTTTGACCCGTTTCGGCTAATTTATGTAAACTTGTTACATAAACCGAGCCGAACGCGTAATATGCGTAACGGGTATCCGTAAGAGTCATATACAGGTTTCCTAAGTTAATATGCTTCAAATATGTTGTAACATCAGTAGGATGTCTTTCGTTATGCCCCGAACTAGTTTAAACACAAACTATGCCCCGTAGGGGTAGTTTGGTCATTTTAAGGTTTGTAAAAGAGTTTAAATGTTTAACTGAGTTACAGGTCTGATGTAAACAGCAAACATACTCAATTTGATGAGTTATAACAGTAGGCTAAAGTATATATGTGAAATTTATCATCTTTAACCAAACTAGGCCCCGTAGGGGTATTTTGGTAATTTCACATAAGCCGAAAAGCTCAAAACTGAAGTCTGAGTTTATCAACCTTTGCTTACTGTTAAAATATGATAATTTGCCTCTTATATCAGTAGGTATCAACCCGGGTATGTCCAATATGATTTTAAAATATACTATGCGCTGAAAACGCTAATTAAGGCGATTAAAGGCCATTACCGGGTTCGATACTTAAATCTGATATTTTTATAGTTTCAGAAGGCTTAAAATAATTTATTTATCATAACTAATCAGTGGCAAAAGGTTTGGGGTCGTTTAGATATGTAAAACTCATTTTATGGCCCGTAAGGGCAAAACCGACAATTACTGAATTAAGCCTACGACTATGAGTTATGCTCATCCTAAAATTAATTAAAAATCTTTAAAAATCCCAAAATAATATATTACATCAGTGGGTAAAAGATTTGATACCAAAAAGTATGTTTAACTAAGCTATATACTAATTACGCCATTTTATTAACATAAAGCATTAGTTTAGCGATAATGAGCATAACTCTTAATCTACAAGTCAAACTGATGTCAAACTTTGCATGCAAGTCTATATATCAGTAACAAAGGTTTCTACACTTTTACATTTTCATAATTCATGTTTTAAGGTAATAAGGGCATAACGGTCAACGTATGAGCAATTAACGGAAATATGCATATTAATTGGATAACTAGTGAACCAAGGTGTATAATCACAGAGGGTTGTTATAACATGTATCCTAATCCAATTAAAGCTCTGAGGAATTTCTAATACATGCCCAAACGGGTCAGAACTGAAAGTCAACGTGAAAGTCAAACTATGTGACTTTCGGTTCCGAACCGGGTCTAAACAGGAAATAGTCGGGTTGAACAGGTTTGGACATGTTATTACTCTAATTACTAAGTTATAACAATGATCAAACAGGTTATATATGTTCTAGATAGCTAATTATGCATAAATGACATTTTAAGCATTATGTTGACTTTTTAAGCAAAGGTTTGACCCGACATTTGACCTGGTTAGGATGGTGATCAGGGGAAACCCTTTTGGGGTTTTATTACCCACATAAATACCATCCTATAACTACTTTTAATTCAAGATATGACTGAGCCATTAGTGACTAATCTCGAAGTCAAACCGTAATTACGACGGTTTGACTTTTAGCTAATTAACTAAGCTAAAAGCAATTAGAGAAAGATTAGAATACTTACTGAGGTCCTATGCACGAGATATGATCACTAGGAAGCAAGATTGAGCTCCAGAATCAATCCAATAATGCAGAGAAGGTGTGTGAAAGAATATTGCACTTGAAGGCCTTATGTAGTGGTTCCACTCACCATAAATCTTTGACAACAAGGTCTAGTAGTGCCCACATTCGATCAACAGGTGTCCTAGGAGCTTAGGAGGTGTTTTAGGGGCCAGGAGAAGTGGAAAAACGGGTAAAGGTCGCGCATAATAGGCCATAGGGGACAGCAGCCATTTTTCACGGTTCTGGGCACCCCTCGCGTGGCTCGAGGGGCCCCTCGCGTGGCGCGAGCGACAGGCAGATCAGCAACATGATTTTTGTTTGCGATTCAGTCCTTGGCTCTTCAAAACACGAATAGGCACTGATTTCTTGCATGTTAAACCCATATAATTGATCTAGTAAGGCCTTAAAACATATACCCACTTTGCCAAGTCCCCGGGTAACTTTATTTTCACCCGAAAAGTCCTAACTTTCGACGTTTACGCTTTAACACTTCGCACACGAATTTGATCATAACTTTCTCATACGTTATCGAAACTTTATGAAATTTTTATGGTGCATTCTCATGAGCAAAATTGATATTTACGAAGCTTCGGGTTTGTCAAAAGGTCACTCAGAGGTATAATTTGAACATGTTGACACTTTTGGTCCCTGTAGTTTGAAATCACTCACTTTTAGCTTCGTATGATCCATGATTTATTCGTTTGAAGGTATGAGCATCGTGTATGGTTAATGTATATTATATTTATTCACAGTTGTCACTTAGAATACGTATATTCACATACTTTCCATGTTTGTCAACTTTAGTCCTTCCATAATACTTCTTTCACACGTTTAAACTTTATGACACGTGTCAACATATTATAGGACGTGAATTTCCGAGGTGTTACATCCTCACCCCCTTAAAATAAATCTCGACCCGAGATTTACTGAAACAAGTAAGGGTACTTTTCTTTCATCGTGGATTCAACCTCCCACGTATAATCGGGACCTCTACGGGCATCCCATTTGACCTTAACAAAAGGTATATGCTTCCTTCGAAGCTTCCTCACCTGTCGATCTTCAATCGACAAAGGTTTTTCAACAAATTTTAAGCTCGCGTCTATATGCACATCTGTATGTGGCATGACCTGTGATTCGTCAGCGGAACACTTCTTTAGATTGCAGATGTGGAACAGGTTGTGAATTCCACTGAGCTCTTCTGGTAAGTTCAACTTATAGGCAACTGACCCGACACGTTCGATAACCTCGAAAGGTCCTATGTATCTCGGGCTCAGCTTGCCTTTCTTACCAAATCGCATCACCCCCTTCCAGGGCGAGACTTTAAGTAGGACTTTTTCACCCACTTCGAAATGAAAATCCTTACGATTTGGATCAGCGTAACTCTTCTGCCTATTCCGGGCAGCTTGGAGGTTGTTACGAATCTGGACAATCTTGTCCGTCGTTTCGAACACGATCTCTGGTCCTGATAACTGGACTTCTCCAACTTCCGCCCAACAAACTGGCGATCTACACTTTCTACCGTATAATGCCTCAAAAGGCGCAGCCTTAATGCTGGTATGGTAGCTATTGTTGTAGGAGAATTCGATCAATGGTAGGTTCTTATCCCAGCTACCACCCAAATCGATCGCACATGCACGAAGCATGTCTTCCAACGTTTGAATAGTACGCTTACTCTGACCGTCAGTCTGGGGATGGTAAGCCGTACTAAAGTTCAAACGTGTGCCCAAAGATTGCTGGAAGCTCTTCCAAAAATGTGACGTGTACCTAGTATCTCTATCAGAGATAATAGCTACAGGTATGCCATGTAAGGCTACAATCTTATCAACGTATAACTGGGCTAACATATCGGAGCTATAAGTCTCCTTGATGGGTAAGAAATGAGCTGACTTAGTCAGTCGGTCAACTATAACCCATATCGTATCATTTCCTTTCCTTGTCTTGGGTAACTTGGTAATGAAATCCATAGTTACCATTTCCCACTTCCACGTAGGAAGTTCAGGCTGTTGTAGCAAACCTGACGGTTTCTGATGCTCGGCTTTGACTTGCGCACATGTCAAGCATTTTGCTACATGGGCGGCTACAGACTTTTTCAAGCCTATCCACCAATAATTTGCCTTTAAATCTTGGTACATCTTATCAGCTCCAGGATGAACGGAGTATTTGGAACTATGGGCTTCTTGGAGGATGACATCACGAAGTCCTCCAAAAATTGGAACCCATATTCGTCCGTTTAATCGTAAAATTCCGTCTTTGCTAAGAGTTAACTGCTCCTCAGTTACTCCTAACTTTTCATTAGGATAGTTAGCTTCCAACACAGCTTCCTTCTGTGCAGCTAACACCCTTTCTATCAAACTGTTCTTTATCTCCATACGCTTGGCATTAATTCGGATGGGTTTAACTCTTTCCTTTCTGCTCAAGGCATCAGCGACTACATTCGCTTTGCCGGGATGATACTTGATTTCACAATCATAGTCATTCAAGGTTTCCATCCAACGGCGTTGCCTCATGTTTAATTCCTTCTGATTAAACAGATGTTGGAGGCTCTTGTGATCAGAATAAATCACACATTTGATACCATAAAGATAGTGCCTCCAAAGCTTTAGTGCGAATACAACGGCACCCAACTCCAAGTCATGGGTGGTGTAATTCTTTTCATGCACTTTCAGTTGTCTTGATGCGTAGGCAATCACCTTGCCTTTCTGCATAAGCACACACCCCATGCCAGTGTGCGAAGCATCACAATAAACCACAAAGTCTTCAATTCCATCTGGCAGTGTCAGTACCGGGGCGTTGCTCAACTTCTGCTTCAGAATATCAAAGGATTCTTGCTGCTTAGGGCCCCAAACAAACTTAACCTTCTTCTTAGTTAAGGAGGTTAGGGGTGCAGCAATCCTTGAAAAGTTTTCAATGAAACGCCTGTAATATCCTGCCAATCCCAGGAAGCTACGAATTTCCGTAGGCGTCTTTGGCTCTTGCCAATTCATAACAGCTTCAACTTTAGCGGGATCCACCTGGATACCACGCTCACTAACCACGTGTCCAAGAAATTGGACTTCTCGTAGCCAAAATTCACACTTAGAGAATTTGGCGTAGAGCTTCTCCTGACGTAGAAGTTTGAGAATACAACGAAGGTGTTTCTCGTGGTCAGCTTGATTCTTAGAATAAATAAGGATGTCATCGATGAAGACGATAACAAATTTATCTAAGTAAGGCTTGCAGACGCGATTCATGAGATCCATGAACGCGGCTGGTGCATTAGTGAGCCCAAAAGGCATCACTAGGAACTCGTAGTGACCATAACGAGTCCTAAATGCAGTCTTGTGAACGTCTTCATCCTTAACCTTCAACTGATGGTAGCCTGACCTCAGATCAATCTTTGAGAAGTAACTTGCCCCATGAAGCTGATCGAACAAATCGTCGATCCTGGGCAATGGATATCTATTTTTGATCGTGACTTTATTAAGCTCGCGATAGTCGATGCACAGACGCATCGACCCATCCTTCTTCTTGACAAACAAGATTGGCGCTCCCCAAGGAGATGAACTAGGTCGAATGAAACCCTTAGTCAGCAATTCATCTAGCTGCGTCCGCAACTCCTTCATTTCTATGGGTGCCAATCTGTATGGTGCTCTAGCAACTGGTGCCACTCCTGGGATGATATCGATCCTAAATTCAACTTGTCTATCTGGTGGTAAACCAGGTAGATCTTCCGGAAACACTTCTGGGTATTCAGAGATGACAGGGATGTCTTCTAACTTCGGTTTGAGTTCATCAATAATCACCTGTGCCATGTAGATGACACACCCCTTCTTCAAACACTTTGAAGCCTTGAGCATGGTCACGTGCTCGGGTAGTCCATACTGGGTATCTCCCCGAATGGTAAGTGACTCACCAGACGGAGTCTTTATCACTACTTGCTTCATGTTACAGACAATTTGGGCCTGGTTATGAGATAACCAGTCCATACCCAGAACTATGTCAAATCCGGCTAACTTAAACGGAAGTAGAGACAGAGGAAAAGAATGGTTCTTAATGGATATAACACATCCATCTAACACAGTAGAAACGGTTTCTATGGTACCATCTGCTAACTCTACCTCATAGTTTGCGTTTAAGGTTTTGACAGGTAAATTCAACAATTTACAAAACTTATGATCTACGAAAGACTTATCAGCGCCTGGATAAAAAAGTACTCTTGCAAAGACATCATTTACAAGGAAGGTACCTGTTATGACATTATCGTCTTTTACAGCTTCTTTCGCATCCATTCTGAAGACTCTGGCATTAGTCTTCTTAGCCTCTTCAGGCTTCTTATTGTATTTTGGGCAGTTAGTCTTGATGTGCCCCTTTTCATTGCAACGGTAGCACGTTGCATCCTTTATCTTCTTGCAATCCACGGTTTTGTGATCCGTGGACTTGCAAATACCACAGGCAAAAGGTTTTGACTGAGTCTGTGAGTTCGACTCCAGTCTGCACTTTCCAAAGTGCTGTTTCTTGCAAGTTTTGCATGTGGGCTTCTCACCTGAATGATGCCCGTCTTTCCTCGACTCAGATCCTTTCTTTTGATCACCGTTCCCACGGTGCTTCTTGTTCGATCCTCGCGAACCATTATCTTCCCGCTTCCTCTTCTCAGCCTCCTTATTCCTCTGCGATCTCTGCCGGACCGCATCCAGAGTGAGGGATAAGGAAATGTCAGTTAAAGACCTGAAGGTAGCTGGCCGGGAAGCTTTTACGCTTGCCTTGATCTCGGGTTCTAAACCACCAATAAAGCGAGCGATTCTCTTTGGCTCCGGGGTTACCAGGTAGGGAACCAACCGGTACAGCGTATTGAAGCTTGTCAGGTAAGCTTGGCAGTCGAGGTTCTTCATCACCAACGATAGAAAGTCAGATTCTATCTTTTCCACCTCATGTTGAGGGCAGAAATTTTCCTTGATCAGGGCAATAAATTGATCCCACGACATGCTATACAACGGGATCTTTCCAGAGGCCTCCATCAGAGATCTCCACCATGCCAGTTCTTCACCCTTGAAGGACTGTGACACAAACTTAACTATATCCCTTTCAGCGCACCCGCTGATATCCACCACCGTGTCCATCTCGTCGAGCCATGTCATACAATCGACGGCTCCTTTCTCCCCATTAAAATCCCGGGGCTTGCAAGATACGAAGTACTTGTAGGAGCAACCCTTGTTACGGGTTTCTTGATGCAGTACTATATGCTGAGATGGGTCACTTTGACGGTTGGTGGACTGACGGTCATCACCATCTTTCTTGGGTCCAATCTTTTTGGGAGGAGGCTTGTTATGAGCCTCAGAATGTGTCCTGGGCTTTGAATGTGATACAGAGTGGGTCCTACTTCGAGTACCACTGTATTCCTCATATTGTCTATCCAAAGCCTGAGTAACAGCGCCGTCTATGATTGCTTTTAACTCGGCACCCGTTAACGTAATCTGGGCGTTCTCATTCGGCTCTGCTGGATGGCTATTGCCTTCATTGGAGTCAGCCATTTGTATTGAACTGTTGCAGAAAACAAGGTCAATATTTTATTTGGGATTTAATTATGGAATTACGCCTTAGGGTAATTCGTTAACCATGGTAAACAGAGACCATATTTGGTTAACTTATTAATCGCATTAATTTAGGATTTTAATTAAAATTTATCCTAAACATAAACAATAAAAATATATATTAGCACATAAGGCTTGGTCACATGAACAATTTAAATTATAAGCTATGATTTCAGAGAATCAAGGCTTTTAAGGTTTGAACCTAGTTCATTACCCTTATCAGACAGGGGGTCATAGCTACCTCTGTCTTTTGGCTCATATAAAAGTGAGCGGGGCCCGTAGGCATCATATTACCATGTATGGTAAAAGTATGATCATCTTAATTGATGATCTTAACCCATGATTCAGAGATCATATAATTGGGTTTGGAATCTTCTAAAGAATCCTTATACATATATAAATGACATGTGATTTTAACGAATCACTTCTGCCAGGAGTGTTAACATGTTTTAAGATGTTAACAGGGATTTGAATCTTTTAAACAGGTCTTACCATTTTGGCCCGGTCTTATATTTGACACGAGGCTAGGTTTCACACTTTAAGATCCTTAATTAAATAATTACATAGGCAGATTAATTTAAAAGGAATGCTTTTAATTTATTTATTTCATTTATAAAGTATATATGCACAATTGGCAATCATGAAATTTATAAAAACAACCATTCCATTTATTTATTCAAAGCATTACACACTTGCCCTAAACGGGGCTTTCAAATTACAAATTTACCCATGTAGGGGTTAAATAACACACATGCCCACGCAGGGGCCAAATATCACACATGTCCACGCAGGGACTCATACTAACAATACACCCACGTAGGGGTTCAAACAAAGAAGCAGGCCCTCGCAGGGGCTCGTAGCAACATACCAAAATACACCCACGCAGGGGCTCAATAGTAAATACAGGAGAAATTAAATGTGGAAGGATTCAACGATCCTTCTTGTTCTTCCCCTTGATCAATCCCACTAATCCCTGGAAGAATGTTTGCCTCTCCCGGCGGTCTTCGTGAACTACCCGTTCAACTTGATTTAATCTCTGCAGGAGTTCTTCATGTTCGGGTGGTGAGAATCTAGGTGGCTGCGATTGAGCTCGGATGATGGGTCTAGGAGGTATCGCGTATCCCTGAGTCGGGTAACTCACCCCCCATGGATCCCCATAGGGTCCTTGGGTGTTGTAGTTCGCTGCTAACATGTACAGATCAGCCTCCGCGTACCCATAGTCGTGATGCGTTGGGGGTTCAAACGGGTTGTATCCCATGCCACTCGTGTATGCCGGGATTGGGTTATCGAATCCCATCGGCGGTGGTTGTAGTACAGCAGGGTTGGAGGGTCCACCCTTTTGTGGGTCCTCCTGGTATGGTGGGTAGTGACTAGCACTTGACTGTTGTGGGGAACTGAAATTGAAGCCCCCCGGTCGTACCGACATGCGTGCACCGGTTCTCCTACGCCTTGGCGGTTGAGGAGGTGCCGGTTGAACTGGTGGCGGTGGAGGTGGTGGCGTAACTGCCACAAACCGGTGATCCTCGGATGAATCTTGATGATGCGGCTGTGGCTGCGGCTCCTGCTGCTGCTGAGAATGCTGCTGCTGATGCTGCCCATGAGACGACGAGTGGTGTGATGGTGTATAGTACCACTGGTGTGGTTCAAACAAAGCTTGGAAACTGTCTGGACCACCATAGGGTGATCCGTGGAAGGACGATCCGTCTGAGATCTCAATCGGATGATTTGGAGTGCCACTAGAAGGCATGACGGGGTCCGTATCCTCGTCCATGTCCTCCGCATTATCACCGGAGAAGTGATCTTCTGGCCCTAGTGGGTTGAAACCCACGGGTTCGGGTATGAATCCTACCGGGTTAAACTGTCCACGGAAAACAGGTGTAGGGTCACCATACGAATGGTGAGACTGGGATCTCTGCAGTGGTATATATGAAGGCAGAGGATTGTTGGGCTCGTCTTCCGAGTGTGGTCCATATGAATTGTGGACCGGAGGGGTGGAGCTATGCGAAACAGATCGTCTCGCTGGTTCGAACAGGTTTCTCCTGTTCCGTCGTGGACCTTCGCTCTCCGTAGTAGGTTGGGCTCGTACATTTGACGGTCCAGCTTCATGGTCATTGGGGGCGGCTACCGGCCCCTTTCCGTGTCCTCGCGTACGCAAGAATCTTGGAGGCATCTTAGTTATTCCTGTCAATAAAGCATGAGCTAACAATAACAAATATAAAATTTTAAAGTACAAAAACAAAACCAAATAAGGTGGAATTTGTCCTACGTTACAAGTCTAGACTCGAAGGTTTAGATATGTGCAATTGTGTAACTGAGATTAAACACAAAAGGCTAGTGTTTAATTCACTCAGTGTTGGCTCTGATACCAACCTGTCACACCCCGATTTCCACGTGTCACCGGTGGGCCCGGTGGGGGAGTATCGTGACGTGGTTGGCAACGTAATAGTCAAACAACACAATATAATAATGCACAGCGGAAGCAATTTAAAAATAAGATACAACCGAATTTATTTATTGTAATCAAAGACACAATATCCGGTGTTTATCCACAGAACGAATCGAAACAAAATAACATTTATGGTTCAACAGACTTCTGGCATCCTAAGCTTTCGAGACTTTTATTGATGCTTAGGAGACAATCCAGCCAAATTTCGTTTAGTACCTGCATTCAGTCTTTTTGGGAAAATACGTCAGTTTACACTGGTAAATACATTCAACTGACTCATTTTGGAAAATGATTGAAAATTGGTTTGGATGCACGTGGCATAAATCATTTTATTTAACTTGGGAGAATTATTTAATATTATAATCTTGTGAACGAATTACATGTTACTTATGCGTTCAGTAGCCCGGAACGTATCCGGGTTAAAGATCAATGGACACACCACAATAATGATTTATACACGGGTGTACGCCTACACCCCGTGCTCAAGTCGCGGCCATCTCGTAAGATGATGCCAAGGATATCCGGGACATGGTCATTAACCCCCCAAAGGCTGTAAAGTAAACAAGACTGTTTAAACGAGCCGATCAAATTATTCAACTACCCACTAAGCGTGGAGATTTGATGCCCGATCAAGCGGTACGCTATGTACCGTAACCCAAGCCCGTATAGGAAAAATAAGTTAAAAGTATTTACCTGATGCAAAGTATAGTCACAATAAGCAAATAACAAGTATCTTTTACTGGTTCTCCTAATCTGGAACGAAGGTTAAATATAACCTATTAGAATCCTAGCGGTTCTTTAATTAAGCTTAAGCTTAGACCGACTAGTTTCGAAGATACGGTTCGTACGCACGATTAAGCGAAGACCGGATAGAATGTGATTTAGACCCGACAAGTCTGAAGACTTGTTTAATATGGGTTTACTATTCACATTCTGGATTTTGAGATAAAACCGATAAGGTTTGACCCGTTTCGGCTAATTTATGTAAACTTGTTACATAAACCGAGCCGAACGCGTAATATGCGTAACGGGTATCCGTAAGAGTCATATACAGGTTTCCTAAGTTAATATGCTTCAAATATGTTGTAACATCAGTAGGATGTCTTTCGTTTTGCCCCGAACTAGTTTAAACACAAACTATGCCCCGTAGGGGTAGTTTGGTCATTTTAAGGTTTGTAAAAGAGTTTAAATGTTTAACTGAGTTACAGGTCTGATGTAAACAGCAAACATACTCAATTTGATGAGTTATAGTCGGGCTGAACAGGTTTGGACATGTTATTACTCTAATTACTAAGTTATAACAATGATCAAACAGGTTATATATGTTCTAGATAGCTAATTATGCATAAATGACATTTTAAGCATTATGTTGACTTTTTAAGCAAAGGTTTGACCCGACATTTGACCTGGTTAGGATGGTGATAAGGGGAAACCCTTTTGGGGTTTTATTACCCACATAAATACCATCCTATAACTACTTTTAATTCGAGATATGACTGAGCCATTAGTGACTAATCTCGAAGTCAAACCGTAATTACGACGGTTTGACTTTTAGCTAATTAACTAAGCTAAAAACAATTAGAGAAAGATTAGAATACTTACTGAGGTCCTATGCACGAGATATGATCACTAGGAAGCAAGCTTGAGCTCCAGAATCAATCCAATAATGCAGAGAAGGTGTGTGAAAGAATGTTGCACTTGAAGGCCTTATATAGTGGTTCCACTCACCATAAATCTTTGACAACAAGGTCTAGTAGTGCCCACATTCGATCAACAGGTGTCCTAGGAGCTTAGGAGGTGTTTTAGGGGCCAGGAGAAGTGGAAAAACGGGTAAAGGTCGCGCATAATAGGCCATAGGGGACAGCAGCCATTTTTCACGGTTCTGGGCACCCCTCGCGTGGCGCGAGGGGCCCCTCGCGTGGCGCGAGGGGCCCCTCGCGTGGCGCGAGCGACAGGCAGATCAGCAACATGATTTTTGTTTGCGATTCAGTCCTTGGCTCTTCAAAACTCGAATAGGCACTGATTTCTTGCATGTTAAACCCATATAATTGATCTAGTAAGGCCTTAAAACATATACCCACTTTGCCAAGTCCCCGGGTAACTTTATTTTCACCCGAAAAGTCCTAACTTTCGACGTTTACGCTTTAACACTTCGCACACGAATTTGATCATAACTTTCTCATACGTTATCGAAACTTTATGAAATTTTTATGGTGCATTCTCATGAGCAAAATTGATATTTAAAAAGCTTCGGGTTTGTCAAAAGGTCACTCAGAGGTATAATTTGAACATGTTGACACTTTTGGTCCCTGTAGTTTGAAATCACTCACTTTTAGCTTCGTATGATCCATGATTTATTCGTTTGAAGGTATGAGCATCGTGTATGGTTAATGTATATTATATTTATTCACAGTTGTCACTTAGAATACGTATATTCACATACTTTCCATGTTTGTCAACTTTAGTCCTTCCATAATACTTCTTTCACACGTTTAAACTTTATGACACGTGTCAACATATTATAGGACGTGAATTTCCGAGGTGTTACAGCAAGTCCCCAAATGAACCGCTTGATTCTCTTGAATTCCGGCTCGACAAGATAGGGAACGACCCTAGATAAATCATGGAATCGCTGAATATACTCTGCTACTTTCGGTCCCTCCATTTTTAAGTTCCAAAATTCCGTTTCCAATTTCTGAATCTCCGCTTGAGAACAATACTTTTTGCGCATTAACTCCTTCAGTTCATCCTACGTTAATGCATATGCAGCAGCATCACCCAATGTCTGCACCTGGAGGTTCCACCATGAGAGCGCTCCGTCAAGAAATAGCCCAGAAATGTACGTAACTCTTTGTTCCGGAGCACATTTGCTCATTCTTAATACGGAATCCATTTTCTCTACCCAACGTACGAAGGCGACAGCACCTCTAGTGCCATCGAAATTTAGGGGTTTGCAATCCAGGAATTGTTTATAGGTACAACCGATTGGGGGGTTATTCCCCGACGTACCACCGCTTTGTTCAGAGCGGAGGGCCTCATGCTGGGCGATGGCGTGCGAGATGCGCTCTTGTATTTCGGATTTTGTCCTTGGCAACGCATTAGTGTCTGTGTCACGTCTGGGTGGCATTTTTCTTCTGGCAAAAAGGTATGGGGTAGGTTAGACATCATTCAATAATTGTCTATGAGGTATATATCACCATAAGCAAACATGTCATCACATGCATATAAAATCAACAATGTATAAGTAAGAAAACAACCACTAAGCTTTCATATATGCTTGACAACTTGACTTATTGTTTTTATCAGAGGAAAACAAAATGAACTCGAGGTTGCATCACCTCGGTCATATAAGTTCCATAATATGAAAGTAGTAGTTATTTTCCTTCTACATTGGTCTCCTTAGGTCTTTAGTTTCACAAAGACGGGTATACTTCCCAAGAGATGGGGGTGGTTGTGCATTTCTACCACGTATAGCGGTGATAGAGAGTGTAAAGTTGCTGAATCTTTCCCAAGTGTTAGCCATCCTCACTTGCTTAGATATCGGTTACCAAACGACTCGTACACGGGTAGAAGTGTCAGACACGAAGTAGGCAAAGACAGACTTCCTACTTTTTAGAGTGCTATAGCAACTATCTAGGTATTGTTCTACTAGATGAAGGTGTGAACACTTAGAAATTTTTGGAGGGTGGTGATCATTGGCTCGACCCGCAGAGTCCACCAGGATTCCCTATGCACTATAAGTTGTTATTACGTGGGCCCCCGTAATAATAAATTGTCTTGCATGGTCACCCCAATTTTCCCTCGTTGAAAGCAGATGATCAACCAAAGAGGGGACACTACTGTTCATATACCCCCGACATGGAAAGGACCATTGTGGTGGTCAACGCGCTAACATCCGTTATCGTTACGCACGAATGGGCATAATGCTTAGACGTAATAGGAATAAGGAGAATTCCTTGTAGTTGGAGGGGCACCTTCAAGATGAGTACCTCATCTTCCTTGTCTGGACAAGAGTGTCGTCAATCTTGTTTCACAAAAATCACAAGGATCTCGTCCTGCTGATAAGGTTGTTGTCCAAGGTTGCCTCCTCCGCCTCGCCGTCACTACCGTAGTCAGGAACCTTCATATTCGAGAGGGAAGAATAGCCATCTTCTACGGGAATCAGCTCAGGATCTCGTTTGGTAATCACTCCAGCCATGAGCTTCGCAATAAACTCGAGGTCGATAGTCTCATCGTGCGAGTTAAGAACACTAATAGGATTCGGAGTTGAAGGTATCTCGTTCACGTCAATAATTATTCCGTACACTTATACGCATATATATTAATGAATAAATATGTTACTTAACATAAACAGGCAAATAAATGCATCATGTACACATATAACTCTCCTTAGTCCTTTCGGGGGGGGGGGGGTCATTTTGTCTTTGGCAAGTCTATCTCATGTAGACTATACCTCATTTGGCACTTTAATTGGGGTATTCCCCTCCCTACTAATGTCCTTGCTTTGTCTTTCCTTTGAAAAAAAATGTTTGAATCATGGATCTTGGCGCTTTCGTAAATGCAATGAAAAACCTTTTTGTAAAAATGTTTTCGTGAGAGAGTCCTAGTGATTGTAGTCTAGACTCGAGAAGGAATCCTAGTTCACTACAATCGAAGCTATAATACCAAACTGTCACACCCTGACTTTTGCGGAAGCGTATGCGTGTGACTCGATCGGTTCTCATTGCATTCGATTATAATAAACAACTATATGATCAAAATGATGTTCATCCATTCATAAAGTTTAAAATATTACAAACACCAGTCATTAAGTTTCAAACAACACAACCTCTGATTAAGTTACAAACCAACAAAATGTGGATGACATCTAAACTTAAAATTTACTTCCCCAAACAACACCAGCGCCCAAGATCCAACTTGTTTCCTGAAATACATGTAATTTTGAAAACATCAAAAAAAGTTGAGCGAGTTCATGCATTTTGTATGAGTACTGATAAACTTGTAAACATTTGAGAGACTCCTTTGAAAACATGTATGACAAGCGTCTATGAACAGATCAATTAATGTTTTGCAAGGACATTAACGTATGTGAAGACATAGGGAGTACTCAATATGAGTAGACTTTTGTCTTTGTCGAATCTCCTCGACTGTGTCGAATTCCCTCGACTGTGTCAAATCACCTTGACTGTATTAAATTCCCTTGACCGTATCAAATCAACTTGACTGTGTCAAATCCCCCTTGACCGTTGTCGAATCACCTTGACTAGGACACTAAAGCACTCTAAGTGGTCACATAAGGACCATGAGTGGGGCTCGGCCGTACCTGTTAGATCTAACCTTTGTCCATGTTTCTTATGAGAGTTATTGGCATTTCAGTTTCATTTTCAGCCTATGCTCACATGATCTAATAGTTCATTTCATAGCCAAATCATACCATTGAGACATATGTAACATGTATTTCACCCCCGAGAGTTTTAAATCCGAAAACAGTTAAGAGAAATGGGGGACATGAACTCACAAGTTTGCGTCCAGCTGTCTCGTATATTCAAAGGTCCTTCTACGAGTCGTACAACTACCTACACACGTGCCATGTTTTATTAGACGTTTAGGTCGTGTAACGACTCTTTGTCTTAGTTGGTCGTTAAGACTTGTTTTGGAAATCTTGGTATATTTTGAGTTACATCATTGATGTATATTATAAAATTCCAAAGTATATACTTATTAGTTAAAGTATTAATATTTTAACTTAAAATTTATTTATCTCATTACTTGTATTTTTCACATAAATATTTCCCAAGCATGGGTACACTTGTACTTGTGTATTTTGCCAAGTATTGGTGGTGTTTTCCGATGTGTATTTGTACATACGAGGATACATATTTTTGTTGTATTTATTAAATATTCTTATACTTGATTTTGTATTCATATCTTCCAGAATATTATTTAAAAATCACCAATTTACATTCTTAAAATATATATATATTTTAAGAAAAACTCTTATAGAAAATTATCTATAATTCTTCCTTGGCAAAATAATTATATTTTCATATAAACCTCAAAAATAATATAATTTCAAGATTAACTTAGAAAATATTTATAAATCCATTTTTCATCCCAAAATTAATATATTCTAAATTTGTTTAAGAAAATATATTTTCTTCAAAATAATATATCTTCTAATAATCCAAGAAAATATATATTCTTTCTTTACTAAAAAATAATATATTTTCTTCTTGACAAAATATGATATATTTTTGTAACACTTGTAAAAATTATAATTTCCGTTTCTTTGATTTCCAAAATGCCGTTTAACTTATTTGTCAAAAATATATATATGAACTTAATTCCGGAATATATATATTTAATCTATATTCCTTGTTTGGTTTGTCAAATTTTTGGGTATAGATTATATATTTATTTTCTTGGATTTGGAATTATTTTTGTATTATAATTTTTGGTATCTTGGTAAGTTATATTGTTTCAAGTCCTAAAATAATATAACTAATACACATAATATGCAAGTAATCACACAATTTGTGACATCTAAATATATATTTTCCTAAATATATACTTAGTCACTTTTATTTATCAAAAACCAACCTCCAATATTTGTAATTTTTGTAACAAAAATTATGGTAAATTTTATGTGAAAAATCATGATTAAAATATACTTGTAAACACTTGTTTAAAAATATATTCTTCCAAGTGTTTAAATTCTAGAAAAATTTAGCCATAGTTTCCCCTTAAAAATGAAGGTTTCCATGCTTTAAAAGCATATCATTTTCTTTTAAAATCATCACCAATCAACAACAAATTATTCAACACTTACCATGAGCCAAAATTATGAAATTACACTACATCATGAACTTGAAATTTTTTGTAAAAACTTGTAGTAACTTACCATGTTAATTAGTAGACTTAATTACCCTTAAAAGTGTGGTCATTTGTTCATAAACATCATTCTTGAGAAATTTAATCTTTCACAACTTATAACATGATTTTTCAAAAACATTTCTTCTTGAATTTTCCTTGTTACAAACATGTTTCTAGTCTTGATTTAGTACTAAAAATATGATTAGTTTCCTTAGAAATCATGACTTTGTAAATCTTGTAAATAAACTTGATTTCTTGAGAAAACTATTTTTGAAATCATCCTTTTATAAGTCTTATATCATTTATCCATCATCATCTTACATAAAAACAACTTCATCTTTCAAGTTCATGTTTACATAAAGGATGATCACTTTGATTTCGACAAGTTCCATCCTCTCACTTGCTAGATTATGTGTTTAATCACAATCTAGCAAGTTTCTTATGATGATTAACATCATAAACACAAGACATCAACAATCAAGATATACACATACACTAAATCAACTTAGATTTTCTGTTGTTAAGCTTTATGTTAGAGTTCATCTTCTTCTTTCTTCATGATTAATCATATACATAATCTTTAAACCATCTAAATAAGAAGTAAAATCAAGTTACAAAGGGGCTTACTACTAGCACAAGGCTAGGGAAGAACAAGTATGAAGATGATGAAGATTTGAAGTGGTTAATAGCTCCTAGAGATGGTCCTTCAACTTCCAAAGCTTCCAACCTTCTTAGATATGCTTCTTACACCCTTGTTAATGCTTAGAATACTTGGAAATGGATTGGAAATGAAGAGGTTAAAAGAGGGTGTTGGAGCCGTGAGCTTATGGGGAGGAAGGAAGGAGTTGTGTGTTGTTGAAGGATGAAGGTGAAGATGTTTAAGTCTAGTGGTTATTATAGAATGATCTTCCAACAACATATAACATAATGGATATTGTGTTTGGAATCTAAACAACAAATCAACTTATTTAATTAAAAGAAATCACCATGTGGGCCCTTATGTTGGTAACCGTAAGTGGGGGGGGGGGTGTATAGCTGAGTTTCAATTCTTGGTTACCTCCATCTAGTTAGGTTTTAAGTGTTAAATTTAGGGATTTAAGTATTTAGTGTTTATATGATGTGTTATGATGTTCGGTGACCATAACTAGCTTCGAAACACTAAAACAATGCTTCTAGTGAAGTTTTGGTGTTTCGGGTAGTGTCCGGTTGTTCGGTTGGTTACCGGTTCGTTAAGGTGCTAAATTGCGCAGTTTAGTGTGCTTTATGTAGGCTTTTATGACAGTTTTGATTCCCGACGCTTATGAGAGTATTCTGGGCCATTAAACCATAATTCTGCATTATATTTTGGAGTTAAAGTGCTGAAAATTGCTTAATTTGTTTGTTTTCTGCAGAATTCTGCAGTTTTAGTGTGTTTCTTGCACTTTCCGGCACCTAAGTTATCACTAGGAAGGCAGTTTTGTAACCCTTACTTTCCTACACACTATTCTAGTGTAACACTTGGTTCCGGGGCTTATTTTGTGTCTTAACATCATGTCTGTCTGAGTATTGAACTCCCGTCAGTACTTCTAGCTTGTCTGATAACTGTGCTAACTTTGTTCGGTGCACTAATTGAACCATATTGTGTTGCATGTAATAATGATGAACAATCTTGCAACATGAAATGTCTTTGTATGTATATCACAGTAATCAGAAATTCATTCGTCTTGTTAATTAAATCATGCACAGTCATTAAAGCACATATTACTATTTATTATTGTACGGAATTCATGGAAAATTGCCAGTTGTCACATGCGCAAGGGTGTTAGTTGAATGTTTCTCCTTTTCTCCAGCGCGTGGTTATCGAAGACTTTCTGTTCTGCATCTTGTTTAGAACCTTTGCGCCGCCGCGCAAGGTTTTGTTTAAGATGTGCTTTGAGATGAATTTAGGGTATGGTCCTATGCGCCTGCGCAGGGTTTTTGGGACCATACCCCTTCAACTCCCCCCAGTCTAGTGTTGCTTCTACGCAAGTAGGTGGAGCACTGGACTATATAGAATGAAGTGTGTGCTTTTTGCTTTTGGGAAGTAGCATGTTTGTTTGGCACAAAGTATGAAGAATCTTCTTGTGGAAGATATTTCTGTTTATTCAAGTTGAGGTTTCCATGATTTCAAATTTTGAAAAATTTGACTCATGGCAGGTAAAAGGTACTGTGCTGGCTGTTGACACGTGACAGGCTGTCACTTGTCAGACGTCAAGCATTAAATGGGCGTCGTCAAACGTGGTTTGCACGCGCACGTGAGGTAGTTTCTTGTTCCCCACTCGCCCTTATTGCCTTGGTAACCTTGTTTTCCTGAAAAAGGGGTTTTGCGGTTTTCAAGAGCATTAATGGCGATGGGTATATAAACCCTTTGAGTGGCTTTTCATTTTCACTAGTTGTCACTGTATCCCTTCGTCTTCTCTGATTTTACGAGAAACCTGCAAGTTTGTGTTTTTCTTTATGTCTACCAGAGAACATCCAGAAGATTCTTTCGAAGAAATGTCTGCCTCCCTACCACCGTTGAAGTGGTCAAAGGAGATTTTTGACGGTCTTGTGAAGAACTTCAAGTTTCCCGACAGCTGGGGTGTCAGATACCCAGAAGAAGGGAAAACGGCGGCCGATGCTCCGGCTGGTTATATAACCTTATTCTGGGATTACTTCGCCGATGGTAACTTCCGATTACCAACTACGAGATTCGTGTTTGATGTTCTTGGTTATTACAAGTTCCATATTTCTCAGCTACACCCCATAGGAATGGTTCGGATTCGACACTTCGAATTCTTTTGCTCGTCAATGCATATTGAGCCGACAATCAATCGTTTTCGGGTGTTTTACCAACTCTATTGCTCACAAGGTTTTTATTCCTTTGCCCAACGTTCATCGGCGAAGAAGATCCTGCTGACCCCCCCCCCCCAATCTTTTCATGACTGGAAACCCAAGTTTTTCTTTATTAAAGCTGGAGTGATTCCAATGAAGATGACCTTTAGGGGTGCAGAAGATATTGTGGTAGAGAATCTGAAGACTCCGGAGTCAGAGATTTGGTATCAGGACCTGAAGGATATTCCTTCTATTGAGCTTCCTGAGAGGGCCCTAGTTGCTGCTGGCATGAGTCTTCACTGGAAGATGGATCGTGAGGAAAAGCCGGTGTACATGGAGGATGATACACGTAAGACTTGATATCTTCCTACCCTTTTTTGTTTTTCTTTTTTGTAAATAATGTGAACTTGTCACTGTTTTTGCCTTTGTAGTTGTTTCTTTGTATGTTGTTTCATACAAGAGGGAGAAAGGAAGAATGACAACCATCCCAAAGGGTGCTGATGAAGAGCTTTGGTATCATCAAATAATAAAGAATTTTGCACTTCCACTGGATGAGGATCTAGCGGCGCAACCTTCTACTGGTGCTGGTAAGCTTATTTTAAACTTTTGATCAATATTGCAATATTACTTATTGTTGTCTTTGCGCGTTGGGTAATAATGCAATATTTCTTTTCAAATAGGCGAGTTGATTAATCTGGGCATAGGCCCTGAGAAGAAGAAGAAACGTGTACTGGCTGTTACTGCTGCGCCGAAGAAAATTGATGCGCCGAAGGCATAAGTTCCAAAGGGAGAGAAGAAAGGTACGCACCGTTTCTCTGAATCCTGGTGTGATTATATAGTGGTGTCTGACACATTGGAAGGACTTGCGCCTGTAGCTTTAACAAAACCAAAGGCGGAGCCTCGGGATACCGCGGATATTCCAGCGTCAAACCCTGATGATCCCTTTGACTTGGAATCAAGTCCAGAGCCTTTGCTGAGGACGAAGGCGGTGAAGAGGAAACCTGGGGGCGAAGCTGCGGCGCATCCTGAGAAGAAGATTATCAGGAAGAGGATCAGCAAGAAGGGAAACCTGGATGCTCTTGCTACAAAGCTTTCTCCAGGTGAGTATCTTCTTGACTTCTGTTCCCTCCTGCTTGCTAAGTTAACATGAAATTTCATTTTGCAGAGAAGCCTATTCCTTCTGTCCGCGTGGAATCATCGTCTGTTTTCAATGATGATCTTCTGCCATCTCCATCTCTACCTCGCGCATCCATTAAAGAACAGTTGGAAGGTACCAAGGCAGCAGAAGCGGAGGCAGAGAGGGCTGTTGAAGTAGAGAAACCTGTTGAATTTGAGGCGGAAAAGGTTGTGGAAGCGGAGACTGTTGATGTTGATACTGCCAAGGCCAAGTCTCCTGAGGTGGTGGCGCAAGAAACAGAGAAAGGGAAATCTATCCAGGAGGACCCAGTAATAATCATTCCATTTTCCGCCACTACCTCTGCTCCTGTAAATGTTGAGAAGAGCCCAGCTGGTGTTGATCAGGGCTTTTTTACTCATGATGGGGAAGACTCTTCCATCCGCCCAGAGGAAACTCTGGGGGATTATTATTATCGATCCTATTCGGAGAAAAGAGCTTCCGAGATTCATGTACCTGTGTGGAAGCTCAAGCAAGGCGATACCTTTTCTGATTGGCAGATTTGTCGTGATTGGTTGCAAGGTGTTTTTCCTCCCGTTGAGGTTAAATTTCAAGAAGAGCGCTCTCATGATCAAACTTATCATGCTTATCTTGAAGAAACTACCAGCTCAACTTCCACCACCCACCGTATAGTGCGCGAATGGCGCAGTATGCACAAAGAGCGGGCTGCTTTTGAGGCGTCTAAGAAGGAAGCTAGTGAAGAGAAGGCAAAGGTTGCCCTGTTGAGGGCTAAGTTGGAGGCTGATCAAGCCAAGTTTAAGAGCGAGCAGAAGACTGAAGAGTGGTCTGTTGCGGGATGGAAAAGAAAGGCTGAGTCTGAAGCTGCTCTTCTTTCGGAAGAGCGTAAATGTTGGAGAGAGATTTTTGTGAAAAAGATAATAGTGAGAAGATGGGTCTCCGGAATAATATTAACAATCTCAAGGCGGAGATTGAGAAGTTGAAGAAAGAGAAAACAGAGGCTGAGGCAGCCTGCGATGAAGCGCGTTCCCATCGAGAGAGGAGTGAGCAGAGAGAGGTATAAACCTGCGCCACTCTTGCCCTTAAAAATAAGGAGATATACGAACTCGCCTCTTTTTTATCTGATCAGGAATAAACTAAGGCAGAGCTTGAGTCTGCCAAAAAAGACTTACAGCTTGAGAGGGTTGAGAAAGCTGAGACCTCCCACCGTCTGGCTGAGACTGAAGAGAAGTTAGACAATTCTGAAACTGCTCGAGTGACAGCGGAGAGTCTGGTTGAACCTTTGAAGGGTGATATGCTCTGGATGAAGCATCATGGGATTATAAATGTGAGTGTGAACTCCTTGTAATATTTTTGATATGTTTGCACATCTTCTGATTTGTGATTTCTTTGTGTTGCGCAGGTTGCAAATTCTGTTCTCAACTCCATCGACTTGGATCAAACTGTTGCCTATCTGATGGTTACTGCGCGCAATAACGGATATACCCAGGGGTATACAGAATGTACCCAGCATGTTAATGATGCGTTGAAGATTGATTGGGACAATAGCAGATCCGCCATGCATGAAGTTGATACCGAAGCCGCCCATGCTGCTGCTAAGACTGAGTATAACAACTTGCGCCTTCCGGTGGTGGATTTGGCGGTTGTTACACTCGAGTCTGATGATTTTGTGGCGCAACTGAAAGAAGTGTTTTTCCAGATGAAGCGGATGATGATGAAGACTTAGAGTAGGCCTTCTTGTTTTTTGTGGTTGTTGGACATTTTAAATTGAATAGTTTTGGGATGTAGATCCCATTTGTAGGTTTGTTAATGCGCTGTTGCGCTAGTAACTTTGCCAATGCACCGCCGTGCATGTAATCTTTTGTTAATGCGCTGTTGCGTAAGTAACTTTTTAAATGGTATGTTTTAGTTACAATGTTTTGCATGAGTACAATTACTTTGTTTAGGTAAGGAGAATTAAGATGGCATAAAGCTCATGTGTGAACGTAGGGCTAGACCTTGCGCGGTACCTGTGATCGCGGACCGTTTATGAGACTTGTGTTAGGTTACCATAGTGTTTTTGCGCTTACCAAAAGAAATTGCATGCATTTGTAATAAAACATAAAAGGTAATGTAACGAACTTTGTATTGATTTTGGATAGGGCGCAGAGGCCATGAATTACAAAGCTGTTGTTAGGATAAATAATGAAACTTAAGTTACCGCGCACGTAAATAGTCCTTATACCATAAGCTGGCAAGTTGAGGAACCTGCCAAATATGAAGGAGCCATGCGCGCTGAACTATCGTGGACCCTTAGGTTTGTTTAGCTTTTTTGTTACTTGGCCCCTCGTCTCCACGCGTGATCTGCTTGATTTCTTTGCGCACGTTTTGAACCAAATGGGTAAGCTCTCCACTCTTGAGTGCTTTTTCTATTTCCGTGCGGAGACTGATGCAGTTGTTTGTGGTGTGGCCGTTGTCTTTGTGGTACTCGCAGTAGAGGTTCGGATCTTGTCCTCTTTTGTTTTTCATATGTGGTGGTGTTTTGAATTGGTATCTTCAGTGCAAAGCACTTCCGCTGGTGTCTTGGTGAGAGGCGTCCACTGCCTTTTGCGGTTTTCTTGTTTGGCCTCTTTTTGCGCTGTGATCTTGTTGATTGTCGTGCGGGCATCATCTGAAGAGTATGCGCCTGAAGTTGAGTCTTTCTAGTTTTTCTTGAATTTCTTACCACTGTTCCCGCTCATGTCTTGAGGGCGGTTTTGGGACAGTGGTGGTCTGTTGGAACTTAAATTGCGCTCTGTTTGAGCGTAGACTTTGGCAGCTGCCATCAACTTCTCCCAGCTTTTTGGCAAACCTTCAGTCCCTGATAATACTTTGATCATATCATCGCCATCTCACCGCGTATTTGAACTGCGCGGATTAAGTGCTCGTGCACATCGCTGATTTCCAACAATTCTTTGTTGTACCTTGTGATGAAATCTTCCAAACTTTCATCGTCCCTCCGCCAGATGTTCATGAGATCTGTGGAGTCTCGAATAGATCTGCGCTGTTGACTGAAATGGACCAGAAATTTTTCCTTCAGATCGACCCAGGATGTTAACTTGCCTACTGGTAGGTTGTTAAACCAAAGGCGTGTGGCGCCTGTTAAGGTTTGGACAAACAAGTGGCACCACATAGGTAGTGTCCATCCACTGACTAATCCTGCGCTAGTGAACACGCGCAGGTGATCATCAGGGTATGATAATCCATTGAACTTCCCAACATTTGAAGGTAATTTTGCCCACTCAAGGGGAGCTAGGGCAATCTCTTTGACAAACTTTGAGTTTTCAGCGGCTTCTGCTGCTCGGTAAATCAGATTGTAATCATACTCCGCTTCTAGGTTGTAAACCACATGGATTTTTGGTTTGTAGCTTGCATGGTCTCTCTGCAATCGACTGAAAAAGCTCGTGTTGTCGTCTTCATTATACGTTCTTTCATATTCATCGGTTTGGGTGTCCCGCTTCTGAGAGGAACGTGGGCCCAAACGTGAATGGACTGACTGACGTTTGTGAGAGTACTGTCCATCACGGTGATCTCGTCGTCTGGATTCAGAGTGAGTGGATTCATACTTAGTGGTAGATCTGGAATAGACTTCCGTATCATCTACTGACATGTGTGATGGTGCATCGTAGTGCAACACTCGAGGTGCAGATGGAGCTCGCACCTGAGGTGCAGATCTACGTGATTGTGTTGCAGGTTGAGCAGCTTGTGCACAGAGTTGTGCGTAGACTGCGTTTATTGCACCTTGGGATTTCACATACCACGAAATCAGAGTTTCACCAGGAGGTAAAATTGAGCTGATCGTGAGTTCAGGTTGTATTCCTGGTGTAACAGGATCATTCTCATGATTAACGTTGTTCTTGACATCGTTATCATCGGAGCAAAATTGCCCCTGTTCTCTGGTCGAGGGCCTAGTGGATGATTTGACGGAGCTTCTGCCATAGGAAACAAAAAATGAGAATAGATGAATCGAGTCGAGAAGATGAAAATGAAAATTGAAGAATCGGTGGGCGCCAATGAAGAAACTGTGATCTGAATTGACCGAAATCAATTAGATCAGGGGTTTACTCTCCGCATAAAAGGGTTAATCCTCTCGTTGATTCGTGGGTTTGGCTGATTTCCTTCTCCGGTGATCATTGCAAAACAGAAAGCCATTAGACTCGCCACGGGGAGAATGGGGGCTCTCTCCGTGACCACCCTCCAGCGTGAGAATAAGTACAGTGATCTCGATGAAGAAGAAGTAGCAAAAGTGAGAAGGAAGTGAAAGTAACTTGTGAGATCATACCTGCAACGTGTTATTTATAGCCGGTTTTTGGCAGGAAACTGGTGTGACGGAGAAAGTAACGGAAAGTGCTTTTTTGTTTGGTGGTTATTTTTCTTTCCGTTAATCTTTGCACACGGATCGTAGGCCTTGATCAACGGTTGGGGAGTTGCCACGTGGAAAGTGGTTTTGGGTAGCTCCTTCTCCAAGTTAGTGCCATCATCGTGATTTAGATGAGTGCCTAGGATTATACCACGTCATCTTCAGTTATAACCGAATGGCCATGCACTATGAGCATTTAAGGCTTCTAGAAGATCTACAGCTGTAAATTGTTATGCCTTTGCCACGTGTCCATCTTATTGTAACAAAAAAAGTTCCTTTGTTCAAGTCTTGATTTCAGACGCGCGGAGATGTTTAGGATTTTATCTTCAAGTCTAACTGTTCCCTTGCGCAGGCCTGCGCAAGGGTGTTAGTTGAATGTTTCTCCTTTTCTCCGGCGCGTGGTTATCGAAGACTTTCTCTTCTGCATCTTGTTTAGAACCTTTTCGCCGCCGCGCATGGTTTTATTTAAGATGTGCTTTGAGATGAATTAAGGGTATGGTCTTATGCGTGTGCGCAGGGTTTTTGGGACCATACCCCTTCAACTTAGCATATATTTTTAGTGATTAATGACTTTAATCTATTTTAATGACTTTAATATATATCTTTACTGATCAATGACTTTAATATTTTTTTAATGACTTTAATAGATATCTTAAAGAGAAAATTACTTTTTGAGTCCCTGTATTTTAGGGTTTTAACTACTTGAGTCTAAAAGAAAAAACGTTTAACGCCCTGAGTCTGCACAACCATTTCCTTAACCATTTGAGTCCATTTTTATGAGGTCTATTAAATGGGCCGTTAAGTCCCCCCCACGTGTAATCCACATGAGGGGTATTTTCATTTGTTCCTGCTTATTAAATGCCCTATTACCCTTTATAAGACTTCCCCTGTGTTTCATCTTCTTCCACAAAGTTCATAAACCCTAAATCTTCACCATGAACAATGAAGTTGTCTGTGCATGCGGGTCTGCAACAACCATACGCACCGCGTTGACTGCAACAAATCCAGGGAGACGATTTCATTGTTGTGCAAGAGATATAAGTGATTTAATTTGAAGACCTACCAATAAACAAACCTAATTATTGTGTTGCATGGGTTACCATCAGTAAACTCCAGGTATGGGTGACCGTGCAGCGGATCCACTGGTGGTGACGGAGCCCGCCGCGGACCCTGCGGATGTGGTGCCTCCTGGATCTGAATCTCATCCTCGTCCATAATCAATATGCAAATAACTACTGTATACGTATAATAATACTAAAAATAATAATATTTATTATTATTAGTATTATTATAAAAGTTATTATAGTTATAATATGAGTTAATTGCTCAGATAATCCCTGTGGTTTGCATGTTTTTCACCTTTAGTCCCCACCTTTTCAAAATAGCATGTTTGCTCCCTATGGTTAGCTCACTTGTTACTCGTATAGTCCCTATAGTGGATGGAGGTTAGTTTGTTCAGTTAAATACGTATGAAATGACCGAAATACCCTCACTTTTAATATAAATAAATAAACCAAAATCCCCTAATATCTTCAATCACAATAGGTTTGCCAGATTGAAATTGACCAATATTCTAAATCCTCAAATTCATCCATCAATTCACCAATATTCCGATCATGTCGTCGGAAAGATACAAATCCGGTGGATCGTCACGCATCTCTAACGAGAATCACCGACAAGATTCACATCTCCGATGTGAATCACTATCACACGCAAGTCTAATGTACTCACCGGAGCTTCGTCTGCCGGAAAAATACACCGCTCTAATTGTCTTCGCATAACCGTTCCGGCGCCGCTCCCTTCTCCGCCGACGAACACCTCCGGCTGCCGCCCCCTTCTCCGCCGACGAACATTAGGGATCTGAAGCTTCATATGGAATTCGATTATAACCGATTTATGATTTTTGATAGATCAGTTACAGATCTGTGTTTTAATTGTGGTTGACTTTCTTGTATACTTATTTGAGTGTAATGCAGTTACATGTTATGACTGCTTTACTGTACTGATTAATGAGAATTACAGTAGTTTAAATACTGATTTGCTCAGGATCTGTGATAAATTCATTAATTTTTGTCGTTGAGTATGCACTATTAGGCCGTTGTAATTGATGACTGAATGCGTATAAACAATGAAATTAGAAGGGGCCGGCGACCAGAGATGTTCGTCGGTGAAGAAGGGGGCGGCACTGGAGAGGTTGGGAAAGATGGTGGTGGCAACGGTGAAGGTGGATGTCATGGAGGAGCTGTGGTGGTTTTATAGAAAAATTAACTGGAGAAGAGAGTGGGTGGGGAGGGAGGGAGGGTAATATAGTCATTTCTCATCAACTTAACTGGAAAAATTAACCACCATCTAGTAACGGGACTACCCGAGTAACAACCGAGTAAACCACAAGGAGCATACATGCTATTTCCAAAAGATGGGGACTAAATGTGAAAAACGTAAAACCACAGGGACCATCCGGGCAATTAACTCTTATAATAATAATCATAATACAAATTTTAATAATAATAACAATTAATAATAATAACAATATTGATAATAATTACAATTTTTAACAGTAATAACAATAATAATAACATTTTTAACAATAATAACAATAATAATAACAATTAACAATAATAACATTAATAATAACAATTTTAAAAATAATAACAGTAATACTAAGAATTTAAAAAAAAAATAACTGCCCTGTCTATGTCTCGTCTAGATGTAAACGGGGCGTCCTGTTCTACCCTAAATTCATCTTCAACATTCATAACCCACTCTAAACCCTCAAAATTCAAAAATTCAATCATTCCTACGGTTCTAATGTATAAATGATTGAAGAATAAGAAAATATAGGTTAAAATACGTACCAGGGAAGCTTCAAATTGAAAAAATACGGTCCAGATACGCTTGTCTGTATGTATGTGTGTGTGATATTTTTGGGGGCATATGCAGAGGTCGTCTAGATTGTCCCCTAATGTACGAGGCATAGACGTCTCGTCTAGATTTAGACGACCCGTCTGTAGAACCAGATGAATTACCATTTTACCCCTGAAATGCCCCCAGTATAGGCCTCATTCATGGGTAAACATTTCAGCAGAATCTTTTTGAAATGGTTAATTACCATTTCACCCCTGAATTAGGCCTATACTAGGGGGCATTCCGCAGTGCTGAGAAGGTGGTGCGGCGGCGCTTGGGAGGTGGTGCGGCGTCAATTTAGGGTTTGGGGTTGGTGTGATTTGGGAGGTAATGGGTGAATCTCCAGCCCGTCAATGGTTTTGATAAACTTTTAGCAAGCGACATGCTCTAATAAAACACCAACCCTTAGATTGCCTAATGATCGAATGGCTGGGGATTGATTAAAAGGAGAGGACACGGATAGGACTTTTAGCGGCGACTTTTCGGAAGTCGTTGCTAAAGAGGTCGCCACCTAGTTTTTTTTAGTAATACGAGGCGTCTTTAATGGTGTGAAATTAGGGATTAAGTTGTGTGAATATGCACAACCTTAAATAAATCAATTGAGCAATCAATCGCAGATTGAATAATAAATAACAACAATTTCTTAATGGGTTTAAACTCAACCAAAAACCCAATTCAAATCTCATGAAAAGCCTCTCAATTGTAATAAGATAAAGACTTTAAGGTGTTTTTGGGATTCTAGAGTGAGAAAGTGATGAAAAGTTGGGAAAAAAAACATGTAACAACTAAAGGATGAACAATCCCTCACCTGGTTTTCAAATTCATCAAAAACCCAACTCAAATCTCACAAAAAGTCTCTCAATTAAAATCAATAACACCATGTGTAGGTCCACTCGGAGGATCTAGTTTACCTACTTCCTTGTTGTCGAAACACACCCGAAAGTGCGGAATTCAAGCGGGTATGCAACCAAGCAAAAAGCACCAAATACATGAACAAGATTCAACGTTTAAAGCACAAGTGTATTCAACCAGAAGAGTTTGTTTACAAAGATAATACAATAAGTTTCTCTCAAACCTAAATGGTGTGCTCTCTTATCTTTAAACTGTTCTGCATATGGTTCTATTTATATCCAAACATAAAAACAACCTACGAAAAAGTCACTGGGCCAAAACATGGGCCCAAGAAAGACTCCAAGACCATGAAGAATGGCAGTCCATGAAAGACATGGTCTTTCGTCCAAACCAACGAAGAATATGAGATATTTGATATTTGTCATATGGGTTCTTCGTGATATTGCATGCATGGACAAACAAAGTCCCATGCATTTATAACAAAGTCCCATGCATTCATAACAAACATCATATTATATTCAAAGTGACATCGTCATGACATCATTATGATGATGTCATGGTGATGTCAGCTCGCGGCTCTTCGTGCTTCGCGTGTCGAACTCTGGGGCGCACGACAGAGGAATGTCGCGATGTCAGTCTTGAGCCGAACCGAACCGAGCCACATCCACACAAAACTGTATCAACAAACTCCCACTTGGATGTTGTTGGTGAAGGTTCGTTCTTGATGTTGTAGGATCTTCAAAGTCTTCACATTTCACAAACTGGGAGTGTATCAACAAACTCCCCCTTGAATGATGCTCGTGAATCTTTTGATGTTCAATACTTCAGATCCTTTTGGTGTTGATGAGTGGTCAGCTGCAACTTGATCATCTTGATCCTTTGATTGCATTAATTTCGTGTCTTCATTCCGAAGCTTGTCATCTAACATGTTCTCTTTGCCTTTAGCTAGTTTGAATGCCACATCTGCACACACAACAGAGCTAAACGCGAAATTAGAACAACTGCTTGGAATACAGTCAAAATAAACAAACGACACACATGAGACCAACTCTCAATCAAACACCGACCGACAACAGTTTGAAAGTTTATAAATTAATCAATTTTAGATTTTAACTTTCAAAACTTGTTAACTTCGACCGTTTATGAAGTTGCAATTGTTTTCCAGCTTACAATCAGGATTTTAGGTAGGATGGACTCGAGTTCCAATATCGGGCAATCAAAAATAACATAGAAATAAAATCTTTTTGGCTTTTATAAAGTTTATATTAAAACACACCTAAAATCTTTTTAGTATTTTTCCATTTTTCAAATGTAAAGATGGAAAGCAGTAAATAAATATTTACAGACATTCTTTTTGCGAGTTTCGAGGGTAAGAGAATCATATCAGTGTACGGTCACATCAAAATACTCTTGTTGTTCAATTAGTTAACATTAAGATAAGCATCCTATAATGATTATCGGTATTGTTGTCCACATAAGCTCAACTTATCAGATGTACTCGCGGTTAGGGGATACATTAAGGTATGATTTATACTTACCGACCGGTGTTCATCTACACACGACACATTTCCGTATCAAGGTATGCACGAGAGTTCATCTTACTGGTGAGTATACCATTTATTATCTATTTTCAATGTATATGATGTGAGATACTCACTTATTTTTGGATGAATACAAGCCCTATGTGATTAAATCACTTATTATTGAGAAACTTGATATTCGATGCATGCAGGGCATGAGAGCAAGTCCGTGAACAGGTTAGTACCATCATACCGACAAGGAGATGAACTTAACTCTCGGATGATAGATGTGATTTAGAATCACTTATTCGGGGGTGATTGTGATACTTTATCACTTATTGATGGTCGTATGCATCATGTATTATATACATGTTTGTATGAATGTACACGTATGTATGGTATCATGGAAGTTCTAGACTTGTGTCCCTGTTGTTTTTGGTAAAAGAAACAACCATGAGACCCAGATGATAAACAATATAAAGACCACGTATCTCAGAACCTCGGCAATCTATCAAACGAAATTTCGGTACCAAGACCATATGCCAATGAGTGGTTCCCACACAGACTTTAGTCGATTTAGGTTTATATCACCCTGCACACTTAAAAATGATTGTGAGCCTACCGATACATCTTAGATAGAGCTGCTTATCGTTTTTCATTTTAAGTTCAAAGAGGTTTCGACAGACCACTAAAGTACTATCATTTTCTCTTTTGCTCACTAGAAAACTCATTTTTGATTTTCTATTGTTTTTGTATTTTTCTGATTTGAATTTACTCCCCCTAAAATTTGAAAAGTAAATTTGAACTTTTAAAAACATCTTTTTGGGTTTTCTCAAGAAAAATATTCACAAAAAACGATTTCCCGATGTGAATTAACTCATGTTTTACCTCAATGCCGTTTACCAAAATTAATTTTAATCAGAAATGATTTATCGAATTTTGGAAAAATTAATTGGCAAGTTGGTAATCGGTGTGGACCAAAACAACATTGACAAGTTTCATATTGAAACAATCACGTGTGAGGTGATATTCGAGATCAACGTGTCTGGTCAAGGAGTGCGGTATGAGATGTTAGTAAATCATAAAGCAGCTTAAATATCAACAAGGATAGGAGAGATTAGAAATTCAAAACCGTAATCCTGCTACTACTTCGTGCATCGGAAGGAATCTGAGTGCTCTCCCAAGCTGAATATCCACCCGGTGTGGATTTCAAGGTCGATTTTGCAGCTACTTCAGTTAACTGAGAGATCTCTTCACAAAAACAAGATGATAAACCTCTGGGTCCGGCTGGTAAGTGGCAAACGGAGCATGTGGGAAAGCTTGTACACATCATCTTTGGACGGTCCATACATGATGTCATCCACATGCTTTTGCACCAGCAAAGGTCTTCGTCTTTCTCCTTTAGAAGTAGTGTGTGGTTGTTCAATCAATGCCAAGGTATCCGCACACCCAGTTGGTTTGATCAACAAACACATTTTCTTCAACACATCGTAGAGAAATGCACACTGCACGTCCATCTAGCAGACTTTGAGCTTCTTATGGAAGAAAAAGCCATGAATCTTTGAAAGATCTCAAACATGTGATAGGCGCGTACACTTCATTTGAATCTATCCTCTTGACCTGATCAAAGCCTTCAACAATCAAACTTTGGAAAGTTTTCAATTTTGTCGAAGTTGTCAAATTCTTTTATCAAACTTTCTTCATTCATCAGACATTTCTTGTCTTCTTTTCTTTTTCTCTCTCCATCAAAGGCAACAATAACCTCCCCTAATGCTTTTCACATCATACAGGAGCCTTAAGTCGTTGATTTTGTGCATGGACGCTCCACTATCAACAATCCTACGACTATCAATAGTTCCTCCTGGAATATCCTGCATACTCGCTCAGATATTAGTTGGAAAGGGGGACCCAAGCCTTCAAGGACTTGGGTCGTCCATCATCATCGAGGATTGTGACTTCCATTTCCTGATGATTCGGAATTGATGTAGCTCCCCCTAAAACAGTTACCGATTTTGGTTTCCAAATATGTTTTTGTTTTTCGTTTTTAATATCTGATTTAACAGACTGTGTTTGGATAACCTCTTGTTTCAAAGCCTTCTCAACTTCTTTTCTTTGTTTCTTTTTCTGTTTCATTTCTCATTGTTTTACAAGACGGGGGTCGTGTTTTGGTGAAACAGATCTTGTATGGTAACTGTTACCATGGGGGGCATCAACTTTTGCCTTTCCTTTTGTGAGATATGGACAGTTTCTGACAATGTGCCCATATCACCACATTCAAAACATGATCTCCGCTCAACAAACCTCAGAGTATCATAATTGTAAGAGCTTGATGATGAACTTCGTGATCTTGAGGTACTTGGTCCTACATCACAACATTTTGTGTGTTGTATGTAGTTGTTTTGACTGTTTCTTTTCAAAATTTGTCTTTGTATAACAAAATCCGTGTTGGATTTGTTTTCAAAAGATTCAATTTTATCAGTCCCTCTGGATTTCACGAAGTTCACCTTCTGAACCTTCTTCTTGTTTTAGCTTTGCTTGCCTTTTCCCTTTCCTTGCGTAGCGTGATTTTGCTTTCATTGATTGTTTTGTAGTTGCAATTTTTTATTCCCGTATTTCTTTCGAACTTCGGATTTTGGGATAGGAGCACACTAAATTACTACAACTCCTGGGCTCGACTTTCCCAAAAACTTACTAGTAGAATCCTCAAAAACTTTATCAATCAAGGATTGATTGACATTTTTGATTGGGAAATCTTTATCTGAATATATTTTATCAGAACCAATCAATGTGTAAAGCAAGTTCACCCTTTCACAACACTTAGCAGAAGATTCAATTGGTTTGACTGTAGCAGTCACAAACAGTTTTGCAGGTGGATCACAAAGAATGTGATTTTCAAGAGGTATGTTTTCCTCTTTTGTTACCGTTTTTGACTGTTCAGGTTTGTCCTCATCCGACTCTTCATCCGAACTATCATAATCCTCAATAATGGGAGGACTTTGATCAGTAACAAATGACGAATTTTTTGTCTTTTCAGATTCCTCTGAGAAAATGTCAGGTTTGAACCCTAATCCTGCTGCAAACTCTTCGGGATTAAGAGGTATAGATGGTTCAAAACGTGGCATTTCCTCCTCGTCAGGCAATTTGGTATAATTGTGTCTCAACGGCTGTGGACACGATTTATAACCAATGCACTTGACATCCCCTTTTAGTTTTTGAACTTCTATGATGCGATCTAGCACATATCGGGAGTTAGAATAACTCTCCAATTTGAGCTTGATGGCATCATGCTCGTATTTGGCAATGGCTAACTCCTTTTTCGTTTCCTCAATGATATTAATGTAGTTTTTAATACCTGTTTGTTTGTTCAAAACTGTTTTTGTTAACTGAGACACACTTTTCTTAAGAGTTTCAATTACAGATTTGAATTCTTTTTCATTCCGAGTTAAAGCTGTCACACCCCCAAAATACCACCCGTGGAAACACCGCAGGGCGTGTGACGTACCAGGATCTAGCCACTAATCACATTGAACTCATAACAAGATTTCAAATAAAAAGCTTTCATTCATTTCAAATAAGTGTTCCAAATCATATTTTATAACTCGTTATGTTCAGCGGAAGCATAATACAAAGTTAAACCAAGACCCAAGTGTATGTAATCAGCCAATCTCGTTTCAAGTTTCCATGTATCTCGACCCATGACCACCCCAGCATCCCAGACAGCAAGTTCCCAAGTTCCACATATCTATAACATGCGAGCATGCACACACGTGTATCAGACAACGCTGGTGAGTTCATAGTTTTACGAAAACGTTAGTTACCAAGTGTGTAGTTGTCACACCCTGGCTTTGCGGAAGCATGGGTTTATTTGGTGTGACTTCTTAATACCATAGCTTAATCACAACAAAGCTATATGAAAATAAAACCATGAAGATCATCCATTACTTCAAGTTTTAAAAGTAAAATACGACAACATTGTTTAAAGTTGACACATGCAACGAGTTACAACCCATCAAAATAAAAACATTGTTCATACGACATAACCACATACATAAAATAAACACCATTTAAGACTTGTGACTCGTCCAGGTAAAAGTCACAATCCCTAAACGTGGATGACCTCGTAACTTTTACGCAGCGTGAAAACGTAGCATACTTCGCCAGATCCCTAATTCCCTGAAATACATGTAAGTTGAAAAGTCAACATAAAGTTGAGCGAGTTCATGTGTAAGTGAGTATGTAAAACCTTTGTAAGTATAAAATCCCTGGTATGTAGCAAATAAGGAAATAAAGAGATCACCAATGGTTTGCAAGGCCATTGATATGTGTGAAGTGCAGTAGGAAGACTCAAACCTAGCAGATTTTTGCGTCGGGTACCAAGTCACCCCGAGGTCCGTACTGTTGGGCCTGGGGCTGGGCTCGCTACACCCAGATAGATCTACCGCTAAAGACCCTCGGTCCTACAATGAGGATTAATGGCCTCCAGTTCCCGCCTACCCACTCACATGATCTAAGTAGTAACCTTCCTTACGCTAACCTTACCATGTAAAAAGTATTCGAAATCATAGTAACATGTATTTCACCCTCGCAGTTTAAAAACTGAAAACAGTTAAGAGAAAAGGGGGACATGAACTCACAGAAGTGCGTCTCGAAATAGTATCTCCCAATCAACCTGCTGCGTGACGACCTACACGTACTAACTTCTATTAGACGGACGGCCGTGCCTTGGCTTAAGGTTTAACGTTTTTGGGAAATAGTTAGGCAACTATTTCGTATTTACACTTCTTAATTATTTAATAATTAAATTCCTTCCCAAGGATGGGGGTTTTAATACATGTGCGTTTTTGTAATTCAAAAATATATTATTAAGTCTCACTTAATAAAATATATTTTAATTCATTTGTCTAAAATATTCTATCTCCAAAATATACATATTTTTCCCAAAAATATTATATTTTATTCCATACAATTTCCAAAATAATACTTTTATCAAAATACGCATTTAAGAGTATTTTCCGAAAATACATAAGTTACGTTTTTAAGGTTCGGATGGTAATAATAATACCGGTGTAACTTAAATATTTATTTGTGAAGGTGTTGGTATTATTTTGGAGTCGTGATTTCACAATGTATTCCAGTTATATTATTTTTACCCTAAAAATAATATATAGTTCACAAAATAATCATAAAATCACGCAAGCGTTTTACTAAGAAATATATATTCTAAATATATATTTTAGCAAGTTTTATTCACGAAAATCCACCTCCGACCCTTGGTAATTTTGTAATAAAAATCATGGCGAAGTTTGTTTGGAAAACAAGTCAAAATATATTTATAAACACTTGTCACCAAAAATATTCTAAGTGTTATTTTCTGGAAAAATTTCGCCAGAGTTTTCTCTGTAACTGGAGGTGGCCACGCTTACTAGCGTATCATTTTCTTTTAAAAATTCAATCAACAATTTTTCAATCATCAATATTCAATGCTCAATCGTCAAACTAGTCAAAATAAACATAAATCGCAAACACATGAACTTGTAAGTTGTGTAAAAGTATGTAGTAACTTTCCAACATTTTTAGTAGATCTTTCTATCTTTAAAAATGAATCGGTTTTCTGAAAAACTTTAATTCTAAAGAAGATGTAACCTTACAACTTTTAGTCAAAAGTTACGGAAAATTTTCTTTGTTAAATCCTTTTGTTACACAAGTGTTTACACACTTGTTTGTATACAAAAACACTTTTAGTTTATGAAAGATCCGGCTTTAAAATAAGACTTGTATATTTTACTTGGTTCTCGAAAATACCACTTGTAGATCTTTAGATCTACTAGTTTAAAACTCCATTTTACAAGAAAAACTGTTTTTACACAAGTTCATGTTTATGTATGAAAGGGTTCGTCATCTTGTAACTTTCCTACTTAACAAATGCTAGTTCATGTTCCATGAACATGATCTAGCGTGGTTAGATGACGATCCGTTCCACTACTAGCAACCAACAACATAAAATAACCATAACTAAACAAGATTCATGAGTTTTACACCATTATTTACTCTTTAACCACCATGTTCATCTTTCTAGCAAGACTTTATGCTTTGATCTTTAGTGTTCATGATTTTTATCCGTTAAATCTCTTATTAACCACTTTAGACAAGATCAAGAGGGTGTTTAGAATCACTTACAACTAGCTCAAGGCTAGGGAAGAATCAAAGCGAAAACTAGGTGGATAAAAGTGATGTAGAGAGGTCCTTGAGATTCCGTAAGCACCGGGTCTCCTCGTATGAACTCTAGCACACTTGTATGTATGTGGTTTAGCAAGATTAAAATTGGAAGGTGATGGTGGGTGGGCTATGATTCTCGGCCGACTTCAAGAGGAGAGGGAGAGAGATGAAATTTTGGTTGTGTTGTTTGTGAAGTGATGATAATGATCTTGGGTGTAAACTTATAATCCACTTTAGTGCTTTGTCCAATATATAATGTGCTTACTAGCTATTAAACACAAGAGATTAAAATATTCAAGAATGTAAGGGTGTGTCCCCTTGGGGGACCGATTCGGTCGGGGGGGGGGGGGGTATTTAGTTTGTTTTCAACCAAATAATTAGTGTTTAGTTAAGATAGTTAGGAACTTAAGTAATTTACTAGTGTGTTATGTGTTATAACGGGTGTTAGGGTATTCGGGGACCCTAACTGGCTCAGAAAAGGAAAAAAAGTGTCATTGACAATATTTTTATGTTCCGGGTAAAGTCTGGTTGTTCGGTTGGATATTAATCCGTTAAAGTGCTAAATAAGCATTTAAAGTGTCGTTAATATTTGTTTTAGTGACACAATGAATTCCCGACACTTTGGAAAGTGTCTAGTATTATTTTTCCATGTTCTTGCACTTTACTAGTTAGCTTAAATGCTGAATTTTGTATTAAAGTGCAGGATTTTGTAATTAGAGCATGTTTTAGGCACATCCGGTCACTATAACTATCACCTAGTGACGCAGTTTTACAATCCTCACCTCCCTACACTCCTTACTAGTGTAGTAATCTATTCCCGGCTCATACTGGCCTCAGAGACAATGCCTGTCTGATGCTGGCTATGTCAGCATGTTTACGGGGTTATCCGTATAGTGTGCTCACTGTGCTTTTGTGCATCAAGTTTGTCACTATAGTTCGGTGTAAATAATGGAGTGACAGCAATAAAGTATGATGCATGTATAAGTATGTATCAGAAATCAAGAATCAGTTTAATCACAACTGTAAGCAAGCACAGTAATTAAGCATTAATTAAATATTAATTAATTCGTACGGATACGTGGTTTGGTGAGGGTTGTCACATTCTCCCCCCGTTAAATAAATTTCATCCCGAAATTTTAGGCTCTGCTTCTAGTTGCAGGGGTCTTAGGAAATAAATGGGGGTATTTCTCCTTCATACGATCCTCACGTTCCCACGTGAATTCAGGCCCATGTCTTGCGTTCCATCGAACTTTGACGAGCTTGACACTACTCCTGCGTGTTTTATTAACTTTCTAATCCGTAATCTCGACGGGTTCTTCGGTAAAGTGGAGCGTGTCGTCAATATGAACTTTGTCAGCAGGAATGATCACTGTTTCTTGTGTTGGACTCTTTCTCAAATTTGATACATGGAATGTATCGTGAACACCATTGAGTTCAGCAGGTAGGTCCAACTTGTAGGCTACAAGCCCAATCCTTTGCAGTATCTTGAACGGGCCAATGTAACGCGGATTCAACTTCCCACGCTTTCTGAAGCGTGCCACACCCTTCCAGGGTGAAACTTTCAATAAAACCATATCCCCAACTTGAAATTCCAAAGGTTTCCTCTTTGGATCTGCATAGGCTTTCTGTCTATCGCGAGCCGCCTCGATGCGCTTTTGAATTTGTGCGATCTTGTTCGTTGTCTCTTGGACTATCTCAGGACCAACGAGTTGTCTATCACCCGCATCAGCCCAGCATAAGGGTGATCGACATTTGCGTCCATAAAGAGCTTCAAATGGCGCAGCTCCAATGCTTGTGTGGTAGTTGTTGTTGTACGAAAATTCGACCAACGGTAAATGTTTATCCCTGCTACCACCTAGATCCATTACACATGCTCTTAGCATATCCTCCAATGTCTGAATAGTTCTTTCACTTTGCCCATCAGTTTGTGGATGAAATGCAGTGCTTAGATTTAACTGCGAGCCAAAAGCTTCTGAATAGTTCTTTCACTTTGCCTATCAGAGATGATCGAGAGAGGCACTCCATGACGTGCGACAATCTCTCGCATGTATATTTCCGCAAGTTTACTAGTGTTATCCTTCTCTTTGATTGGCAGAAAGTGTGTGGACTTGGTCAGACGGTCAACTATTACCCAAATAGTATCATGACCTCTGGGCGTCTTTGGCAATTTCGTAACGAAATCCATTGAAATCTGTTCCCATTTCCACTTGGGAATCTCAGGTTGCTGTAGAAGTCCTGAAGGCTTCTGGTATTCAGCTTTCACCTTGGCGCACGTTAAACATTTGCTAACATAAACAGCAACATCGCCTTTCATCCTAGGCCACCAATAATAATCCTTAAGATCCTGATACATCTTATCCACCCCGGGATGAATTGAGTACCGAGACTTGTGGGCTTCATCAAAAATAACTTTTCTCAAACCACCAAACAGAGGAACCCAAATCCGTTTCATGAAGCATAAAGTTCCTTCCTCGTTTGGCACCAATTGCTTTTCCATCCCACAGAGATACTCATCTTCAATATTCCTTTCTTTCAAAGCTTCTCTCTGCGCGGCACGAATGCGTAGAGAGAGATCTGTCTGGATAATCATTTCTAAAGCCCTAACCCTTATGGGCTTAATTCTTTCCTTTCGACTTAGGGCGTCGGCGACCACATTCGCCTTCCCTGGATGATACTTGATCTCGCAGTCGTAGTCGTTCAACAATTCAACCCAACGTCTTTGCCTCATATTCAGTTCTTTCTGGTCGAATATGTGCTGCAGACTTTTATGATCCGTAAAGATTGTACATCGCGTACCATACAGATAATGTCTCCAAATTTTCAGCGCAAATACCACTGCGCCTAGCTCCAAATCATGCGTGGTATAGTTCTTTTCATGAACTTTCAATTGGCGTGAAGCGTAAGCTATAACCTTCTGGCGTTGCATCAGCACGCAACCCAAACCTTGACGCGAGGCGTCACAGTATACCACGAAATCATCAGTTCCTTCTGGTAGCGCTAAGATCGGCGCATTGCAAAGCTTGTTTTTCAGTAACTGGAATGCTTCTGTCTGTTGGATTCCCCAATCAAACTTCTTATCCTTCTGTGTGAGCGCGGTCAGAGGTTGAGTGATTTTCGAAAAATCCTCAATGAACCTTCGATAATAACCAGCCAAACCCAAGAATTGTCGGATCTCGGTTGGCGTCTTTGGAGTCTCCCAACTCTTGATCGCCTCGATCTTTGTGGGATCAACATGGATTCCATTTCCATTAACCATATGTCCAAGAAACTGGACTTCGCGTAGCCAGAACTCACACTTCGAGAACTTGGCGTATAATTTCTCCTTCTTAAGTAGCTCTAGAATAGCTCTTAAGTGTTGTTCGTGCTCGTCCTTTGTCTTTGAGTAAATCAGAATGTCGTCAATAAATACGATCACAAACTTATCCAAGTATGGCTTGCAGACTCGGTTCATTAGGTCCATGAAAACTGCAGGTGCGTTCGTCAACCCAAACGACATAACTAGGAACTCGTAATGTCCATAACGAGTCCTAAAGGCTGTCTTCGGGATACTTTCCTCCTGTATCCTAAGTTGATGGTATCCAGATCGCAAATCGATCTTCGAGTAAAAGCTTGAGCCTTGCAATTGGTCAAAAAGATCATCGATCCTCGGCAAGGGATATCTGTTCTTGATGGTCAACTTATTAAGCTCACGGTAGTCTATACACATACGGAAACTACTGTCCTTTTTAACAAACAGAACCGGAGCTCCCCAAGGTGAGAAACTTGGTCTGATAAATCCTTTGTCCAATAGCTCCTGGAGTTGTGTCGACAACTCCTGCATCTCTGATGGCGCAAGTCTATAGGGTGCCTTGGCTATAGGCGCGGCGCCTGGAACCAAATCAATGTGGAACTCAACTTGCCTTTGAGGCGGTAATCCTGGCAAGTGTTCTGGAAAGACTTCCGGATATTCCTTGACGACTGGAATGTCTTCGATCTTCGGTTCAGCAACTTCCTTATCCACGATGTGTGCTAAGAATGCAACACATCCCTTCTTCAAGCACTTTCTAGCTTTCAGGTAGCTAATAATTCTTAGTGGTGTATCATGCTTCTCCCCGTGCACTATGATCGTTTCTTCATCCGTCAGTGGGATGCGGATGGTCTTCTCATGGCAAACTATCTCGGCTTTGTTACTCGATAGCCAATCCATTCCCACTACAACATCAAAGCTTCCCAACTCGACAGGTAATAAGTCTAACGTAAACTCGTGCCCTCCTAGTTCAATCACACATCCTCGGACAACTTCACTGGTCTCAACTAGTTTCCCATTTGCTAATTCGATGGAGTACGGAACGTCTAACTTACTAGGCGTCAACCCAAGTATATTCTTAAATTCTAATGACACGAAGCTATAATCGGCACCAGTATCAAACAAAACGGATGCGAAGCGTTGGTTTATAGGGAACGTACCAGTAACAACATTGGGATCCTGGCGCGCTTCCCTCGCCTCAATGTTAAACACTCTTCCGCGGGCTTGATTCAATCCTGGGCAGTTCCTCTTAAAATGCCCAATGTCACCGCAGTTAAAACAACCCAATCTTTGACCATTACCTCCTCCGTTCACCGCTTGATTATTGTTTTGATTTCGATTCGCATCCCCAGCTTGATTTGCATTGTTTCCACGGTTCCCATTTCCTCCATTGTTTTCCTGTGGGCGGTTCCCATTACCACCACGGTTGTTGTTTCTATTACCAAAACCTCCTTGGCCTCCCTGGCCTGCACTAGCCCAGCAGTTATTCTTCAGGTGGCCAGCTTTTCCACAAGCTTCACATACTTTCGGCCCACATCGGCCAGAATGATGACGCTGGCAGGTGTTACACTTGGGATGAGTACCCATATATCCTTTTCCTTTCTTTCCAACACCAGTTGCAGCTTGGACCGGTGCGCTTGATTCTCCTTTCTTACCAACACTGCTTGTACCCTGCTTGAAGTTTGAGAATTTCCTCTTATTCTCACCAGACGACTCTACGTGAGTCTCTTTCTTCTTCGGCTCAACATTCGAAAACTTGTTCAGGCGGATGGCTTCCTCAGTAAGAGCTACGCTCAGATCGATGGCCTCTGTGATTGTTGCAGGCTTGGAAGTAGTGACCATACTCATGATCTGTGGAGCTAAACCCCAGATAAAGCGCTCGATACGCTTGAATTCCGGTGTAACCATATAAGGTACTACATGAGACAGGTCGTGGAATCTCTGAACATATTCCACGATTTTGGGACCGTCCATCCTTAAATGCCAGAATTCAGTTTCCAACCTTTGTATCTCCGCGCGCGAGCAGTACTTTCTTCGCATGAGCTCCTTCAGCTCATTCCAGGTCATCCCGTAAGCAGCGACTTCACCAAGAGTTTGCACTTGTAAGTTCCACCAGGACAGGGCTCCGTCCAAAAATAGCCCAGAAATGTAAGTCACTTGTTGGTCTGGAGCGCACTTGCTCATTCGAAGAACAGACTCCGTCTTCTCGGCCCATCTTACAAAAGCAACAGCACCTCCGGTGCCGTCGAAGTTCACAGGCTTGCAGTCTAGGAACTGCTTGTACGTGCACCCTGCACATACGTTAGAATATACAAATGGTATTAGTAAACGTGCTAAAGATATCCAGATGTATCGTAGTATGTCTCAACGAATTAACATTACCATGTGGTGGATGGTCTAACATCACTGGTATAGGATCAGGATGTGGTGCGACAACAGGATCCTCTAATAGAAGTGGAGCATCAACAGGAGCGTCAGCAACATGATCATCCACCAACTGTGGAACAACAACAGGATGATCATCAACAGGTATATCATCAACCAAAGGAGCAACAGCAGGTGCATCGGCATGAACAGGGTCATGCCCCAATGCGGGGTCAGGAGCAACGACTGGCTCAGGGGCCACGACCGGCTCCGGATCAACAAACTCCATCTCAAAATCAGCTGGATCAGCAAACATAGGGTCGACAGGGGCTACAGGATCCTCCAAGTGCTGGTCTAAGTGTACGAACTCAATGTCCTGGTCTGGATCAAAGCCTGGTGGAAAAATAGGATCTGAATCATCATCATGATCGAACTCAAAGCTGTGCACGGGAGCAGGTGCAGCGGATGACGCCATGTCCGGGTCGGCGTCGTGTAAGTGGTGCTGCACTCCCTGTATGTGCGAAGGTACGGATGCCACAGACTCAAAGGAGTCTGGAACAGGTGAATGAACGGGAGCCTCCTCCGCAGGAGCATCAGCAAGAAGTAGGATATCACCGGCAGCAATATAGGCCTCATCCTCAAGTGGGTCCTCCTCAAATAAATCGACATCATCGTCAGAAACAACGTCGAGGGGCATATCAATAACGGGATAAGCGGCAAGGGGTATAGGAGCAGGGATCACCACGAGCGGTAAGTCCCCAACAAGATGGCCATCAGCAGGCTCTGCTACGACATCAGGCAGCGCAAAGGGCTGGAAGTCATCATCATCTGTGCTGGTAGTATCGGAAGTGTACACCTCGTGCTCTGATGAAACTGTGTCGTCTGATACTATGGCCATAGGATCTGTAGTGTCCGACTCCCCAGTACCTGATGAAGGCATGACGTCTGTAACACAGACACACACATGCACAAATAATCAATCATATAACCAAATAAGCATGTTAGTCACCAATAAGCAATCAAGTAATCATCCTAGTCTACCCTAGACTATCCTCTTAGTCTCCCCGACTGAACTTCCTAGTCTCTCAGACTACTCTCTCAGTCTCTCAGACAGATCCTCCTAGTCCCACTAGACTACTCCCTCAGCCTCTCAGGCTGAGCCTCCTAGTCCCACTAGACTACTCCCTCAGCCTCTCAGACTGAGCCTCCTAGTCCCACTAGACTATTCCCTCAGCCTCTCAGACTAAGCCTCCTAGTCTCACTAGACTATTCCCTCAGCCTCTCAGACTGAGCCTCCTAGTCCCACTAGACTACTCCCTCAGCCTCTCAGACTGAGCCATAACTTTCAAAAAAAGAATGCTCATACTTTTGTTTGAAAAAAATGTTTTGCACCCTAGATCTGGACGTAGTGTATGCAATGTGAAAATGTTTTCGTGAGAGCCCTAGTGATCATAGTCTAGACTCGAGAAGGAATCCTAGTTCGCTATGATCAAAGCTCTGATACCAAGCTGTCACACCCTGGCTTTGCGGAACCGTGGGTTTATTTGGTGTGACTTCTTAATACCATAGCTTAATCACAACAAAGCTATATGAAAATAAAACCATGAAGATCATCCATTACTTCAAGTTTTAAAAGTAAAATACGACAACATTGTTTAAAGTTGACACATGCAACGAGTTACAACCCATCAAAATAAAAACATTGTTCATACGACATAACCACATACATAAAATAAACACCGTTTAAGACTTGCGACTCGTCCAGGTAAAAGTCACAATCCCTAAACGTGGATGACCTCGTAACTTTTACGCAGCGTGAAAACGTAGCATACTTCGCCAGATCCCTAATTCCCTGAAATACATGTAAGTTGAAAAGTCAACATAAAGTTGAGCGAGTTCATGTGTAAGTGAGTATGTAAAACCTTTGTAAGTATAAAATCCATGGTATGTAGCAAATAAGGAAATAAAGAGATCACCAATGGTTTGCAAGGCCATTGATATGTGTGAAGTGCAGTAGGAAGACTCAAACCTAGCAGATTTTTGCGTCGGGTACCAAGTCACCCTGAGGTCCGTACTGTTGGGCCTGGGGCTGGGCTCGCTACACCCAGATTGATCTACCGCTAAAGACCCTCGGTCCTACAATGAGGATTAATGGCCTCCAGTTCCCACCTACCCACTCACATGATGTAAGTAGTAACCCTCCTTACGCTAACCATACCATGTAAAAAGTATTCGTAATCATAGTAACATGTATTTCACCCCCGCAGTTTAAAAACTGAAAACAGTTAAGAGAAAAGGGGGACATGAACTCACAGAAGTGCGTCTCGAAATAGTAACTCCCAATCAACCTGCTGCGTGACGACCTACACGTACTAACTTCTATTAGACGGACGGCCGTGCCTTGGCTTAAGGTTTAACGTTTTTGGGAAATAGTTAGGCAACTATTTCGTATTTACACTTCTTAATTATTTAATAATTATATTCCTTCCCAATGATGGGGGTTTTAATACATGTGCGTTTTTGTAATTCCAAAATATATTATTAAGTCTCACTTAATAAAATATATTTTAATTCATTTGTCTAAAATATTCTATCTCCAAAATATACATATTTTCCCAAAAATATTATATTTTATTCCATACAGTTTCCAAAATAATACTTTTATCAAAATACGCATTTAAGAGTATTTTCCGAAAATACATAAGTTACGTTTTTAAGGTTCGGATGGTAATAATAATACCGGTGTAACTTAAATATTTATTTGTGAAGGCGTTGGTATTATTTTGGAGTCGTGCTTTCACAATGTATTCCAGTTATATTATTTTTACCCTAAAAATAATATATAGTTCACAAAATAATCATAAAATCACGCAAGCGTTTTACTAAGAAATATATATTCTAAATATATATTTTAGCAAGTTTTATTCACGAAAATCCACCTCCGACCCTTGGTAATTTTGTAATAAAAATCATAGCGAAGTTTGTTTGGAAAACAAGTCAAAATATATTTATAAACACTTGTCACCAAAAATATTCTAAGTGTTATTTTCTGGAAAAATTTTGCCAGAGTTTCCTCTGTAACTGGAGGTGGCCACGCTTACTAGCGTATCATTTTCTTTTAAAAATTCAATCAACAATTTTCCAATCATCAATATTTAATGCTCAATCGTCAAACTAGTCAAAATAAACATAAATCGCAAACACATGAACTTGTAAGTTGTGTAAAAGTATGTAGTAACTTTCCAACATTTTTAGTAGATCTTTCTATCTTTAAAAATGAATCGGTTTTCTGAAAAACTTTGTTTCTAAAGAAGATGTAACCTTACAACTTTTAGTCCAAAGTTACTGAAATTTTTCTTTGTTAAATCCTTTTGTTACACAAGTGTTTACACACTTGTTTGTTCACAAAAACACTTTTAGTTTATGAAAGATCCGGCTTTAAAATAAGACTTGTATATTTTACTTGGTTCTTCGAAAATACCACTTGTAGATCTTTAGATCTACTAGTTTAAAACTCCATTTTACAAGAAAAACTGTTTTTACACAAGTTCATGTTTATGTATGAAAGGGTTCGTCATCTTGTAACTTTCCTACTTAACATAATGCTAGTTCATGTTCCATGAACATGATCTAGCGTGGTTAGATGACGATCCGTTCCACTACTAGCAACCAACAACATAAAATAACCATAACTAAACAAGATTCATGAGTTTTACACCATTATTTACTCTTTAACCACCATGTTCATCTTTCTAGCAAGACTTTATGCTTTGATCTTTAGTGTTCTTGATTTTTATCCGTTAAATCTCTTATTAACCACTTTAGACAAGATCAAGAGGGTGTTTAGAATCACTTACAACTAGCTCAAGGCTAGAGAAGAATCAAAGCGAAAACTAGGTGGATAAAAGCGATGTAGAGAGGTCTTTGAGATTCCGTAAGCACCGGGTCTCCTCGTATGAACTCTAGCACACTTGTATGTATGTGGTTTAGCAAGATCAAAATTGGAAGGTGATGGTGGGTAGGCTATGATTCTCGGCCGACTTCAAGAGGAAAGGGAGAGAGATGAAATTTTGGTTGTGTTGTTTGTGAAGTGATGATAATGATCTTGGGTGTAAACTTATAATCCACTTTAGTGCTTTGTCCAATATATAATGTGCTTACTGGATATTAAACACAAGAGATTAAAATATTCAAGAATGTAAGGGTGTGTCCCCTTGGGGGACCGATTCGGTCAAGGGGTGGGGGGGTATTTAGTTTGTTTTCAACCAAATAGTTAGTGTTTAGTTAAGATAGTTAGGAACTTAAATAATTTACTAGTGTGTTATGTGTTATAACGGGTGTTAGGGTATTCGGGGACCCTAACTGGCTCAGAAAAGGAAAAACAGTGTCATTGACAATATTTTTATGTTCCGGGTAAAGTCTGGTTGTTCGGTTGGATATTAATCCGTTAAAGTGCTAAATAAGCATTTAAAGTGTCGTTAATATTTGTTTTAGTGACACAATGAATTCCCGACACTTTGGAAAGTGTCTAGTATTATTTTTCCATGTTCTTGCACTTTACTAGTTAGCTTAAATGCTGAATTTTGTATTAAAGTGCAGGATTTTGTAATTAGAGCATGTTTTAGGCACATCCGGTCACTATAACTATCACCTAGTGATGCAGTTTTACAATCCTCACCTCCCTACACTCCCTACTAGTGTAGTAATCTATTCCCGGCTCATACTGGCCTCAGAGACAGTGCCTGTCTGATACTGGCTATGTCAGCATGTTTACGGGGTTATCTGTATAGTGTGCTCACTGTGCTTTTGTGCATCAAGTTTGTCACTATAGTTCTGTGTAAATAATGGAGTGACAGCAATAAAGTATGATGCATGTATAAGTATGTATCAGAAATCAAGAATCAGTTTAATCACAACTGTAAGCAAGCACAGTAATTAAGCATTAATTAAATATTAATTAATTCGTACGGATACCTGGTTTGGTGAGGGTTGTCACAGTAGTTACGTTAATTGATTACAATGTTGATAATACCTCGGATACAAGATGGCTCCTGATTTATTTTGCCCTTTACCCCAATGCTCCTATCAAATCATTGGTCATGACTAGGTCATTAGTTCACACCCGTCCTCTCTGGTACGGGGTGAGGGTGCCAAACTTAAGTAGCGCTACCAACTAATACCATGTTACCTCTCAGGTAACAAACAACAAGGAGGGACTTTAATGGTGATAGGACGAGTATATTATCCAACATTCCAGATTTTACCCACAAGACATATTCCTCTCAGGAATACCCATGATTTACCCTAAAAAACCTATCCCTCTCAGGGATACCCAATGACTGTCCCAACCACCGGGATGCATGCTCAAGAGAAATGAACTCACCTTAGGTTTGCTCGGTAAGACCAGTTACTTGATCACACTTAGTTAATCAAAGCCTATGATGTTCATATATATATATATATATACAACAATCAGTTTGCATCCAAGTTGATCACGTTGTCACGCACGAAAATTACCATAAAGCATGTTCAATGTACTCTAGGTTTAACTACTACTCATCAGTTAAATATCTAACACAATCATACACACAATTAGTACACATATCCATAATGGGCTCGGCTCCAAATCACAGCCCAAAACCTACTATCCGAGAGATGCGGCCCAACAAGTGTTAGGCCCAAATGCATGTGTGTGTATAAGTGGCCGATTGAAGCCCAAACTCAATTTATAACATGACTTAATGTTGCTACCAGTTTGTATTTTGAGTTGTATCAGCCCATTTAGCTTCGGCCCACAACAATCCAGTCCACCAACATCTCCCAGCTTATACCGCCCCATTGATGCGGCCCAATCTCAGATGGAGTAGGCTAACTGTTTCGTTTGGTCCGAATGTTGGTGTGAAGCCCAATTACATTAACGTATTACAAGTCCAATTCACTTTACCCACTAACACAAAACCCCTAGTTATCACTAATATGAAATCAAAGTCATACATGTCACTTATATGAGTTTTATGATCATGGCAATTTCTAAACCGACTAATAGTTCCTCTAATAACCCAAGACAATAACTCCAATATTACTAGTTCATATAATCATGTTCACACTAAATTATAATCCAACATATAACATCATCAACATCATCAGTAATTTATTTAATCAAAATCAACATTACACAACTTGTCATTCTTTTTATTGTTGTAACCCTAAGCAATATAACCTACCCTAATCATGCATAACAATCCATGAATAAAATCCAACCCATACCCGATCCCCTTAGCACATATCATGACATATCAACATCATCACTCAATATTAAGCACACTAATAGATTTCATAATTCATCCATTATTATTCGCATCATCCATACTTCAAACATAAACAAGAATAGCTAGACAGTGTTAGACTCAGTATCATTATCATACATGCGACCTATACGTATGATCAATCAACAAATAACCAACACCATCTAATCATTTACTGTCACACATGAACAATGTCATACAAATATGAAAATCAACAATTAAGAATCACTAACTAGAAACTCGACTGATCAAGATGCTATCTCGAACAGGGGGGGGGGGGTCTACCACTGCCGTGTGCGATTAGAGGAGTCTATGGTTTGGGGCATAATTGTGTTATCATCATACGTAGCCTATGTATGTATAAATGCTAAGCCAAAAGCCGGCCCCCAAATGTGAGACTCACTTGGGCTCCTCCAGGCCCAAACGCAACTACTCATGGTTCCGGGTGTGTATATCGGCCCAATGATGTATGTGTTTGTTAAACAAACTTGTGGTGTAAATAGCTCAATTATATTTGGCCCAAATACAATGTGAACAAATCTAATATTAACACGTTTGGAATGAATAACAAGAGATTTGGATCACAAGATTAAACGACACTGACCTCGAAAGTTCAGGTTGTCACATCATCCCCAACTTGAAAGAAATTTCGTCCCGAAATTTGATAAGCAAACCAAAAGTGACACGGTAACTCAAAAGTAACACAAGGCGGCAAAGTGCTAGATTAGGATGACTGTGGATTTTTCCTCGGGTACCACATCTTCCCCAACTTGAAAGGGAATTTCGTCCCGAAATTCGCCAATGATACCAGAAGTTGATACAACCGTTAGAACTGTTGAGGGTAGTAGGGCTTACTCAGATCATTTCTTTCCCTCGTGAACTCCGGTCCACATTTTGAGTTCCAATGAACTCCCATGGGATAACTCGAGGGTAGTAGGTATCACAAATGTTTTCTTGGTCAAACGTTTCTATAGGTTCGAGTCATACTGTCATCGTGAACGTTACCCAATTCACCAGGTAACTCGAGTTTGTGAGCCATGTCACCGATTCGTTCCAGGATTCCGAATGTCCCAACGCATCGTAAACTAAACTTGCCATGTTTTTGATAGCGTACCACACCCTCCCAGGGTGAGACTTTCGATTATGACACGTTCGCCTACAGCGAACTCCGAGTGTTTCCTAAGTTTATCAGCTCTTCTGACAGTCACGCGTTGCCATCAACAACTTCCGATCTAAGCACTCTTCCCAAGAGTTTCAAGTACAAATCCTGGATCGGTGATTAGGTTGTCACCAACCTTAGTCCAACAAGAAGATTGGTATTATCATCCATGCAATGCCTCATACAGAGCTGTATGCATACTAATATGGTAACAACTGCAGCAGATCTCACCCAAAGATGTGTGTTCTTCTAAATGTTTACTAAAGTCAACCACGCACATGCTCGCAGCATGCCTTCGTGCATCAGGATGGTCCATTACTCTGTCCGGTTGTCCTTTAGTGATAAGTAATGCTTATGTCTAGGCGTGAGCCAAGGGTGTTGTGTATTGCCTGTCATGAATCATATATAGTTCGAAATCGGAGGTAACAGGAGTTGGCATCTCGTGCCTAAAAGCCGCCTCTCTTAGAGGTACATTCACAGTTGTGACGACTCGTCAGTTTCCTCGATTGCAAGAAAGTGTGCTGGTAATGTGGGACAATCAACGATCACCCAGGTGATATTGTTTCCGGTTTGAGTTCTAGGTAGCCTAGTGACAAAATCCATGGCAGTTTGTTCTCGTTTCCATATGGGTGTTTCTGGTTGCCAATACTTTACCTTGATTTTCCCACAAGTCAAACATCATTCCCATACCTAGCTAGGTGGGCCTTCATGCCTGATCACCAGTACAAGGTTTATAAATCCTAATGTCTCTCATCCAAACCCAGACGACTAGAATATTGAGGCTGGTGTGCTTTGCTCAACATAAATTTCCTACAGTTACTGTATAATGAGATCCACACTCGTTCCATGAGGTAGCGAATATCGTCTGACCTGCCAAGGTTGCTTCTCCATGCCCCGCATGGGTTCAACTTGAAAATCCTCTTCCTTCAGTTCTCCAGTTTGAACATGGTGAGTCGGATCAGGTAAGTTAGAGTCGATAGTGAGCTACAAAGCTCATGCACGTTCAAGTTTCATAGTTGTAATCATCCAAAAGTTCCCTCCAGTGATGTCATTAACTGATTTAACTCTGTCGAAGCAAAGGTACACGGGAGGCCCTTGTGATCGGTCTAAATAACGCATCTGGTACCGTCCAAGTAATGCCTCCATCTAAAATCCCAAGACCACGGTTTTCACCGCCAGTTGTGTGTCATGCAGTTCCTCTTTGTAACTCCATCACGTAAGTCATCACTCTCTCGTGTTGCGTCGGTGTGTAACTGGGACTCTGATTTGGACCATTATGGTATACCACTAAATCACCCGCACCCTCGGGTAAAGACGATGCTCAGTGCATTGCAGAGTTGGAATTCGAAAGCTGAAAAGACGCCCTCCTGATTCGTCTTTCACGAACACAGTACCCTGCTGTGCGACCTTCGAAACTCCTGTGAGTAAGCTGCGATAGTATCTAGTGAAACCAAGGAATTGCTGCATCCCCGAAGGAATCTTTGGTGTCGATCAGTTTCTAACAAGATGCATCTTAGCGATATCCACGTGTATTCCCACTCCGTTAGTTACATGATCGAAATGCATCTCTCGAATCCAGATGTGACATTTAACAAGGCTTCGCACGTAATGGCTCCTCCTACAGGAGCGCTAAAATAGGATACATATGCCACCCGTGGTGTTCCTTTCTCCCGGTCATGATTCAGAACGTCATCAACAAATACGGTCGATTCATGTGATCCCTGAAGCTGCTGGTGTGTTGATCAACTCAATGATCATGGTGTACAAAGTTGAAATGTCTGCATTGCGTTCGACATGCTGTTCTAAGAGCATTCTCCTCTTGGACTTCCATCTGATGATAGTTCGTTCGCTAGCCAACCCTCGAATGGAAGCATCTCCCTCGTAACTGGTCAACAGGTGGCCAATACATGGTCGAGACAAGCGGTTCCTAATTGTCACCTTGTTACGTTCTCGATAATCGGTACACATACGAAAAGGCTTATCTTCACTGATATAATTGGGGCTCCCCAAAGCGAAAAACTAGATCCTATAAAACTCATGTCCAATAGTTCCTGAAGTTGATTAGGCATTTCCTGCAAGCTTCTTGGTGTAAGACAATAAGGAATACTAGTAACAAGGGCTGCTTCTGACATGATACCTATCTGATATTCCACCTGACGATGTGAAGGTAAACCTGATAGTTCTTCTGGTAGCACTTAGGAAGAAATCACGAACAATTGGTGGATCCTCGATCCTCTTTTCCTTAGCCTTAACATCAGTAACGAATGCTAACATAGCGGAACAATCCTTCCATAGACACTTCTGGGCCTTCATAGCTGGAATGGCGCTAACCCTTGCACCCCCCAAACGCTTTAGAACAGACAACGATCCTCCACTAAGGAGAAGGATTTTCAGAATCTTCTCCTTACAGGGTCTATCTACGCGATCTCTGGATAACCAATCCACACTAACTACTGCATCAAAACCATTAAAGATAGTAGTAGGAAGGTCGATGTCGAGCACTTGTCCCACGAGGTCGAGTTTGCATCCCACAAACATATGAGGTTCCATTTGCCTTGTCATCAGCCGATTCCACAACAGGTTCGGTTTCAAGAAACATCAGGGTTAAATAGAATAGAGACGAAGCGTTTAGCTTCCCATTCAAGCTACCATGTTGCTATAATCCTGGCGTCACCCACGCCAATCCTAAATGCCCTTCCGTGGGTATCATTTTCAGTGTTGTTATCGTTACGAGGATTTCCAGTACTGACGTCGTTTCCTTGGTTGTTATCGTCTTAATTTAACCATGGCCAATCCATGTTGTTGGCACCTCCATTTCCATACTGTTGGTTACCATTACGAGTATCTTGATGTTGACGTGACTGTTACCTCCAATGTCATTGCTTGTAACGGAGCCCTACGATCTTTCACCGACAAGGTCCATCTTTTCACATTCCGCGTCACATCCTAAGGCGTTACTCATCGTGCTGGCAGTCACACATTCCATACTACCTTCAGTTGTCCTCATTTAAGCCCCGATTGATTCGTAAGAGTTGGTTCCCATGAGCCACTGATTAGGGTTAAAGATTCAATTGAAGTCAAATTGCTGTTGTTCGCTGCCGGAAATCAGGGTCGTCCAAATACTGGGGTCGGTAAAGTACTACGTTTACCCTCTTGTCCATCGTCCTTGCAAGTTGACTGAGTAATACACGGTATGTTTCCAAGGTGTTGCAGAAGTGATCGCACTTCAGGGTCTGAGTCGTCAATACATTGAGTTCCCACAAACAAAGAGGAGTGAGAGGGGTACAGACCAATCATTGATGCTGCAACATCCAACTCAGGGACGTTGATACAAGCACCTAACATTCTACACAGTTCGCTAGGCGTTCAGGTGGGTGTTCAGGTAATACTCGATAGCATCGAGATTCGAAAGGTTTCAGAGGGAAATGAAACGATCACATTCAAGTAGGAGACAATCACTGCTATGACTCCTATAGACTGTTGTGTTTCACATCAACCAAATAACGGAACGGAACCCCTTTTTCACTTGTTAAGCCTCACTGGGAGTCACATGCACCCCACATTATTATTATGTGTGCACCCACAATAATATTGTGATTTGCATGTTCATCTCAGTTCCTCCTAGCTCATGTCAAATGGTTCCTCAAACTCAGATGTCAAACGAAGGTTGTCAAAGTAATAAGATCATAAAATTTCAAGGACTAAGGCATACTATCAACGCATCATAAAGTAAGCAAGCAATCCATGCCATCATGCTATAGTGATGAGTGTGTGTTCATATGTTACGTCATAAACAAATGTGTACTAGTCATGTAATGTATGCAACAAGTGAGAAAGACGAACCTTGCAATCTGGAGCTGAGTGTCATGGTCGTATTCATGTATTCAGAACTGTTCGGTTATAGTCTGGTTTTACAAAACGTTTTAAAACCAAGTTCACTATAACCAGTGGCTCTGATACCAAACTGTCACACCCCCAAAATACCACCCGCGGAAACACCGCAGGGCGTGTGACGTACCAGGATCTAGCCACTAATCACATTGAACTCATAACAAGATTTCAAATAAAAAGCTTTCATTCATTTCAAATAAGTGTTACAAATCATATTTTATAACTCGTTATGTTCAGCGGAAGCATAATACAAAGTTTAACCAAAACCCAAGTGTATGTAATCAGCCAATCTCATTTCAAGTTTCCATGTATCTCGACCCATGACCACTCCAGCATCCCAGACAGCAAGTTCCCATGTTCCACATATCTATAACCTGCGAGTATGCACACACGTGCATCAGATAACGCTGGTGAGTTCATAGTTTTACGAAAACGTTAGTTACCAAGTGTGTAGTTACGTTAATTGATTACAATGTTGATAATACCTCGGATACAAGACGGCTCCTGATTTATTTTACCCTTTACCCCAATGCTCCTATTAAAGCATTGGTCATGACTAGGTCATTAGTTCACACCCGTCCTCTCCGGTACGGGGAGAGGGTGCCAAACCTAAGTAGTGCTAACTGTTGGTGCACGATGTCTATCGCCTACGTCAACAGTCTGGGTCATGTCGGTAGCTTGTAATAGGGTTAAACGTGTCAAAATGTAATTTTATGTGTGTTTGTAAGTCATTTCGCACGAAATGGTATTTGGGCATTTCGTACGAAATGAGGTTTTGCTATTTCGTACGAAATGGCATGTTGCCATTTCGTGCGAAATCAGTTCCCTATAAATAGGGCAGTTTGGTTTTTCATTTGGTACGAAATAGAGAAGTGTGTAACGAAGTGCTGCCAGTTTCTCTCTGTGTATTGACGTCGAATATCAATGAAAAACCTGTTTTAAGTATAAATCTCTGTTTCTAAACCTTTATATCACCGATTCTCAGTTGTTAGACTGTTTCCGCCTTTCTAACAGCTTAGATTTGACTCTGAACGACTCATTCAGGTCGTATATCGATCCTACAAGTAGTATCAGAGCTCAGGATGAGTCAATTCGGTTGAATCAGTGCTTAGAACTTTCTATTTCTACTCATTTCTGGATTTTTGAATAATTCCACGGACAAAATGGACTGATCTTTTGATATAACGTGTAAAACACCTGTTTAATCAATCCTTGAAAGTTTCAGAACTAAATTCGGACTAAAATTGATAAAATGGGCCAAAAACTTCATTTCGTGTGAATGTACAGCATTTCGTTTGAAATCTTGAGTTCATTCCACACGAAATGAACTATTTCGTGTGAAAGGTTATCATTTCGCTTGAAACACGTGTTCATTTCGCACAAAATAGGCTATTTCGTTTGAAACATTATCTTTTCGCACGAACAGGAGATTTTTACTGATTTCCTACGAAATGACACTTCATTTCGCTTGAAAGTGTCATTTCGCTTGAAAAGTTGATTTCGCATAAAACTGTTTTCGCGTGAAAGTCCATTTCGTTTGGGAGTCCATTTCGGTTGAAAATCCATTTCGTGTAGAAGCTCATTTCGTTTGAAAAGTGTTTTTGTCAAAAAACTTTGAAAATTTTTCAAAGTGTAAAAATGGATAACCAAGAATTTTATAACATGTTTTCCGGAGGAGGAATGACAGCAGTTCAAACTCCAGCAAGTATTATTCAGAACGCAAACATGGAAAACGAGCTCGGTACAATGCAAAAGCCACCAAAGTTAATGAACATTGATGAGTATTCAAGGTGGTCAGAGAGGTTTAAAACCTGGGTCCAGGCAAATCATTTTGAGTGCTGGATGAAAATAGAGTTAGGGTATGAACCTCCGAAGACTGGAGCAGGTATTGAGAAAGCACTTCATCAGTTTACTCCACTTGAACAAGCTTTAAAGCTAAAAAGAAAATGATGAGTATCTTGCAGCAAGCGATCAAAGAAGATATTTTAGTTTTGTTACAACATCAAGGTGACACTGTCTGGAATGCACTAAAAGTAAAGTTTCTTGGAAGTGTTTCGATGATAAAGAGCAAAACGGCATTAATGAAAAAGGAATTTGATATTTTTACGGGTATTAAGGGTGAGTCTACAAAACAGTTGATCGAGAGATATTGTCATCTGGTTGTAGAAATGAAACGTTTGAGCATTGAAAAAACAAATGAAGAGTAGGTTGACAAGTTGGCAGATGCTTTACCATATGATGAGTGGGGAACATATTTGTTGGTTTTGAAAAATAAAGCAGAGTATGTTGGGATGAATCTTAGCACGTTTATCGAGAAAATTGAATCGCATGAGCTTGAACTTACAAAGATTAGAAAAATGAAAGCTTCTAGGGTACAACAGGATGTTTCATTGTACTACAAAGGAAGCTCATCAGCAGCATCTAATCTAAGTCCAAAAATTCAGACATCATTTAGTGCTGAACCTACATCTGGAGTTTCTCAAAGCACACCAAGCTACAGTTATTCACCATTCACAAGTTATGAACCAAATCCAAAGGTTCAAGAACAAGTGTCTCCTCAAAGTTCATCAAGTTCAAATAATCAAAGTCACGGTCAAGGAATTTTGTGCAATATAGCTGTGAACATCAAGAATGGTCAAGAGTTTACAGAATCAGCAGCAAAACAGCATATATCACTACTTGCTTCAGTACTTGAGTCCTATGAAAGTCTTGTTGCCGGGAGAATTGGAAATCCTGATATGACAAAAGAAGACTACGATCAGATCGATCCAAAAGAGCTGGAACTCATAGATATCAAGTGGGGTATGGCAAGCTTAGTGAGAAGAGCACAAAGATTTATGGAAATAACCGGAGGAAACAGTCTCTTAGGACCTGATCAAAGCTTGGATTTGATAAAGCGAAAGTTACATGTTTCAAATGCAAAGAAAAAGGGCATTTCAAACGCGAGTGTCCAAACAGGGAAGTAAACAATCATCAGAATACGTTCACAAATGACTACTACCGACAAGCAATTTATCACAAAACTAGTCAGCAAACATTCAACCAAAGACCTCAAATTGAAAACAAACCTGAAAAGGCTCTTTTGGTTAATCAGGATGATGTGAAAGTTGCGGAAGGGTTTAGTTGGGATAAATATATTCCTGGTGAGGGTTTGGCTATGATGGCAGAGATTATTGAAGAGCCAGAATGTGTTGTTGAAACTGAGGAAGTCGGTGAAGTGATGAGTGAAGAGAGTCTGGCAGACCTTGAAGAGGCAGCAGCAGTAGTTTATTATTATCAATCTGAACAGGAGATTATTGCAAATTCTTTTAAATCCATAATGCCTCCTAACATGTTTGATTCTTTTGCAGGATTCTTCAGCGAGCCAACTACAGGTTTTTGTCCACAATATGACGAAGAAAAAGCTCCGATTGATGAAATAATAGATGTTTCTAAAGAAATGAATGAAGAAACTCTGAAAGAGATAGCTGACAAGGCGCTGATGGTCAAGATGAAAGAGGTAGACAAAACTCAAGAGTCAGTGTCTGTCGAAACGGAGTCTGTGGAAACGGAGTGTGTCAAAACGGAGTCTGTCGAAACAGAGTCAATCGAAAAGGAGTCAGTCGAAACGGAGTCCGAGTTCAAATCAGAAAATCTGGATAACAAATCAGGAGAAAAATCAGAGTCTGAGTCTAAAGGGTTTGATAAACCAAAAATTAAAACTGATCAAGAAGAAAAGGTTTTTGAAAAGATTGATTCAATTCCTAAAACACCATGCGAAAACTGTTTAAAATCCTGCATGGGATTGTCTTGAAAAAGATAAACAGCTTCAAGAATTGAAGAAATATACTGACGAAGTAAAATATGATCTTAATGATGTGAAAGAAGGTTATGACACTTTATCACGCTCAATCAAAATGATTCAAAAAGAAAGTATAGAAAATGGTTAAGCCACTAATTTGTTCAAAGAAACTATTATGGAAAGCAGATGGAAATTAATATTCATCTGGACACAATTGCATCTTTGAAAACGGAACTTGAATTGATTCGTATTGAAAAGGAAAGATTTGAAAAGAAATTGATCAGTTATATTGCTTCATCCTATGTGATTGATCAAATTGTTCCTAAACTACCTGATGATAAATCTGCTTTCAACAATGTTCCACCCCCAATATGGAATCATTATACATAGAAATATCCAGATGGGGTGGAAGCAGCTTTGAATCTCAAGTTGAGAACTGTGGATAATGAGTTACCTGAAAGCATTGATGTTACATTCTCTCCATCTGACACTGACAACGAGTCACAACTTGTGAAAATAGTTGTAGATCAAGTGTTGGATGAAGAAAGTGATAACTCAGATTTTGGTGCAGTCAAAACTCATTTGGAGAATTCCATTTCTGATTCTGAAGATGACGGAAACTTTTTAGATAAGTTCATACCAAAATCAGATAAAGTTGTGGATGACGATTCGATCATTGTGGTTTACACGATGACCGGAACTGACAAACTATATACTGATTTTGAATTTCCGATTCAGAATGCAAAATTGGAAAATGTTGAAAAGGTTTATAAGCTTGTGGAAATTGACATTTCAGAGGTTAACAACAATGTGTTTCTATCAAAACCGAGAAAATCTTTTGTGAAACAACCAAACAACCCGGGAAAGAAAGAATGGGTGGGTAACAATGTTCAGAACAAAAGGCATGGTAACAATTTCAAAAGGAAAGGCGTCGGTTTTGAGAAGAAAATGGCTAAAAGGGAGGTTAAGACAAAAGAACATTTGTGTGATGTGTTTGTGGTGGGTAAGAATACTGTAGATGAAAAAGATTATATCTTCAGTCAGAAAGCAATTGACGATTTCAATGCAGCCCAAAAGTTGAAAAATTAGACCAACAGATCCACTTTTGTCGAATATGACAAAAGAATCTGTTATCGCTGCAATGAAATTGGTCACATGGCCAAATAGTGTGTTAAGAGAATTGAAAAACCAGTTTTCCAAAAACCAAAACAAAAAATTTCAAAGGATGTTAAAGGAAAAACACCGATGGTTTCCCCCGTGCGTATTCTGAAACGCGGTGAATCTTTGAAGTTCGAAGACAAGTCAAAATCAACCTTTGAGATTGGTGAATCTTCAAAATTTCCAAAGACTTCAAAAATTTATCCCAAAATGAAGATTTTACAAAATCAATCATGGGTGGAAAAACCTAAACAATCATTTGAAGAAAAGAAAATGGAAAAGGTTTTGAAATCAGAACAAATAGTTGCTGTCACTAACAATGAAAAACTTGAGTTAGAATTGGATAAACTGATTGAGGAATTCCCACCAATCAAGGAGGGAGATCTAAAATCAAAATTTGTACCTGTTGTTCCAAACGTTATCTTCAACATTCCAAAAGTTGATGTAGCTTGTGATCTTGTATTTGGTAGTGTTCCAAATGTGAAGAAATATTGGGCATCGTTGTTTGAATGAATGTCTTTGATGTGTGCAGGGGCTTCCACGTTCTATAATCTCCAAGTGGATCATGGATAGCGTCGCCTCGAGGCATATGACTGGGATGTTATCATTGCTCTATGATGTCAAATCAATCAACGGAGGATATGTTGGATTTGCGGGAAATCAGGGAGGAAGAATCGTTGGTGAAGGAACTCTTACCAATGGAGTTGTATCTTTGGATAAAGTGAACTACATCATTGAACTTGAAAACAATTTGTTGAGTATATCACAGATTTGTGACAAGTCGTTCACAGTTCATTTCACAAAAAATGAGTGTTTGATCATTAAACCTGGTTTTAAAATTCCAGAAGATTTGGTGTTGATGCGAGCTCCTCGTGAAAACGATTTATATGTCCTAGACATGAGCGTCGCAACAACAACAGACAAAAAGAAACAATGTTTTGTAACTAAAACAAAAGCAACTGAAAAAGAATCAAGGATGTAGCATCGTAAGATGGGTCACATTCTTGTGAGAAAAATGAATTTCTTGGTTCACAATGATCTTGTTGAAGGTGTTAATCTAAAAATTTTCCATCTGAATGATGATTGTATAGGATGCAAAAAGGGAAAGCAAACGAAGAAGTCACACCCAAAGAAGCTCTTGAACTCCATCAGAGTACCGCTATAAAGACTCCACATGGATCTTTTTGGACCGGTAAATGTGAAGAGCGTAAGTGGAGATCTGTATTGTCTTGTGGTCACTGACGACTTTACAAGATTTTAATGGGTAACGTGTATTGAAAGAAAAGATCAAACGTTTGATTCGTTGATGATTTTGTTCAAAGAGTTGGAAACACTGTACAAACTGCCGATCAGAAGAATTCAAAGCGACAACGGAACAGAGTTCAAAAACAACCGTATGGAAGAATTCTGCAATGACAAAGGCATTCTTCATGAATTCAGCGCACCATATACTCCACAGCAAAATGGTGTCGCGGAACGAAAGAATCGCACGCTGATCGAAACACCTCGAACTATGCTAGCTGATTCCAAATTGCCAATATACTTTTGGAGTGAAGCGGTTGCTACAGCGTGTTACACATTAAATCGTGTTCTGACAGTAAAGAAGTACAAGAAAACCTGCTTTGAATTACTTCATCGCTATAAACCAAATCTGAAATTCTTAGAACCTTTTGGATCACCTTGCACATTTATTGATCCAGATGGTAAATTTGGTGCAAAAGTTAACGAAGGTATTTTTGTAGGTTATGCGAGTCCACTTAAGAGAGTATTTGTTCCATGCTTGGGAAAGATTATTCAAGTTCAGCATGTTGATTGTCAGAAGTTTACTGCTCCGGCACAACTTCCTGGAAAAAGATTGCTGTTTGACTACGACAAACTCTGGGAGTCATTCCAATTGCCGACTGAGCCAAGTGAGGAGGAACTAGCATTATTATACCAATATCAACAATCTATGTCACAAGAATAAGTGCCAAGACCGCTGGTAGTTTCTCAGCCCATCGTGGGTACAAATGATCACGAGGCCGGTCCAAGTGGAACTGAACACGAACCCCCAGAAGAACCAGCTCCAACATTTGATCAATCTGACGACTCAGAATCGGAATCCGATCCGATTTTTGACGAGGAACCAAATGTTGCAACTTCAGAAGATGTGGATCACACGGGTGATCAGGATATCACAAACTTGCAATCGGAAGTAAGCGTGCCTGACACAGTCATGCCGAGAACTTTGTCTTATCATCCTTCAGAACAAATTATTGGAGATCTTCATAGTGGAGTAAAAACGCGAGATCAAATAAACAGAGCCCTTACATATTTTTATTCTTATGTAGCTCCTTTACAGGAAGAATTCTCATTGAAATGTTTCATCTCGCAGGTGGAGCCAAAAACATATAAAGAAGCTTTAACTGAAGACAGCTGGGTGAATGCGATGCAGGAAGAGCTGCAGCAGTTTGAGAAGCTGGGAGTATGGAGATTGGTGGATCTACCTGAAAACCAGAAGCTGATAAAGACTAAGTGGGTTTTCAAGTGTAAGCGGGATGATAGAGGGGTGATCGTGAGAAATAAAGCACGGTTGGTAGTACAAGCTTTTAGTCAGCAAGAAGGCATCGACTTTACAGAAGTGTATGCGCCCGTTGCTCGACTCGAGGCTATTAGAATCTTCCTGGCATTCGCGTCTTGGAAAGGATTCAAAGTTTACCAACTAGATGTCAAATCTGCATTCCTTTATGGAAAAATCAAAGAGGAAGTGTACGTCGGACAACCGCCGGGTTTCACCGATCCAGTGCACAAAGACAAAGTCTATCTACTCGACAAAGCGCTTTACGGATTACACCAGGCCCCGAGAGCCTGGTACTAGACGCTTTCCCAACATCTGCTGGCCAACAGGTTCATCATAGGGACAGTCGATAGTACTTTGTTTACAAAAGAGGTTGCAGGGCATCTATTAATCGTGCAGATTTACGTTGATGACATAATCTTTGGATCAACGAACGACGAATTGTGCAAAGAATTTGAGAAGGTTATGAAGAAAAAGTTTGAAATGAGTTCGATGGGGGAGATAAAGTTCTTCCTAGGGCTTCAGGTTGAGCAAATGCCCGAAGGAATCTTCATACACCAGACAAAATACGTGAATGATGTGCTTGACAAATTCAATATGTCTGAAGCATCTCCAATCTCAACCCCCTTGGCTCAAAATCATGGGATTTTTCCGGATGAAAGCGGAGAAAAGGTGGATGAGACGCACTATCGGTCGTTCATTGGTTCACTAATGTATCTGACTGCGTCTCACCCGGACATCATGTATCCAACTTGTCTTTGTGCCCGATATCAGTCTAGCCCGAGACAGTCACACCTGATGATTGTGAAGAGAATTTTACGGTATCTTAAAGGTTGCCCAAGCACCGGCTTGTGGTATCCTAAATCTGGTGACTTTTCTCTGTTGGACCGATCTTTGACCCGAAAAGTCAGTTAGAGTAGCTCATCTTCATGTATGAAGGCGGAATCAACATATATGAAGTTACAACAGCTTGTCCTATTAATTTCCTTTGCTTTTATTGCTTTTCTACTGAAATTTTGACAGAGTTTGGCTCCTGAGCACACACATACACATTACAGACTAATGAACATGCTGGACCTATTTATAGAGTTTCTGGTCCACTCATATGACATGCCATATGAGCGGTCTAGAATACTTGTCATATAAGCGATCCAGACTAATGACAAATAAGCGATCCAGACTAAGACAATGACACATAAGCGAACCTAACCCTATATTTCATTATATTTACATTTTGACCCCTTGTTGACTAATCTTGACTTCAGACTTCTTGTAGACGCAGTCAACAGACATTCCATGCATCAACAGACTCCCCCTTGGATGTTGACGTAGTCTTTACATATCTTCAGATCCGTAGTCTTCAGTCTTAGTCTTTTTCTTAACTCTGTCTTCACATCTTAAGCATTCTTCACAAGTTTCAGCATCACCTTGCTCTAACTTCAACTTCCCAATAACTGTTGATCCAGACTCCCCCTTTCACAGACTCCCCCTCTCAGTATGCTGAATCTGAGATATCTGGTTCAAGCTTTGACAAATAGCTTCCGTTGGGAAATAAAAAAGTTCAAACCTGTTACTCAACCAACAAACATTACAAACTATCTTTTCAACATTAAATCACAAAATCAATCAGTTATAGCAATCCACTCAAGTATTCAGGTCCAAGTTAATGACCCTGATTACTCAATTAATCTACCAAGTCCAATTTAATGACCTTGGTTGATCATTTGACGAAACAAAGTGATTTAAAACAACAATTTCAAACAATTTCTGAAAATAACAAGTATCAAGTTAATGAACTTGTTTTTAACTATTCAATAAATCAAACTCTATCAAGATAAGCTATCCTCATTCTTCAGTCCAGAATCTCCTGCATCTGCTTCAAACATCTAAGAATCCAACAATCAACTCTCCACTTTGGTTTGTCGGAAAATAAAGCAGAAATAAAATCTTTTTGAATTTTATAAAGTGTTCTAAACTAAGAAATGAAATACAGAAAAATTAAATTGCAGAAATTAAACAAAATAAACTATTTACAAACATATTTTTTGGTGAGCGTGTCAGGGAATCATATCAGCTTTTCAGACAAATTACAAGTACCGTTAAGCTACATTACATACTTAGATTTAAACAGTTCACCTTGATTGTCGATATACTGATCCATCTTAAATTCTCAAACAAATTTCAACTTATTCAGGATACGATTTAGATGAATTAAGAACTTAGATCATTCATGTGTCCCACCTCTTGAATATACTCCCGTATCCAGAATCCCAATAATCAGTCTTACAGGTGAGAATACTACAATGATATCTGTATATAATTTAGGTATGCGAGGGCCGAGGGATCTCAGGTCGATACTTCCGTATACGCAGAGAGATATCAGCTTCGACTTTTCGGTGTGTCCCCTTTAGAGGATCTTTTTGCTTACAACAGCAGCATTTATCAATTTTATTGTTTCAGCATGCTGAGGGTTTAATGCTGTGTTTCAAGCATTGCAGCAAGTATTAGCCAAGGACTAGGTCAGAACCACCGTTCAGCAGAAGTCCCGGAATAATACCCCAGACATCATAGAGTATAAAGACCTAGTATATCAGATTAAGAGACCTTTCAAACGAGATTTCAGGGGTTACCTATAGATCCAAGTAGTGTTCCCCACGAATTCACAAGTTTGAATTTTAGGTTTATATCCCGAATAAATCTACTAATTGTGTGAAAACCTATCGACACATCATCAGTAAGATTGTTTAACTCTTTTATACTTTTCAAATCTTTAGCATACTGTAATCGTCTAGCTGATGTACTATCATTTTCCCTATATACACAAGCTCTTTTTCAGATTTTATCATGTTTTTGTATTTTTGCATTTTTTACTGTTTTTGTATTTTCTGAAAATATAACTATGTACAAACATCTACTCCCCCTAAATACCAAAACAAGTAAAAATTCGACAAACCATTGCAGATTGTTTCTCGTCTTCATCCGCAACAGTACTCTCATCAACTCCAATTACGCCATCCGACACCGACAGAAGCTTCATACCATTCAGTTTTAACAAATATTTAAACCGATTTTTATCAAAAGCTTTGGTATGTAAATCAGCTTTCTGCTCGTCTGTGTGGATTTTTTCAATTCGTATCAACTTTTTCTCAAAGCAATCACGAATAAAGTGATGACGAATTTCTATGTGTTTAGTTTTAGCATGATGTACTGGATTTTTAGTTATATTTATTGCGGCCTCATTATCAACAAAAAGAGGTGTGTTAAGAAACTGCAAACCGTAGTCGCGCATCTGTTGCTGTATCCACAAGATCTGAGAGCAGCAACTGCTAGCAGAAACATACTCCGCTTCACATGTAGATAACGCCACAGACGTTTGTTTCTTACACTGCCAGGTAATCAATCTAGGACCAAAGAACTGGCATCCTGCAGTTGTTGATTTTGAATTGACTTTGCAGCATCCGAAATCCGAATCGGAATACCCTTCGAGCGTAAAATCACCTTTCCTAGGATACCACAACCCCAATGAAGGAGTTCCTTTCAGGTAGCGCAATATCCTCTTCACAATGATCATATGTGATGCTCTCGGGTTAGACTGAAATCTTGCTGCGAGGCACGTTGGGTACATTATATCAGGACGTGAAGCAGTTAGGTACATTAAAGAACCTATCATGGATCGATAAAAAGTTTCATCAGCCCTGTCTCCGGTGAGATCTGGGTGAATCCCATGATTTGTTGCAAGTGGGGTAGCAGCTGGAGTAGAACTTGACATCCCAAATTTCTCTAGAATATCATGAACATACTTTGACTGATGAATGAAAATTCCCTCAGGAAGTTGTTCAACTTGTAAACCCAGAAAGAATTTCATCTCCCCCATTGATGACATTTCAAACTTCTGCTTCATCACTGATTCAAAATCTTTTGTTAGTGCATTTATGTCTATAGCCTTCGTCAATCCGAGCCGTAGCGAGGAACAGAAGAAAACAAGTTGTTATGATGTAATAGCTAGTCAAAAAGGCAAGGTGGCATAATTGTAATTAATGAGAAATCTCATTAAATGCCTTGGACTATAAATAGGAGAGTTATGTTTAGATTAGGAACTTTTGCCATTTTAGAGATTTGAAGAGCTCTAGTTCTAGAGAGAGAAACTAGAGAGAGAAAGTCTCTAAGTGATTCAAGTGATTGTACAATTTCAGATTTCTAATAGAATCACGTTTAGATTACGTCATGTGTGTTTAGGTCGCGTTCGTGTACGGATTCCGCACGTTATACGTACGTTTCGCAATCGTATCGGAGTCAAAACCGGTCCAACAAGTGGTATCAGAGCAGGAGCTCGATTGCACTGATCCAACACACATTTTCGATCGTGATTTCATCAGATTCAGATCCGAATTTCATCTACTTCTTCATATTTTTTATATTTTCACGTTTTTCACTGAAAATCGTCAAATTGAACAGGTTTTTACGGTCCGAATCGGCTGATTTTTTGATATGTTGTGCGTAAACACTTGATTTACAACCCTACCAAGTTTCAGATCCAAACTCCTAGCCGTTTAGGAGTAATCGAAGATTTTCAGTTCGTTTTTGCTGTCAAAATTCTGGTCCGCTCATCTGGTCCGCTTATTTGAACATTTTAAAAGGTCCGCTCATAGTAACAATCAGGTCCGCTTATTCGAACATTTTGTGAGGTCCGCTCATAGGATAGCAGGAGGTCCGCTCATGTGATAGTATTAGGTCCGCTTTTAGTGACAAAATAGTTGAGGTCCGCTCATTTGTCACATTGACAGTAGGTTCGCTCTTGAGATCCGCTTGTGTGGTTCGCTTTTGTGACATCATATCAAGGGGTATCGCAGTTGAAATCTGATTTGCTTGTCGGCCATTTATAATCAAAAGAAAGTGGTCTGAGTTGTGTGGTGTGTTGAGATTATCGAACAGTTCAGTTAATCACGTGATTAAAGTTGGACGGTTCAATCAAAGTGTTTGTTGGTTTTGAATTAGGATTGCATGTGATCATTAAATTGTGTCAGAACACTAAAATGAAAGGTCCAATGAGCATTGGGTTGTGAATTGAGTATATCAAGATATTAAAATCAACGTATATGTGATTTGAGTACTTGGCACATCATTCAAGATAATTGACAGTTTACATGTGAAATTAAATTGTTTTTGTCGACTTAGTGGATATTGAGACCCAATCACAGTTTTGGTATCTTAAAGTGATGTTGACTTAGTCTTGGTGCAGATCCGAAAAAAACATTGAAGTTGAGGTTGTCAGGAAGTTTGAATCTGGGAACAAGTCATCACGTGAACTTTCAATAAGTGTCAGCCATATTGTTATCATTAGTCCAATATTATATTTTAGAGATTTGAAATTGTCGGGTACCATTCAGATTATATGTAATCCAAAGTGTGCAAGTTGATCATTAAATAGTGTTGGTTGGCTTAGTGGATTTAAAGGTACAGACAGATTAAAGAGGCCTATTAGTCAAAGTATTGTGCACGGCCCAAATCACTCGAGAGGCCCATCTAAAGTTGAAGTACAAAGTTGTGTCCATTCAAAGCCCATGTTACTTAGTTCATCCAATTAAGATCATTCATTTGACACGAATTTTTGTTCCATTTGGTTCCGATCAAGTCTTGTCATTCAGTGATTTCACTTCAACGACTTTGAAATAAGTCTACGAATCTTTGACACGAGTCCTAGATCGATTCAACCGTCACTCACTTTTACGTATTCCATTTGTTTAAACTGATCGTTTGCTTGTTTGTTGTCAGGTTATTCAAGAATTTCAAATCATGGCTAAAGTGTTTGATGAACAGGAAAACGAGAATCTTAAAGATTTAAATGATTGGACTTCTGGATCTTGGTTTGATAAGAGAGATAAGAAGGACATTTGGAATAAAAGATTCAAAAATTTTTTCTGCATGAAAAATGAATCTTTGAAAAAGTTGGATAAACGGTTTGATGATTTGATTGATAGGTTAGATAGATATGAGATAAGGGTTTCAACTGCTGAAAAAATCTTAAAATTTGCTGAAGCATTACCAATAGAATGGGATGAATTTTTGAGTGAACTAAAAAAGAAAGAAAATTTCTCAAAGCTTCATTTAAGAGAATTCATCAATATGCTTAGATCACATATGTTTGATAAAGAAAAAAGAAAAGAAGAGTTGATGAGTGAAATGAAAAAGGATTTAGAAAAGATAAATTTGGAAGTGATCATCGAAATGAGAAAAAGATTCTCTGTGTGTCTTGCAGCAAAAAGGGTTATGAAATACGATATTAAGAAAGGTTGTTATATTGATGAAAATATGAATCCTCTTGATTTTGTTAAAATTTTTTGTGCAGGAACATACAGGATGGAAACAAAGAAAGAAGCTGATACTGAAAAGATGAATGAAAAGTGCTCAAAATGTGATTAACTTGGAGCAGACAATGCCAAATTCTTGAGTGATGCGGAGAATTTGACATTGGAAAACAAAGTTTTGAAAGATGGGAAGAAAGTTTATGATGAACAGATTCTGGAGTTGCGCTTGAACTGCGAAAAATTGAGATCTGAAAATGACAAACTTTTGAAGAATGTTGAGAGTTTGTCATCAGAAAATAAAAATTTTAAACAATTAGAAAATGATTCCAAAAGTCAAATAAAGATTTTAGAAGATGAGCGAGATATTTTTGGTAAAGATAATCTTGAAAAACAAATTGAAATCAATTCTCATCTTGCTAAAATCATTCAGCTTGAAAAAGAAGCTGAAAAAGATCGGATGAAAATCAAAGAGCTTGAAGTTAAATTGAAAGGTTTTGTGACTTCGGCACCATATGAGTGTCCAAAACCGATCAATTCTGTTCCAATAAGTGACAATGTCACAAATTTTGACAAAGTCAAAATTGAAGATTGTGATGACAAAGCTGATGATGAAATAGAAAAGGAAAAGAAAAGAAAAATATTTTTAGATTTACAAGAAAATTTTCAAAATACTGTGTTGCAATCTACTGAAACAGGTGAATGCTCAAAGCAAAAACCTGTTAAGAAGAAGGCAGAACAGAAACAAAAAGATAAAATTTTGAAAAATTCTAAAAATGAAAATAAAAACTCATCAGTACAGTCATCCAATCATTATAAAAAATCAAAAAAATTTGTAAATGAAAACTCACAAAATGTTGGTAATAAGTGGTGCAGGTTTGACCACAGTGCTCAAAAGACAAATCCAACATTGAAGAGGAGAAATGATTATCACCAAGCCAAACAATGTTATGATCTGAAGGTTTGGACTGACAGAATTAGATGGTATGATAACAGAGTGTGCTACACTTGTGGTGTGAGAGGACACATTGTTGTTAACTGTCAAAGTTGGAGATTTGAAACGAGAAGATGTTTTGAATGCAATATTAAAGGTCACATTGCCAGAGATTGCCCAAAGAGATCGATGGGGAGATCAAGGGTTGAATCTCAGAGAACGATAAAGAAACCAGTCACTGTCAAGCCCAAAGAACAGAAAGTGGAAGATAAGAAAGTAAAGCTTTCACAGGGACAGAGAGACAGACTGAGGAAAAAGAGGAAGAAGGCGAGAGAGTATTTGGAGAAGATTTTGTCTTCGGGTTCACCGGTTGGTTCGAATAAAAGTTCTGATGAATTGATTCACTCAACGGCAAAGTCAAGCAAATCGAATTCTTCAGATGCAAATCTGAAGACAAACAAGAAGAAAAAGAAAGTTATTGGCGATGAATCTGGCTTATCCAAGTCAGACAAGCCAAGTTCGGGCAATGAATCTGATTCCACAAAATCAGAGGAGCCACAAGTTGAGGTAAAAAGGGAAGAGACAGTTCCATTAATGAATGATGAGAACTTTCCACCATTACAAGCCGCAAACCTAAAATCAAAAGGTGTTGATGCTGGAAAAATGTTTAATAGCAATGTTAAACATATTTTTAGTAAGATGGCTGATGGAAAGGTAAAAGGGGCAAAAGAATTTTATGAAGAAAAGAGAAATGTTCAAAATGCGCCTAAGGCTGGTCAGGCTTGGGTGTCAAAATCTGTTGGTTGAATTCCTGACTTGCCGGAGCTTCCAGGTTGGTAAGTGTGAAGCAGGTATCGGCATCATTCTTGAGAAATTCACAGGATGGTAACTGTGATATTTCGACTTACATGTGGTAAATCAGGGACATTAAGTTGTACTTGATTTTCTACAAGTGATAGTGGTGTTTGCTCTAATAATGTTAAATTTTCAAAATGTTTAAAAGAGAACAAGGTGATGAGATGACCCCGAACCCACAAGTGATGGGTAAACAAACTAATTTTTCTGGAAAAACCATTCTGATTAAAACAAACTTAAGTGTTTTGAAATCATTATGGAAAATAGTTTGTTGTAAGGGAAGTGTTGATTGAATACGCCGAAACCCTCACGGCTGAACAAACATGATTACTTTCATCAGATTGAAAAACGGTTTTCAAACTGTAAAATATCAATGTGTTGTATATCATGGGGGTATGTTATATTTTCTGCTAAAAGTGTTATATTTTCTGCAAAACAGAGCATGAGATGCAGAAAATGGATGGCGAGACAAAGCTATCAGTGTTGGTTGTCAAATTTTCTTTAAATGGTTTTGCATTTTAGGGGGAGTATTGTTGTTAGAAAATACAAAAACATTTGAAAATTTGAAAAAGTCAAAAACATGATAAAATTCAAAAATTGAGTTTTTGTGTAAAAAGAGGAAATGATTGTACATCAGTAGACAGTTACAGTATGCTAAAGAAATGGAAAGTTTAAATGTGTTAAACGATCTCACCGTGGATGTGTCGGTAGGTTTTTATACATTTAGTAAACTTTTTCGGGATATAAACCTAAATTCAAACACTTGCTTATTTTGTGGGGAACACTCTTGGATATATAGGTAACCCCTGAAATCTCGTTTGAAAGGTCTCATAATCTGATATACTAGGTCTTTATACTCAATGATATCTGGGGTATTATTTCGGGACTTCTGCTGAATGGAAGTTCTGACCTAGTCCTTGGATAATACTTGCTGCAATGCTTGAAATACAGCATTAAACCCTCAGCATGCTGCAACAATAAAATTGATAAATGCTGCTGTTGTAAGCAAAAAGATCCTCTAAAGGGGACATTCCGAAAAGTCGAAGCTGATATCTCTCTGCGTATACGGAAGTATCGATCTGAGATCCCTCGGCCCTCGCATACCTAATTTATATACAGATATCATTGTAGTATACTCACCTGTAAGACTGATTATTGGGATTTGGATACGGGAGTATATTCAAGAGTTGGGACACATGAATGGGTTTAAGTTCCTAAAACACTTAATTTGTATCCTGAATTAGTTGAAATTTGTATGAAATTTTAAGTGGACAAGTATATCGACAATCTAAGTGAATTGTTTAATTCTTACTGTGTAACTAAGCTCAACGGTACTTGTGACTTGTCAAAAACTGATATGATCTTCTGACGCATACTCAAACAAAAAAAATTGTCTGTAAATATGTTTGTACATATTTCTTTACTGCTTTATATTTTCAGAAAATACAAAAAGATTTTGATTTCTGCTTTATTTTCGACAACCGATGTCTGAGTGCTGAGTTTCAAAATCTAAGTAAGCTGATTGTGTTTCTGAAAATAAAACAAGTTCATTAATTTGAAACTTGAATTAAAAATAAAAAATCAAAAACAGTTTGTGATATCTCCAAGGTCATTAGTTTGGACTTGGATGATTAACTGTGAGGGATTTGGATGCTTATATTGTTATAGAGCTAGTTTCCGATTCGATTCGATGAAACTGCCAAATTCATGAAAATTGTTTGTTTAGAATGTTTGAGTGAGCCAGGTTACATTTCCTGGATAGCTGAAATTTGAAATGCTGTTACTTATAAATTTTTTGAGAGATTGCAGATGAGATTCCAGACTACGATCCCGGAAGCTGAGTCTAAGGGGGAGTCTGAAGACGAGCTCAAAGCAAGGGGGAGCTTGTAATCGAAAAGCAAGGTGTCGATCCCAAAGCACGAAAGCTTGACGAAAGGGGGAGCCTGATGAAGAAAAGAGTCTACCGAAAGGAGAAGAAGCTGAAGCTGAAGACAGATCCACCGGGATTCTGTTCGAGAAGATTCAAAGCGAGAAAGAAAAAGAAGACGCTACGAATTTGACTCAATGATCGAGATTGACTGCGGCAATATCCAAGGGGGAGTCTGTTAGTGCATTTATGTCTATAGCCTTCGTCAATCCGAGCCGTAGCGAGGAACAGAAGAAAACAAGTTGTTATGATGTAATAGCTAGTCAAAAAGGCAAGGTGGCATAATTGTAATTAATGAGAAATCTCATTAAATGCCTTGGACTATAAATAGGAGAGTTATGTTTAGATTAGGAACTTTTGCCATTTTAGAGATTTGAAGAGCTCTAGTTCTAGAGAGAGAAAGTCTCTAAGTGATTCAAGTGATTGTACAATTTCAGATTTCTAATAGAATCACGTTTAGATTACGTCATGTGTGTTTAGGTCGCGTTCGTGTACGGATTCCGCACGTTATACGTACGTTTCGCAATCGTATCGGAGTCAAAACTGGTCCAACATCTTTGCATAGATTTTCATTTGTTGACCCAAAAATTATATCGTCCACATAAATCTAAACTATCAGAAGATGACCATCGACCTTTTTAGTGAAGAGAGTGGCATCCACTTTTCCACGAATGAACTTGTTGGCTAGTAGGTGTTGAGACAAAGTCTCGTACCAGGCTCTCGGGGCCTGGTGTAAACCATACAGCGCTTTGTCCAATAAGTAGACCTTGTTTTTGTGGATTGGATCGGTAAAGCCCGGTGGTTGACCGACATAAACCTCCTCTTTAACCTTCCCGTAGAGAAAAGCCGATTTAACATCCAACTGATAAACTTTAAAGTTCTTCCAAGACGCAAATGCTAGGAAAATTCTGATTGCCTCTAGTCGTGCTACAGGAGCATAGACTTCGGTAAAATCAATTCCCTCCTGTTGACTAAATCCCTGAACAACGAGTCGAGCTTTGTTCCTTACAACAATTCCTCTATCGTCCCTCTTGCACTTGAACACCCACTTGGTATTAATCTTCCTCTGACCATCCGGCAAATCAACTAACTTCCACACTCCCAACTTCTCGAATTGACTAAGTTCCTCCTGCATTGCATTGACCCAAGAGTCTTCAGTAAGCGCCTCTTTGTAAGTTCTTGGCTCAACCTGCGAGATAAAACAACTTAATGAAAATTCAGTTTGCAAAGGAGCAACTTTTGTATAAAAACATGTAAGCCCTTTATCAATCTGATTTCGAGTGCGAACGCCTTTCTGCAATTCTACTATGATCAACTCCTCTGGATGATATGAAAAAGTTCGCGGCATCACTTCGATTGGAACATCTACATTTCCCTCCAGATTAGTAACATTCTGCTCTGCATCTTGTTCACCAACTTGGTTTGTTTGACTTGAAATCTGAATTTGCTCCCCCTTAGAATCTGAATCTGAATCACCATGATCAAATACTGGCATGTTTTCAGCTTCTAGATTATCATTCTGAGCCGACTGATTATCCTGAGCAACTTCATTCTGTTGTACATCATCATGTTCACAAGCATAACTTGGACCTGCTTCATCATCATTTGAAGTTTCCCTTGGTCTCCTTGAATACTCAGCTGGGAACCTTAACTGCGACTCATATTCACGCAATATATCCAACTCATCAAAGAAATCTTCATCATCCTCTGATTCTTCTCTCATGTCAAACGAATCCCAAAGTTTGTCGTAATGATAACGCCATGAATCACCAGGATTCTGCGGCGGCATAGTATAACCTTGACATTCAACATTTGCAGCTTCAATAATCCGCTTCTCACTTGGAACGAAGACACGTCTCAACGGATTTGAATAACCAACAAATATTCCTTCAATGCTCTTCGGACCAAACTTTCCATGAGGCTCTATAACCGTACAGGGTGACCCAAATGGTTCTAGATACTTCAAATTCGGTTTGCGGTTATTGATTAGCTCAAAGCATGTTTTGTTGAACTTCTTGACAGTAAGAACCCTGTTGAGCGTATAGCATGCGGCGGAAACAGCTTCAGCCCAGAAATTAATCGGTAACTTTGAATCTGCGAGCATAGTTCTAGCCGTCTCGATTAGTGTCCGGTTTTTGCGTTCTGCGACTCCATTCTGCTGCGGAGTGTACGGAGCACTAAACTCATGCAAAATACCTCTTTCATCACAAAATTCTTCCATCTTGCTGTTCTTGAATTCAGTACCATTATCACTTCGAATTCTCTTGATACGCCTTTGGTACAAGTTCTCAATCTTCCTGAACAGACCCATCAAACTGTCAAATGTTTCATCTTTCGTCTTCAAGAAAGAAACCCACAAAAATCTGGAATAATCATCAGTAACGACCAAACAATATTTATCTCCTGTAATACTTTTGACATTCACTGGACCAAACAAATCCATGTGAAGTCTTTCCAGCGGTCTAGAAACTGAATTGACTTGCTTTGTAGGGTGTGACTTTTTCTTCTGCTTACCTTTGATGCAGCTAATGCACTCCCCTTCCAGATGAAAACCTTTGATATTAACTCCCAATACCAAATCATTGTGCACCAAGTGATTCATCTTCCTAAGATGTATATGCCCCATCTTTCGGTGCCACAATCTTGATTCTTTCTCAGTTGCTCTAGACACGAAACAATGTGCTTGACCAGTAGTTGTAGTTGCTACAGACATATCTAATACATATAAATCATTCACTCTAGGTGCCCTCATAATAATCCAATCTTCAGGTATAACAAAACCAGGTTTCAAGATCAAACATTCCTTATCAGTGAAGTGAGTAGTATACTGATTGTCACAAATCTGTGAGATACTAAGCAGATTGTTCTCCAGCTCAGTGATGTAGTTAACTCTCTCAAACGTCACAATCCCATTGGATAACGTTCCTTCACCAACAATTCTACCACCTTCATGACCTGCAAATCCCACATAACCACCATTGATATTCTTCACATCATACAGTAATGCAGTTTTTCCTGTCATATGTCGAGATGCGCCACTATCCATGATCCATCTTGAAATGGCTCTTGTAAGATCCTGCACATACCACAAGTTGATTTTAAAACATTTCAATAAAGATGCCGATTCATGCTTCGCGATCCAGGAAGCTCCGGCCATTCAAACTGCTTATACGAACATGGTGTCCACCCAGGCTTCATCAGCCTTAGGTGTAACCTTGACTCTCGCAATTTGAATTTTGAAATTTTCAGCCTTCAAAGGTGGAAAATTTGCATCATAATCAACCGAAATTGATTCTTCAGCCTTTTTCACTTCAGAAGTTGAAATTTTCATTTCTGTTTTTGGTTTCCAAACTTGTTGAGATAATGCAACCCGTTTGTAAAATTTGTCATTTTTAGTTACCATTTTCTTTATGGGTTCATTTTTCACTTGAATGTTGTCATTTTTCTCATTCTTTTTCTCAACAACGATTGGTGTTTTACCCTTCATATCAACTTTCTTCTGTTGAATCTTCACAGTTTCAGTCTTAGGCTTCACATTGATACACTTTCGTGCAATGTGACCAACTTTGTTACATCTGAAACATGTTCGAGTCTCAACAACTTGACTTGTGCCTTCAGACTGATACTGTGAAGCTCTTTTCTCAAAGAACTCTTCATTCGATTTTGAAAAAATCTTTTTCTCTTCATCAGCAAGTGAACTTGAACTGTTTACAAACACCTTCTTTTCAGCAAACCTCTTGTTTTGAAAATTCTTTTTCTGATAACTCCTACCACCCCGATAATCACCCGACCAATTGTTTCGATTGTTATTGTAAAGACGTGGTGAATTAACAGATTTCTTGTAATATGATTTATTTTTCTCAAAACTCATTTTTCTCTTTGTTTGATTCAGATTGTTCACTTCTGACAACTCAACTTCAACCAATTTGAAAACATTTGTCAATTTGTTCACATTAACATTCTCAATCGGAAACTCAGAATCCGAATACAACTTATCAGATCCAGCCATCTTATACATCACAAGACCCGGTTCATCACTTAAGTTGTTTTTGGATTTTGATTTCTGAATGTACTTGTCCAAGAAACACCCATCTTCCTCAGTAGTGTCACTATCCATTTTTAGTACATTTTCAACAACACCTTTTACAATATCATTTTGGACACTATCGTCATTGGAAGACATAAACATGACATCAATGTTCTCTGGAAGTTTAACTTCACTTTCTTCCTCAATTTCCACCAAACTAGACTGCTTTTTCGTGTAGTTGTCTAAAATTGGCGGTGGAACTTTGTGAAAACCTACACCCGTTCCATCAGAAAACACATCCTCGCCATCTTTGTTTTTCCCTATAGGTTTAGGAACAATATGCTGCAAAACAAAGCTTGCTGATTTATAGCTGTTAAGCTTCAACTGGATTCGTTCATTCTCAATTTCAGCTTCTTGAACTTTAAGTTTCAGTTTAGCAATTTGATCCAGTTGTTCATTAATCGATTCTTCTTTTAATTTCAAAACAGCTCTTAGATGTTCATTTTCTTTAAATGTTTTGCCATTACGATCATCACTATCTTTGACAATGTTTTTCAATTTCTCAAACTTTTCAGAAATCTGACGGTTTTCAAGAATTAACTTTTCATTTTCAGATTTTATTTTCTCACGTTCAGTGTTATCATTTTCAATTTGAGCCGTTAATTCTTTGATCCGTTCAGTTGAAGCTTTTACAGTTTTGTCACGATCGAGAATCTGATCTTCAACATTTCTAACCTTTGTTGTCAGATTCTGAATTTTCTCATTGTTAAGATACGTGACAGTGCTACAAAAATTGCATTGTTTGGTACAATTTTTGCAGTCAGCATTCCCGTCAATCTTGTTACCTGACGCATTTGTTGACACACTTTGACTGACCGACCCCTTTGACTCAGTAACAGAATTAGGGTCTACCTCAAGTGCTTTTGCAGCTAGCACTTTGTCAGCCATCTTTCCCAGGTTCTCAGCTGTCAACTCTTGCGTAGTATCAATTAAGCCTGTATCAACCTGCTTTTCTTTCTTCTCTTTCTCCTCTTTCTCCTTTCTCTCTTTCTCTTTTGCTTCTTCAATCATCTTCTCAGTTGGTGTTCCCCACCACTTGTGCTGCCAGTATTCATCTTCTTCTTTGTACTCCTTGATGATGGCTTCGATATCTAGCGTTTTGTCATCAATTGCAATGTTGCCATACCTATCAAGATAGCACTCTCTATCTGGATCCCATCTGTTTGCTCTTCTAGCTTCCAGAAAGATACCAGAAAGTCTGATAATCTTGTTTTCAGCAATCATCTTCCGGTATTTATACTTCTGTTCCTCAGTACGATCATCTTTCCACTTAATGGGTTTATCATTGCTTGCCATGAATGCGTAACCCACCGCATCTTCTTCCGATAGAACTTCCTTACTCCAATCATACCCCTCATCATCATAAATCACAGCAAGAGCCCTTGATTTGTCTCTGTTATCTTCAGACTGCTTCAATCTAGGCGGCTCGGATTTATTCTGATGGTAGATTGCCTTTTTGTAATAATCATCTCGAAACGGATTCTCTAACTCATCAGCATACGCATTCCTGCATTCCCGTTTGAAATGACCCTTCTGCTTACACTTAAAACATGTTACTTTTGACTTGTCGAACCCCAGTTTTGTAGACGGACCACCGATCGTTTTTCTCCCTGTAATCTCCATGAAGCGTTGTGCACGTCGAACTGCACTTGCCATTGCCCAACGAATGTCGATCAGCTCCATTTCTTCAGGGTCTATCTGATCGTAGTCTTCTTTCGTCAGATTTGTATTCCTGATTTTTCCAGCCACCAACCCTTCGTAGGATTCCAAAACAGAAGCCAGAAAGACCATTTGTTGCTTGGCCGACTCCTCATCAAAATTCTGTGCGTTCTTCAGATCTATCGCAATATTGCAAGAAAACTTCGCATCAGAACGATTTGCAGAAGACGTAGATCCACTGTGATAACCACTATGGCTTCCACTGCTTGAATTGCTTTGACTTTCTTTGCTTGCTGGAGAAACATTCTCAGCAGAAAATGCAGTTTTTGGAGAAGTAGCTTTCGGGATCAAACTTTTTGGATAGTACAGATCCAGATTTTGCTGATAAGATGAATTATTAACTTTAAACGTTTTCTTCAGCTCTCGCTCATGACTTTCCAGTCTTTCAATCAACACATCTGGAGTCAAATCTTCTGGAGCAATAGTGTTTTTCAACATCAGCGCGTAATATCTCCAATCCACTTCGTCTGGTAATGAATCAAACAGTTTATCAACAAGTTCTTCATCAGTATACGTGATCTTGTGTCGAGCAAGCTCCAGTTTCAGATGACCGAACCTTTCAATCATTTTACACACCGATTCATTTTTAAGACAACCAAACATATCAAACTCTTTCCTAAGAAGTTTCTTTTTATTTTTTACAATCTCTTTGCTTCCAAGACACTTCTTTTCGAGTTTTTCCCATAAGTCTTTAGAATTGGAGTAATCTATCAGCGAAATTATGTCTTCACGCACCGATTGGAACAATAATGCCACACATTTTTGCTCGGCCACAAAACTCTCAATCTCTTCAGCTGATCTTAATGCTTCACCATTCTTCTTTCCTTCGGCATAACCATTCTTCATACTCTTCCAGCTAGGAAAAGCAAATGCCATCAACCAATCTTCGAACTTTGTTGCCCACCTGCTGTAATCTTCTATAGCCATCAGCTTAGGAGGTTTGTTAAATGTTCCAAATGCGCTTTCGGACTCCCAAGCTTCCTTCTTTCTTTCTTTCGGTGGACTTTTGTTTGCATTGCTTGAAGAAGTATCGTTGTTTCCTGAACTGCCCGTAAAAGCATACATATCGCTGAAGGGATTCATGAAAATATCATCCATTTTGATCGTACCTGCAAAATCAATCAACACTTAGAAAAAAAATTTCGAGATTTTTGAAAAACAGAACCAGCGAACCAATCTGTGCACGTGACAGATAAGCGGATCAAACAGGTTCGGATAAGCGAATCTATACTTTCAAAATGAGCAGACGAGATAAGGTTCGTTTGAGCGAACCAGAAAAGTACGTTCGAGCGAATCAGATTTTGCCCGTTCGAGCGGACCGGCTAATGTTCGTTCGAGCGAACCAGATAGTACGTAACAACGGACCAGACAATGTCTGTTCGAGCGGACCAGACTTGTTCGTTTGAGCGAACCAAGTAATGATCGTTCGAGCGGACCAGATAGTGTCCGTTTGAGCGAATCAGATTTTGCCCGTTCGAGCGGACCAGCTAATGTTCGTTCGAGCGAACCAGATAGTACGTTTGTCTGAAAAAGCGAACCAAAAACTCGCGATGACCGTAAAAGCGGACCACAGTTTTTAACCGATTTTTAGTCCGAATTACAATCTGATACTTTCAAGGGTTGTACTACTCTTAATTCCGATCACAATGATATGATTATTGTTCAATTTCAACCGCAAAATCGTTCCAGATCTGAAAATGAAGCTTATGTTCGTGAACCGATTGATATTTTGAAAAAATTGAATGAGTTTTACTTTGTTTTAAAGGCTGAAACTTTTACGGATTGTTTAACAACTAGTTTCGCTCAATATACTTGACTTTCAACTCATTTTGTCCGATGAAACTTGTTGAATCCGAAAAATAAAAGAGAAATATGAGTAGAAATGAGATAATAGTGTCGAATAAGCTGATGTAGTATGAACTCCTCGTCCTGAAGCTCTGATACCACTTGTTGGACCGATCTTTGACCCGAAAAGTCAGTTAGAGTAGCTCATCTTCATGTATGAAGGCGGAATCAACATATATGAAGTTACAACAGCTTGTCCTATTAATTTCCTTTGCTTTTATTGCTTTTCTACTGAAATTTTGACAGAGTTTGGCTCCTGAGCACACACATACACATTACAGACTAATGAACATGCTGGACCTATTTATAGAGTTTCTGGTCCACTCATATGACATGCCATATGAGCGGTCCAGAATACTTGTCATATAAGCGATCCAGACTAATGACAAATAAGCGATCCAGACTAAGACAATGACACATAAGCGAACCTAACCCTATATTTCATTATATTTACATTTTGACCCCTTGTTGACTAATCTTGACTTCAGACTTCTTGTAGACGCAGTCAACAGACATTCCATGCATCAACATTCTCTTACTGGTTATGCTGATTCTGATTTCGAAAGCTGTAAGCAGAATGCAAAGTCCACAACTACTGGGTGCCAGTTCTTTGGAACTCGGCTTGTTACCTGGCAGTGCAAGAAACAAACCACAGTCGCTCTCTCGACCTGTGAGGCTGAATACGTTTCGGCTTCCAGTTGTTGCTCTCAGATCCTCTGGATCCAGCAGCAGACGAGGGACTATGGTTTGCAATTCTTGGATACACCAATTTTTGTGGACAATGAGGTAGCTATAAACATCACTAAAAATCCGGTTCATCACTCTAAAACAAAACACATTGAAATTCGACATCATTTCATCCGTGATTGCTATGAAAAGAAATTGATTCGAATTGATCATATACACACCGATGATCAGAGAGCTGATTTTTACACAAAACCTTTTGATAAAAAGAGATTTAACTATCTTTTGAAATTAAACGGCTTGAAAATTTTGTTTTCTGGGAGGGTTGTTGAGTGTGAAGCCGAGGAGGACGGCGATCAGAAGTGATCAGCGTCGTGTTGTCAAGTTTCTGTACAGTTTATTTTCTGTTTTTGATAAAACCAAGCAAAAAAATATGTTTTTGTTTTTAGGGGGAGAAAATTTACAGAAAATACAAAAACATGATAAAATTTCAAAATCCAAAAACAGTGAAAAAGTCAAAAAGAGTTTGTGTAAAAAAAGGGGAAATGATAGTACATCAGCTAGACAGTTGCAGTACGCTAAAGAAATGTATAGTTTAAAAAGTGTTAAGCAGTCTTGCAGATGATATGCCGATAGGTTTTTACACATTTAGTAAGTTTGTTCGGGATATAAACCTAAATCATTTCTTGCTTTTACGTGGGGAACATCTCTCGGATATATGGGTAACCCCCGAAATCTTGTTTGAAAGATCCCTCTTTCTGAGATACTAGGTCTTTATGCTTAGTGATATCTGGGGTATTATCCCGGGACTTCTGATTTTGCGGAAGCAATGGCGTAGTCCCCGTATAATACTTTTCGCTTGCGTGAAATAAAAGCACCCCCCTCAGCATAAAAAATGATGAAACATTGCAAAATGCTAATCATGTGCTGTTGAAGAAAAGATTCTCTAAAGGGAACATACCTAAAGTCGAACCATCATCTCTCTGATTTTGCGAAAGCAATAGCCTGAGCTCTCATGGTCTCGCATTTAACCCTGTACAGATATCATCTAGGTATATTCACCTGTAAGACTGAATATTGGGATTTGGATACGGGAGTATATTCTGAGGTGGTACACGCGTATAAGTTAAGCCTTAAAACATCTAATTCGTATCCTGAACAGATTGAAATTTGTGTGAAAATTTAAGAGGATCATTATATCGGCAATCACTATGAATTGTTTAATGCTTAGTATGAAATCAAAGCTTAATGGTATTTGTAGCTTGTCGGCAGCTGATATGATCCCCTAACACGCTCACCAAAAAATATGTGTGTACAGTTTACTATCTCTTAAATCCAAAATTTCCAAAAGATGTTCTGTTTGTTTAGCAAAATGTTATAAAATCCAAAAAGATTTGATTTTTCATCTTATTTTCAACAACGGACGTTGGGGATCTGATGATCAAAGTCTTAAAGTGCTAAACAAGTTTGGATCATGAGGGTTGGATAAGCAAAAGTTTGTGAAAAGATGTTGGTAATTGCTTGAAAGTTTTAAAGTTCATTAACTTGAACTTAAATTGTTTCAGAAAGTTAGCAAACTTCATAATTTGGTCAGCCAGGGTCATTAATTTGGACTTGGCAGGCTAAACAGTTGACCAAGGTCATTAACTTGGACTTGGTTAACTGGGTGTGATGGTAAAAATTCAAAAAGTTAAAAAGTTGAATTTTTTTGAAAAATTGTGATTTCAAACGAAATGACTATTTCGTACGAAATAGCCATTTCGCTTAAAACTTGATTCCGCTTGAAACTGCTTCATAGCTCATTTCGTACGAAATGAGCTCATCTAAAAATAGGGACGGCATTTCGCTTGAACGGTTCATTATTGTCATTTCGCTTCAAAGTCTTGTCTCAGGCGATTTCAAACGAAACACAAAGTTTCATCGATTTCTAGCCGAACTCTTGCCCGTTTGTTTATCATAATCTGATTTTAAGTTGGTTTACTCAACTTATAATCATGGGAAAGGTGAGATTCATGTTGATTTGAACTGAATCGACTGTTTTGTCGATGAACAGGACTTGAAACTTAGATCTAGGGTTTATTTGTGATTTAAAATGAACGATAATCACACCTATGAACTCGGAATGTGTTGTAGATCTAGTTTAGGGTTTCAATTTGGTCGATTCGCATGAACACGGTAGATCTGAAATTTCGAACTTAGATCTAGGATGTGTATTTGGTCAAAAATGAAAATAAAATAAACCCATGTGCTTGGAATTTTCTAAAGAACAAACCCATGAGATCAACTTCTTCATCAGTTCAGTTGCTGATCATGTTAAAAATCACTGTTCATAAATCTGTTTTTCAAACGAATTGACAAGCTATTTCGTACGAAATAGCACACTGTTGAAAGTTTCAAATTCACATGAAATGGCCATTTCGTTTGGAGTTGATTTCATTTGAAATCTGGCCATTCCATTTGAAAAGTCATTCCGTTTGAAAACAGCATTCCGCATGAAGATGTCTTTTCGTTTGATGTGTTTTTTTTTAATATGTTCATTTCACGTGAATAAGTCATTTCATGTGAATGTAGTATGTATTGTTTTTGAAAGTAATTCGAAGTGTTAACTTGTGTTTCTGTTGGATCTTTCAGGCTTCGAATGTTCAATTTGATCTGTTACACAACATCTGTTGTGTTTACGATGAAAAGCTTCCGAAGATGGCGGTATTCAAAGAGATTCTGGAATTCATGAAGAGGTTACCTATTCAGAAGGCCTTAACGAATCAACATCTTGTTTTTCAGTCTCACATTGAGCGTTTCTGGAAGAATGCAAAGTATGACGAAGAAAGCAAAACAATAAATTCGATTGTAAGCTTGAATGGCAAAGATAAACCGATCATCATTACAGAACAACTTGTTCGAGAAGTGTTGAACTTTCCGGACGATGAAAATTCTCCAACAAAGTTTCCTGAAAGAATTGTGAAGGGATGTATGCTAAGGATGGGGTATAGTGGACCATTGAACCATGCTAACTATTTGAAATCGAGCTTCTTAAGGCCTTACAAGTTTTTCATTCATTCAATTCTTCACGCTCTCAGTCACAGAAAGGGTGGTTATCATATGATGCGAGATTATCAGATGAATATGGTGACGGCACTTGTGTTGAACAAGAAGTATAATTTTTCTAAAATCATTTTTCATTACATGAAGGAGAACATTACATCAAAAAGCAAAACATGGATCTATCCAAGATTTGTACAGATGATACTTGATCATGCCTATCCAGATTTAGAAAAAGATGAAAAAAATGATTTGTTGGCATTATTCCACATGGATAATGAGACGCTGAAAGTATTGGCCAGATATCACAAAAATCATCCAGATTCAAAGACAAAGACAGAATTCTTTGGTTTATCAAGGATAAAAACTATCAAGATCCAGATCCAGTTGATCATCTCAAATGGAGGAATGATGAAGAGATGAAGGAAAAAAATGCAGCTGATGAACTTAAAACGTTAGCAGCATTCAAAAATACAAGAAGTGAATGGTCCTTGAAGGAAGAAAAAGAAAAGAAGAAAAGAGGAGGCAAAAGAACTCCAAAAGTTCAAGTAGAAGAAGGATCATCTTCACAACCAAAACAAAAACGTCAAAGAAAAGTTGTTGAAACATTACTGGTCGATGAACCAGATGAAGATGAAACTGAAGTTGATGTGAACATAGATGAAGAACGTTTATCTTTTGAAACAGAACAGTTGTTGAAAACCCTGAATGAAACTGTAGAAAATGAAACAGTAGCTAGTGAAGAAAGTGACAAAGAAGATAAAAGTTCATCAAGCTCATCTGAATCAGAGATTGATGAAACTGAACGTTTGAAAAGAATTCAGGCTGATATAGAAAAAGAAAAACAGTTAAAGAGAAAAAGGAGAGAGGAAAAAAGATGATGATTATGTTCCGTCTCCAGAAAATGTTCAAACTGTAACACCATAGTCAGGAGGAAGAAAGAAGGAAACTACCAGAAAGCGTGTTGATCCTACTGCAGCTCGTAAATTGAGATTCAAGATTCCATTGAAATCAAAACAACCTACATCACCAAAACAACCTGAATCACAATCTGAACCACAACAACAATCACCACCACATAAATCACCACCACATCAATCACCACCACAATCACCACCACAACAATCACCTATCCTTGAACAACCTCAAACTACTTCACAACATATCTTACAAACACCATCATCTTCACAACCACAAGTACAATAAACTCCTGGATCTTCTGGTTTCAAAAATTTTCCTCACATACCAGAGAATATTCCTCTTGAAGACATTGGAGATTTTAATTTTGTGACAGATGATGTTGTGAAAAAGTTACAAAAGAAAGTGGATGAAGTGTTAGTGGAAAATAAGAAGTTGAAGAAGGATGTCAAATCTGTAAAAGCTGAAAATTCATCTTTGATAAAGAAAGTTGAAGCCGATCAAACTGAGATTGATATTCTGAAAGTTCGTATTGCAGAGTTGGAAGAGGAAAAGGCTCGCAGAGATGAACAGAACAAGTATTTTGAGCTGAAAAACAAAGAACTGGAGGCAAATAATGCTAGAAGGGAACATGAGGATTATATGTTGAGAAAAGTAATAGAAGATTTGCTTGGCAAGCCAGTTGAACAGAGGTTTGAGGAGATTCAGCTAGAGGAAGTTAGAGCGAAAAGAAAAGCTGAAATGGAAGCTGACATGAAATACAAGGGCAAAGGTCTTGAAGGTGAAAAAGTTGTTGATGTTACAGAAAGGGCAATGGTTATGTCTGAGCCTATAGAAGAGCCAATATGGTCTGTTCTGCCTATATCTTCAGTGTCTAGTGTAAATGATGAAGATGACGAAGATGATGATGATGCTTTGATAGATGATGCAGATGATGTATATTCTGCAAGTAGTAGTGATGATGATGATGGAAACGATGACGATCAAGGTACTTCATGTATTAAAGTTACTAAAGCATCTCAAGAAGAAAATGTTGATGATTATCTTCGAGACGATGTTAATGAAGAACCTGAAAATGCTGAAGGTGAGGGGGAGCATGTTGATGAACAGAATGTTGATGAAAGTGAAAAGTTGATTCTGCATCTAGAACCTGATGTAGAAGAAGGTGAAATCAGACATACTTATACTTTGGCTAATATCATCAAGATGACGCATATTGAAGATGTTTACTTCATGTTTGATTTTGAAGATGAATTGAATCAGTTTGATATCAATCAACAGCCTGATTATCAGTATAAGTACGTTGAAGAAGCTGATAATTACGACAGGGTTGAAGTTGAAGATTGCAGTGATGATGAGCAGTCTGTGAATGTTGATACTTCAAACTTTCCAACGCTGGTTGATTTTTTCAATCAAGAGAACATAGATGAGCTGAGAAGAAAAGTTGAAGAATGTTTAAAGAATAAGAATTTTGATGGGACGACAAAAGATGAACGTCGCGAAGAACGCAAGAAGTGGTTTAGAAAAGACATTGAAAGAAAATTCAAGAGACCGCTGAAGTTTTACAAGAGAGACAGAGAAGTTTCACTTGGTGACATTATCAGTTGGGGGTTTTTGCCACAAGTGGACGCGTATGCAATTAGAAGAGAGTATGGTGTTCAGTATTTTGAGTATATTCAGGATATCATGTCTTTACCATGGTGGGACGTTGAAGAACTTCCAAAAGTGAGAACGTTAAACTATCCTGTCAGAGAACGTGATGTGCCTACTTGGGGCCTAATGAAGTATGAAGCTTTCAAAGATTTCAAACACTGGAAACCTCACTATCTGAAGAAAGTGAAGAGGATAGGTCCAGTGACAGGCTTAGAAGAAACGATCTTACAGATAAAGAAGCCTAGAGTGATAAAGAACATTCCACTGCCAAAGATGGAGCAAGATTTCCATAAAGGGTTCGTATGTTGGGTATATAGTTGCATATCAACGGAAGCTGTGATAACATACAAAGTGGAGAATGAAGTCAGACACATCTTCTTGTATGATCTGTTATGGATTGTGAATTGCTCGGCAAAAGATATAGAATGCTTGTTTGTGAATAAGATCGGGTACAGGAAAGAAGACAAAGATCAGGCAATACAGTTTCAGAAAGTTGTATCTATCTGCTTTCAGAAAGGAATTAACTCTGAGAATGCATGGTCAACTAAGTGGAGAAAGATTGAGAAAGAAGAAGCTTTGAAAGTTGAGAAAGAAAAGAAGAAACTTGAAGGGAATAGAGGTAAATGGATGAGGTTACAAGCTGAAGAAAAGATGAAAGCGGCTAAAGAAAACGAAAAGCTGAAGAGTGCGTTGAAAAGAAAGCCGAAGCAGAGGGAAGAAAAGTTTAAGTCCCTGTAAAGAAAGTGCTGAAGACAACCTGACTGAAGACTCCGGCAACATCCAAGGGGGAGTTTGTTAGTGCACGATGTATATCGCCTACGTCAACAGTCTAGGTCATGTCGATAGCTTGTAATAGGGTTAAACGTGTCAAAATGTAATTTTATGTGTGTTTGTAAGTCATTTTGCACGAAATGGTATTTGGCCATTTCGTACGAAATGAGGTTTTGCTATTTCGTACGAAATGGCATGTTGCCATTTAGTGCGAAATCAGTTCCCTATAAATATGGCAGTTTGGTTTTTCATTTGGTACGAAATAGAGAAGTGTGTAACGAAGTGCTGCCAGTTTCTCTCCGTGTATTGACGTCGAATATCAATGAAAAACCTGTTTTAAGTATAAATCTCTGTTTCTACACCTTTCTATCACCGATTCTCAGTTGTTAGACTGTTTCCGCCTTTCTAACAGCTTAGATTTGACTCTGAACGACTCATTCAGGTCGTATATCGATCCTACACTAACAACTAATACCCTGTTACCTCTCAGGTAACAAACAACAAGGAGGGACTTTCATGGTGATAGGATGAGTATTGTAACAAATCTCGCAAAAAGGTCCTAATTATTACTTTAATTGACCAATAGGAAACCCTAATTGAGACACCCAAGTGATTCTGCGCAAACCCTAAGATTTTCAGAATTTTCAGAAACAGGATCAGGGCCCCTAAAATTCAAGGGGGGTAAACCCTAGTTAACGATTATCTTAAAATCGTGCTGTCAAAAAATTTTTTTGAGAAACTATCAAGTCATCAGGCCTAGTCCCACACGTGGCTACCCTATAGCAGTTTTGTGTCCCTTACGGACCGTAAAGTTGTGAGTCTTACGGTCCGTAAGCTGTCATACTGACCTCAACATCAGGAAGCTTACGGTCCGTAAGCTAGGCAAATTTCGTGTATAAATAGCAGACATTGGGACTTAATTCTGGACGCTTGAACGACGCTCAAATTCACTTTGTGCGCTGAGATAACTTCTGTATACTCCAATTAACACACACAGGCACTAAATCGACACCGCAATCAGGGTATTAGCACGATCGCTATTACGATTCATTGTCCGATCGATCAATATATCCAATGGATGTTTAAGTGCCGCCCACATTAGGGCTATACTTTGTCGTTCGTCGTTAAATCGATGGATGTTTAAGTATCGTACTTTGTCGTTCGTCGTTAATTCGATGGATGTTTAAGTATTGCACTTTGTCGTTCATTGTGAGAATTTGATCTCGTGAGTTATCGTAATTGCTGTATTGATTACTAACCCCGAATTATGTGCTTGTTATTAAATTTAGGATAAAAGGCTAAATCAGTAGGCCAAACTCTGCCCGTATAAATCTGCAATGTGAGTCATTCTCCTTTTATCAACTATTTTACAATACCTCAAATTATTTTCAAGGTTATAATTACAGGGACTAAGTCGTGGATATCTTGAATTACTGGTTAGTGGGGTATTGTGCACATTACTAATTTTCTCCCAGTTAGGTTCATTGACCTACTCGGGATAATCACTGTTAGGTTCATTGACCTACAGGGATAATCGTCACTATTTAGGTTCATTGATCTAATAGTGGTATGACCATCGTCACCATTGTGACATGTCACCATTGTGACAGAATGCCAGATAAAAATAAGATAGAAGCCATTGTAATCGCTCTTATGCTGTAATTGATAACTATGCATCATTATGCAAAATAGAATGATTCACTCAGTATTTCCCGCTGACAAAACCTTTTTCAAACATGTTTCAGGTAATCACATATGATCCAGGAAAAGTGCCATATAAGCACTACAAGCTCAAAGAAGTGGCTCAGTATAAAAATAAAGAAACATGTTTTGTAAAATAAAAGATTCTTCATGAAATCAAACTATTGTAAATTTCCGGGTTTTATCCCGCGTTGTGAAATAAAATAATCGGGAAATATTTACATTTTAAAAGATCCTGATGAAAACTTCCGCTATCAAACTCAATTAATTAAATACCGCAGTATTTCTGTCCCGCGGCTCCTGAAACGGGTCAAACCGGGTCGGGGGCCGTGACAGAAAAAGGTGGTATCAGAGCCACTTCTCGAGCCACTGATTTAAGCCAATTAAGTATTTAGAAAATACTTAATTTTTATTAATTGCTATTTTATGATTATGTGTTTTATTATCTGACTAATTTTTTACAGTATGAGCAGATTTTTATATGCTAACCACTGTAGCAGTAAGTATAAATCTTTAAAATAATTTGACCTAGGTTTTAGCATCTTTATTATCTACAGTCTAGAAACCTTATAAATAAATTTACAAATAAAACCTAGTATGTTTTCATATTCGGTTGTTTCATAGTTACCCAATATGAAATAATATTTAAAAGTTTTCTATGAAATTTGATATAATTTTTAAACTTAGTAATTGTGTGTATCTTGCATAAACAGCATGAGTGATCTGTCGGAAGCCCTTCAGAATTTAAATCTCTATCCAGTAAGAATAGAAGTTTCCAGAGATTTCAATAGATATATTCCAGACATAGAAGAACCTATAGAATTCAACACTTTACCTCTTGAGAAACCTAAGCCTAAGAAAATGGAAATTAGGGAAAGCTCTAGGCAAATTGAAGGGTTACCATCTCAAGAAGAAATAGATTTTATAATGGCAAATGATGATACTATTGAGCCTATTAATGAAAATGATTTTATTCATTCTCTTGAAACACAACTACCAATGAAATTAAAACCAGCTATTCCAAAACCTTCAATCCACTCGCAAATAGACGAATGGATGAATAATGAAATACTGTTACAAAACCATCCCTATAGGCTTTTTCCTGAGTTCAATCCAGAACCTTTACCAAATTTACCAATAAGTAACAAGAATATGGCTGAATTCCATCATTTTGGTGAAGAATTAATGGATGCTGGGAATAGGATCCAAGAGATTTTGGGACAGATCTCCTGGAAATACGATGAGAAGGAACGCCGTTACTAGAACATCACCTGACAAAGGATAGGGGATTATGAAATTGTGGTTGTGTAATAATAATAGTAAAATCAGTTTGTGTAAAATAAATAATAAAACGATGGTATATAGAAGCATGATATAATCTATAAAACAAATAAAATATTAGAAAAGTTACAATTTTGTTTGTATATTCGTTTACGTGATTATGTGCAACTAAATTGTGACATTGGATTATTTCCTTTATACTAATTATTTATCTATAAATTAGATATCAGATGGAAAACGCTAATAATGAACCAGTTAATGAGGTTAATCAATCTGAGCAACAACCGGGGGATCAATATGTGACTAGGCAAGATATAGAAAATATCGTTGCTCAAGGGATAGCCAACGCTATTCCAGGAATAGTTGCTCAAGGGATAGCCAATGCTATTCCATCAATCGTTGCTGTTATTAAAAATCCAATTGAACCTCAACAAATTATTCCAAGCAAACGTATCTCTGAAGATAATTTTAGTAATAGCGTAAACGGAGGCAATAATCATGATAATCATGATAATGAACCACGGCAAGCTCCGCTCCCTAAGAAAAGGAAAACTGCAACGCCTGGTTGCACTTACAAAGAATTTGCTTGTAAACCCATTGAGTTTGCAGGCAATGAAGGAGCGACTGCGACACTGCGTTGGTTAGAGAAAACCGAGGCAGTAATTGCCATAAGTAAATGTGCTCAGGATGATCAGGTCATGTATGCGTCAAATCTTTTCAAAGAAGTGGCGCTAGAATGGTGGAACACAGTGTTACAGGCTAAAGGAAGAAATAGGGCTTATGCCATGAAATGGGAAGAATTTAAGAGTCTTGTAGAAAGAAAATTTTGTCCTGAATATGAAAAAGATCAAATGGCAAATAAGTTTCTAACCCACCGGATGGTGGATGTAGATTGTCGAGGGTATACTACGACATTCTTCGAGTATGCTCGAGTGGTACCAACCCTGGCTTCGCCAGAGCCGGTACTTATTTCTCGTTATATTTGGGGATTGATTTCCGAAATCCGTAATATTGTCAAGGCTGCAAAACCTCGCACGATTGATGATGCGGTGGAATTAGCCAATACTCTGACTGACGAGCTAGTACGGACAAGAGAAGAAAATAGATGGAAGGAAGTAGCCCAAAAGATTACCCAAGAATTTCGTTCGGGTAACCATAACAATTTCAAGAAAGGAGGGAATGGGCAATCTTCTACTAACCCATTTTACAATTTTTGCAAAACGAAGCATTTTGGAAGATGCAAAGGATATTGCAATTTTTGCAAAATTCCATGGCATCAAGAAGAAGACTGTAGGAGGAAGAAATTTTCAGTTTGCTACAACTGTGGAGAAACTGGACATCTTAGGCCAAATTGTCCAAAACTGAACAAACCATTTGACAATCAAGTCAAACCAGCAGAAGGAGCAAAAAGGAATGTAAGAGCCTTCCAGCTGACTACTCAAGAAGCCGAGATGATTCCAGATATGATAGCCGGTATGTTCTTAACTTACAACGTTTACACTAAAGTATTATTTGACTCTGGTGCAAACCAAAGTTTTATAAATACTTTACTTTGCCAAACTCTTAACTTACCGTTAACCAGCATTAGATAAATTTCTACAGTAGAATTGGCAGATGGGAATTCAGTTAAAATAAATAAGGTTCTGCAAAACGGAGAAATAGAACTTTTAAGTCATAAATTTTCTGCAACCTTATTATCTATGAAATTAGTTGAAATCAAGATTGTGCTAAGAATGGATTAATTAGTAAACAACTATGCTCGAATTATCTATGATAAGAATTCCATAGAAATTGTGCACCACTGAGGAAGTAATAACGATTATAGCAGATAAATCATAAAGTTCATATCAGTAATGAAAGTTGTTAGTTATGAACGAAAGCAAGGAATAGTATATATGATTTCAGTAATCATTAATACTAAAGATAAAGAAATTAAGGAAATTTCTGTAATTTCAGAATACCCAGATGTATTTCCAGAAGATTTACCTGGATTATCACCAGATAGGGAGATAGAATTTAGGATTCATCTAATTCCAGGAATTTTACCGATAAGCCAGGGAACCTTATCGGTTAGCACAATATTGGTTGTTAAGAAAAAGGATGGTTCAATAAGAATGTGTATTGCTTATAAAGAATTGAATAAAGTTACAATTAAGAATCGATACCCATTACTTAGAATTAAGGATCTATTCGATCAATTCCAGGAAGATAGATAGTTTTCTAAGATCAACTTATGTTCCGGATATTATCAATTAAAAGTATCAAAGGAAGATGTACCTAAGACTGTTTTCAGAACTAGGTATGGTCATTACTAGTTTACAGTCCTGCCCTTCGAATTAAAGAATGCACCTGCAGCATTCATGGACATGATAAATAGGATCTGTAAACCATATTTGGATAAATTTGTAATTGTCTTCATAGACGATATACTTATTTATTCCAAAAGTCAGAAAGAACATTGTCAGTACTTGCATGTACTCTTAACTTTGTTAAGAAAAGAAAAGCTTTACGCCAAATTTTCGAAGAATGAATTTTGGCTGCTAGAAGTGCAATTTTAGGTCATATGGTGAATCCCGAAGGTATTCACGTAAATCCTGATAAGATATTACCAAATGAAAGGTTCCCTAATCCGCAATGGAAATTAGAAGTTTAGTCGGATACTACAGACGATTTATTAAGGATTTTTTTTAAGATAGTTATACCATTAACTAAGTTAACCTATAAAATAGCTAAGTTTGAATGAGGATCTTAAAACAGGAATTAACCAAATACTCAGATATTAGCTAAAGATTTTGAAGTATAAGGTAATGCTTCAAAGTTAGGATTTGAATGCGTGTTAATGCAACGCAAAAAGGTAATTGCGTATGCATCAAGGTAATTGAAAAAAAGAACGAAGGAACTATACCACTCATGAGTTAGAATTAGGAACCATAATTTTTGCCTTAAGATTTGGAGACATTATCTGTATGGAAGTAAGGGTACTATCTATATGGATTATAAGAATTTAAGATATATATTTTTGGGCAAAAAGAATCAAACATGAAGACAAAGGAGATGGATGAAAATCCTAAGTGACTACAACTGTGATATTCAGTATCACAAAGGAAAGGATGAAGACGACAAGAGATCGTCAGAAAAGTTATATAGATAATAGATGAAAGCTGTTGGAGTTCGAGTTGGAGACAAAATGTAATTGAAAGTATCTCCTTAGAATGGAGTAAGAAAGGAAAGCTAAGTCAAAGGTACGTAGTACCAGTTACTTATTATTTACAAATACCAGGAAAGTTAGCTAGAATACATGATGTATTTCATGTATCCAAGAAATGTTTATCAAACGAATCACTGGTAGTACCTCTGCGAGATATAGAGATAAACGAAAAGCTGAAATTTGTTGAGAAACCACTTCAAATTAAGGATCGAAAGATCAAGTTTCTCAAATATAAACGACTAGTTTTAGTCAAAATTAGATGGGATTCAAAGAAAGGAGCTGAATACACTTGGGAGCTGGAATCAGAAATGAAGCGAAAGTATCCTCAATTATTCCGGTAAATCTCGAGGACGAGATTTTTATTAAGGTGGGGAGAATGTAACAAATCTCGCAAAAAGGTCCTAATTATTACTTTAATTGACCAATAGGAAACCCTAATTGAGACACCCAAGTGATTCTGCGCAAACCCTAAGATTTTCAGAATTTTCAGAAACAGGATCAGGGCCCCTAAAATTCAAGGGGGGGTAAACCCTAGTTAACGATTATCTTAAAATCGTGCTGTCAAAAACAAATTTTGAGAAACTATCAAGTCATCAGGCCTAGTCCCACACGTGGCTACCCTATAGCAGTTTTGTGTCCCTTACGGACCGTAAAGTTGTGAGTCTTATGGTCCGTAAGCTGTCATACGGACCTCAACATCAGGAAGCTTACGGTCCGTAAGCTAGGCAAATTTCGTGTATAAATAGCAGACATTGGGACTTAATTCTGGACGCTTGAACGACGCTCAAATTCACTTTGTGCGCTGAGATAACTTCTGTATACTCCAATTAACACACACAGGCACTAAATCGACATCGCAATCAGGGTATTAGCACGATCGCTATTACGATTCATTGTCCGATCGATCAATATATCCAATGGATGTTTAAGTGCCGCCCACATTAGGGCTATACTTTGTCGTTCGTCGTTAAATCGATGGATGTTTAAGTATCGTACTTTGTCGTTCTTCGTTAATTCGATGGATGTTTAAGTATTGCACTTTGTCGTTCGTTGTGAGAATTTGATCTCGTGAGTTATCGTAATTGCTATATTGATTACTAACCCCGAATTATGTGCTTGTTATTAAATTTAGGATAAAAGGCTAAATCAGTAGGCCAAACTCTGCCCGTATAAATCTGCAATGTGAGTCATTCTCTTTTTATCAACTATTTTACAATACCTCAAATTATTTTCAAGGTTATAATTACAGGGACTAAGTCGTGGATATCTTGAATTACTGGTTAGTGGGGTATTGTGCACATTACTAATTTTCTCCCAGTTAGGTTCATTGACCTACTCGGGATAATCACTGTTAGGTTCATTGACCTACAGGGATAATCGTCACTATTTAGGTTCATTGATCTAATAGTGGTATGACCATCGTCACCATTGTGACATGTCACCATTGTGACAGAATGCCAGATAAAAATAAGATAGAAGCCATTGTAATCGCTCTTATGCTGTAATTGATAACTATGCATCATTATGCAAAATAGAATGATTCACTCAGTGTTTCCCGCTGACAAAACCTTTTTCAAACATGTTTCAGGTAATCACATATGATCCAGGAAAAGTGCCATATAAGCACTACAAGCTCAAAGAAGTGGCTCAGTATAAAAATAAAGAAACATGTTTTGTAAAATAAAAGATTTCTTCATGAAATCAAACTATTGTAAATTTCCGGGTTTTATCCCGCGTTGTGAAATAAAATAATCGGGAAATATTTACATTTTAAAAGATCCTGATGAAAACTTCCGCTGTCAAACTCAATTAATTAAATACCGCAGTATTTCTGTCCCGCGGCTCCTGAAACGGGTCAAACCGGGTCGGGGGCCGTGACAAGTATAATATCTAACATTCTAGATTTTACCCACAAGACATATTCCTCTCAGGAATACCCATGATTTACCCAAAAAAACCTATCCCTCTTAGGGATACCCAATGACTGTCCCAACCACCGGGACGCATGCTCAAGAGAAATGAACTCACCTTAGGTTTGCTCGGTAAGACCAGTTACTTGATCACACTTTGTTAATCAAAGCCTATGATGTTCATATATATATATATATATATATATATATATATACAACAATCAGTTTGCATCCAAGTTGATCACGTTGTCACGCACGAAAATTACCATAAAGCATGTACAATGTACTCTAGGTTTAACTACTACTCATCAGTTAAATATCTAACACAATCATACACACAATTAGTACACATATCCATAATGGGCTCGGCTCCAAATCACAACCCAAAACCTACTATCCGAGAGATGCGGCCTAACAAGTGTTAGGCCCAAATGCATGTGTGTGTATAAGTGGCCCATCGAAGCCCTAACTCAATTTATAACATGACTTAATGTTGCTACCAGTTTGTATTTTGAGTTGTGTCAGCCCATTTAGCTTCGGCCCACAACAATCCAGTCCACCAACATCTCCCAGCTTATATCGCCCCATTGATGCAGCCCAATCTCTGATGGAGTGGGCTAACTGTTTCGTTTGGTCCGAATGTTGGTGTGAAGCCCAATTACATTAACGTATTACAAGTCCAATTCACTTTACCCACTAACACAAAACCCCTAGTTATCATTAATATGAAATCAAAGTCGTACATGTCACTTATATGAGTTTTATGATCATGGCAATTTCTAAACCGACTAATAGTTCCTCTAATAACCCAAGACAATAACTCCAATATTACTAGTTCATATAATCATGTTCACACTAAATTATAATCCAACATATAACATCATCAACATCATCAGTAACTTATTTAATCAAAATCAACATTACACAACATGTCATTCTTTTTATTGTTGTAACCCTAAGCAATATAACCTACCCTAATCATGCATAACAATCCATGAATAAAATCCAACCCATACCCGATCCCCTTAGCACATATCATGACATATCAACATCCTCACTCAATATTAAGCACACTAATAGATTTCACAATTCATCCATTATTATTCGCATCATCCATACTTCGAACATAAACAAGAATAGCTAGACAGTGTTAGACTCAGTATCATTATCATACATGCGACCCATACGTATGATCAATCAACAAATAACCAACACCATCTAATCATTTACTGTCACACATGAACAATATCACACAAATATGAAAATCAACAATTAAGAATCACTAACCAGAAACTCGACTGATCAAGATGCTATCTCGAACAGGGGGGGGTCTACCACTGCCGTGTGCGATTAGAGGAGTCTAGGGTTTGGGGTATAATTGTGTTATCATAATACGTAGCCTATATATCTATAAATGCTAACCCAAAAGTCGCCCCCCTAATGCGAGACTAACTTGGGCTCCTCCAGGCCCAAACGCAACTACTCATGGTTCCGGGTGTGTATATCGGCCCAATCATGTATGTGTTTATTAAACAGACTTGTGGTGTAAATAGCTCAATTATATTTCGCCCAAATACAGTGTGAACAAATCTAATATTAACAAGTTTGGAATGAATAACAAGAGATTTGGATCACAAGATTAAACGACACTGACCTTGAAATTTCGGGTTGTCACATCATCCCCAACTTGAAAGAAATTTCGTCCCGAAATTTGATAAGCAAACCAAAAGTGACACGGTAACTCAAAAGTAACACAAGGCAGCAAAGTGCTAGATTAGGATGATTGTGGTTTTTTTCCTCGGGTACCACAAAAGCCATATTTGCCTCTTTGCATTTAGAAAGGTCAACTACCAACCCTTGATTGTGACTATTAACTATTTCAAGCTTATGTTTTAAATCTTCACAATCATTGCACATACTAGGCGTGTCGGTTTGTACCTGACTTGTCGAAGCCGCAACATTTGCCATAAAGGCAGTTTGAACAGATTTCTTGCTTTTCAGCTCCTTAGCTTCTTTCGGAAAACTGCCAACCTCAGCATCAATTCCTTTCTTTACATCTGAATCCGAACCATAATCACCCACACTTGAGCTTTCCTCATCAGAACTACCGCTATACCCAGAACTATCATCATCTTCAGAAAATTCCTCTCTGTGGATATGTTTGATGTGATTGATGATCTTAGTATAACAGGCAGTTCCTCCACTTCCCAGTTGAACTGACCAATCACATCCTTCATCTGCTTGAACTGCTAAGGCTCTGTTTGCGTTTGAAGGCCCAGACTGGTTTGAGTTGCTAGGGTTGTTAACTGCTACAATACCCCTTTCATTGTTGACTTGATTTCTGAAAGGATTTTGATTTCCTTGTTTGCTAGGTCGAGTGCATTCTTGTTTGAAGTGACCTTTCTCACCACAGTTGAAGCATGTAACATCATCTTTATCAAAACCATACTTTGTATCCCGTTCACTCTGCAAGCTTGTTCTCCCAGTTCTTCTCATGTAATCGTTTGCTCTTCTCACCGCACTTGCAAACGCCCATTTTATATCCATCAGCTCCATCTCATCCATGTCTATTTGTTGATAGTCTTCATCTGTCAAATTGATGTTTCTAATTTGACCGGCGACTAATCCACAATAAGCACTCACCATTGTGTTTAGAAGTTCTATATGTTCCCGAGCACCTTCCACACTGACTTTGGTGAAGTTTGAGGTATCAAATCTAACGGTGTTGGGGTTTGAATGTTGAGAGTTATTGTTACCATAAAAGGCTTGTTGAGGGGATGATTGAGAAGCTTGTTGTTGGGTTTGTTGTGGAACAGCTTGTGGGAAAGGAAGATAGGTTTTTGGATCAAATGGTTCGCCATAAGGGTTTGTAAGAGAACCAAACGATTGAGTTGGCTTAGGTGGTGGTAGATAGGCTTTTAGATCAAATGGTTGTCCATAAGGGTTTGTATTTGACATAAACGCGGTTTGAAGCTTCGGTTGCTGATTGGTACTCGCAGTGCTGTTAATACTTCCAAAGTACATCTCAGGATTTTGTGGGACTGGAATTCGTTTTGCCTTTCGTATTTCTTCTTCATCCTTGTTCTCAAGCTTTTGAACAAATTCATAAATACTGAGCGTATCTAAAGCACCAGTATGCTTTAGCAACTCAATGAATTGACTACACTTGGGTGGTAAAGCATCAACAAAACGCATAACCATCTCCTGTTGTGATGCATTAACCCTGTATGAGTGCATCTCACTAAGCAAATGATAGTACCGAGTAGCCATGTCGTTCAGTGTTTCATTTTCCATGAACAGAAAACCTTCAAACTCCTTTAAAAGATCATGACGGATCTTTCTTGTTGCTGCATTTCCTTCTCCTCTAGCTTCCAAGACATCCCACAAATTCTTTGTAGTGGTGCAATATACGAATTGATGATAGATATCCTTATGAAGTGCTTGAGTAAGGATAGCAAAGGCTTTCTTCTCAAGATCATAGGCTTTCTTATCACTTTCGTCCATTCTGCCAAAGAAAGTGGATTGGAACCTGCTTCTTCGAGAGCTTCATTGTATGGTGTAGTAAAGAATGTCCACAACTCGGTATTTTGACCTAGAATATACGTATGAAAGCGACTTTTCCATGATGGATAATCGTTCATGTGATTTAACTTTGGTGGACGATTGTTGCTTCCAGTTTCACTCTCACTTATGAGAAGGTTTTGAATACTCAGATTTTGATTAGTAACACATGCCCATTGACTAGCGGTAATCGATTGTTTAGGCATTAACCCCTTGATCCATTGTGAAGGATCTTGGCTTGTGCTCGAGCTATCACACCAATCCCAAGATTTGTACTCATTTTTGATTGTCGTTGATCAACTTGAAATACAACTATGAACCCACTGTGAACCTTCTGTGACAGAACTGTGAAAGACAAACTTCCACAAAAAATATCGACCCACGAAAGATATTCCACGAGAAATGATAACCACGAAAGATATATAACTTATGGAGGTCCACGAAAAGGAACTGATGAAACCCACTAAGACTACAACTCACGAAGAATGATTGTCAAGGCCCAATCGAAGAACTGAAGTCCACGAAAAGACTAAGCCCAAGCCCAAAGAAAGAAATCCCACAAAAACAAATGTGATGTTTCGTTGAAACACCAAATTAAAAATCACGAAGAAATGTGATGCACAGCCCAAAAATCTAATGCACAGCCCAAATACTAACAAATAATGGACGGATGAAAACACCAAATTAACATCCACGAAGAAATGTGATATTTCATTGACTTTTATTCCTACGAAAAATGTGATGAGGACAATAAGCACATGAAAGACAAGCTGTGTGTTGGGCCAGTTGTATTAGTCCACCTTTTGAAGCCCACAAATAACTTAATTTAAAAAAGTCTACGAAATGTGTATATTCTTCGTGAAGTGAAGTCTCACATCCAGCCCAGTTAACAAAAATTTCAAAACCCATGAAATAGTGTGATGATTTAAGGCCCACGAAAAAATAATAAAAAAACAACCAAATATATTTCGTTAGTGGGACTTTTCGTAGAATAAGAAAAATAAGAGTTTTTTCCCATTTAGTATTGGTGGAAAAAGTATTTATCAAAATAGTGTTGTTAAAAAAGTATTTACCAAAATGATGTTTTTAAATATTTATTTGTTTCTCACTCATAACCTTATTGGATAATGCTCATTAGTAATTATTAGTTTAATCCTAGTATTAGGTTTCTCACATAACTTATTTTTAATTTAAGAATCTTACTAAAAATGATTTTTTTTATTTTTTTATAAACTTACTTAAAAAACATATTTTAAAGATCTAAAAATCTATATTATCTATATATACAAAAACTAACTTAGGGTATGTTTAAACATCACGTCCCTCACCGGTTGAAATTTAAAGGAAACTTCAGTTGCTTTAACACACCACCGTGACGTTTTACTAGAGGCATCCGTTTGATTTTAGCGTTTCGTCCATGTGGCACTTTTGTATTGGTCTTTGGCACCTTTTCAATACACACTTTACGTGAAAATACGCGGGTCGCGTTCCTTTATCATAACCGCCAACAACCGTCTACCGTCACACTACAAATACGCATCCTCCACACCCACAAATCTTTATTTTCTCTGATAAAATGTTATACTTAATCAAATCGGTTCAAGAATATATTGTTTTCTTTTCCAACCGCAACTGCGGTTTCAAAGTCCTTAAGTTTCAGATCAAACCCATTTGAAAAACTCCTTTAAGAAAGAAAGATGAAGCTTTTCCCTGATGTCCAAAACAACCCAGAAAATAATTCAGAATCTTTGATACATTTTCACCATGAATTTATCAATACATCGTACAGGAGATCAAACTTACCATCAATTTCTTCAACAGACTAAAAAACTGCAACCTTATGATTATTTGATTAGAAAAAAAATGATTAGAAGAAAAACCCTATCAATTACTAAATAAACAAACAAAAAAAATCATTTCAAAATCTTTCATAAAAGCATAAAAAATGTGGTATCTCCGACGTAAGCGGTGGATCTGAACGGGTGGTGCTACACAGCGGAACCACAGGAAGGTCCCGTGATGGTGTGATCCTCCGGCAACTAGATTCCGGCTAGGTTTGGTATTAATGGTTACCAAACAAGGATTTGCAAGTTATGAACGGTCCGCCGTCCGTCGCCGACGTGCCGGACTTGAAGGTTGGCCGGACTTGCATCGTCGTCCGCCAATTTGAAGGTTGGGTGGACATGCATCGCCTTTGTGCTGGACTTGAAGGTTGGCCCGCCGATTTGGATGGCCGGATCCTCCCCCAATCTCTAATCTCACTCTCTCTCACATTGTGTGAAATGAAAGTAAACTGGTTATGGTTTTCATTTGATGGTTTTCAATAAAACCACTTAATGGTTTAATACAAATTAATTTTTAAATATAATTATTAGTTGTTATTTCCCGGTATTGGTGGCTTGGTGACTCAGATATGCATCCAACTGTGACCCTTATAGAGGGGGATGCATTTGCTCGATTAAGTGCAACCCAGAATGCTTATTCTATGATTTAGTTGGTCGTTAAAAAAAGTTGTCAATTATTAGTTTATTTATTGTAAATCTTATATACTTTATAAAAGCTCTACTCGGATATGTTAGGTTGGTAAACTTTATATTCGATACTCACACCATTTTATTTGCCAATATGAATACCTTATGTTAAGAAATAATATTTCTTTAATTTTTTCTTGACAACAATTCATAAGGTGTGTTTTGATTCTTAAACTTTTTTTTTTTTTATAAAACTTGATTTTGCTTCTCTTTATTAGGCCATGTGTAGTCATAACGCCCCTTTGTGGGCGTTATGCGACACGTGGCGCGCCACGTGTGCGGGTGGGCGTTATGGGGCGTTATGCATTTTAAGCCCGTAGTCATAAAGCCCCTACCCATCATTACCTATTTAATAATTTTCAGTTTTATTAATTAATATAAAAAAGCTTGCTTGTTTCTGATTGGTCCAATCCTTTAAAACCCTCCCCATACCGCCGCTATCAATATCGCACCCTCCCCCCAAATTCAATTCATACCGCCCAAAGTATTGGTGTTCCGGGCGTTTTTTGGGCGCCATGCTTGGCCAAAGCGCCACATTACACACTGTCTTAGAAGGTTAGAGCAAATTACAAATCATGGGTTGGTAGATGGGCAACAAGCTGCGCCACCAAAAAAAAGTGAATCAAAGCACCGGTTGGGTTATAATTATTTGTCGGAATGTATATTGCTTTGTAAAAGCATGTAACTTTTATAGCAAATATTTGTGTTTATTGATGTATGTACATATGGGAAAATTTATAAAGCATGTTGTAATTGTATTTGGTTTTTATAAGAATAACAAAATAAGTTAGAAAAAACTTAGATCACCCGTAGGGTGGGGGAGGGGGTTTGGAGTTTTTTACCCAAAAAAAGCCTAGCAACCGCCCCCTCGGCTTTTTTTTTATATAAAAAATGGGTTTTGCGTGCTTTTAATAACGCCCAAGGTCATTATCTTTGGCCAATAACATTTTTTTATGGTTTTTATTTTAATTTTTAGTTAATTCTATTAGAATGTAATGCCCCACAAGATTTCTAGCTCCACTACACCCCTTTTAACATAATGCCCAATAAAGCCCCCTTGCTGACTAGACTGTCACATGACACAAAACACCCAATGGTGGGGGTTTTGTTTTACCATCCCACTACACATGGTCTTAATAGCTAAATTATACGGTTTACAAAAATTCTGGTATTGCTTTTTGTTGTTGTATATACGATATACAAAAATTAAACGGTTTGGTTTTTCATCCTATCAAACCTTACCCCGTGTAACATGTTTATTTATTCTACTTACTTATATACTGTAACAGTTTGGCGTGGGTCAAAAAATGCCCGGTTCAAATTTATGCCGGCAAAGTTAGGCCATTCTTCAAAACGTTTTTTTGTTCTTTGAATGTAAAATGCTTTTGTGTGGTATTGGAGACCGAGGACAAATCAAATGAAAATTACGTTTTGCATAAATTCAGAATTTCCATATTGCATAAAATGATACTATATGTATTCATACTCAGCATCCCGCTGCAACGTGCGGGTTAGCGTCTACTCGTTTAATACAAAAACTACTACGCGTGATTCTAAAAACTCTAGTTATACCCTTATAATTATGTATTTAATTAAAAAAATGAAAATTACTCGAATCTAGATATATTCATTGTTAAAATTCCTTTCGTTTATGATTTTTACTAGGTTTTTACCCGGGATTGCTTCCCGGGCTCGGGAAAGTTATTTAGATTAATTAATTACTATTTGTTATTAATACGACCGCATTACATCAACCATCTCATTCGATTAAACAAAAATGTCTTGAAATCACCGCAATATCTCATGAACTCATATTAGAGGACAAACAAAAGCACAACAGGACCATATGAATAACATCATTTCCACTTTTACATCAATGCACTTACATGATAGGGTGATTTGAGATTTTGAAAAAATCTTTGCTTTTGTACCTCTTTTACAAAATAAGATGTTGACCAAATTTGAAACAGATGTTAACCAAAAGTCAATAAGATATTGACAAATAGTCAAACAGATGTTGAGCTTAAACAGATGTTTGGTTTAAGACCAAACATCTGTTTATGGCGAAACATCTGTTTAAGGTCAAACATCTGTTTAAGTCCAAATATCTGATATAGAAGAAGAACATCTGTTTAAGGCAAAACATCTGTTTAAGGTTCAAACATGTGTTTAAGGTCAAACAACTGTTTAAGTCCAGACATTTGATATAAAAGGCCAAACATCTGTTAAAGGGCAAACTTCTGTTTAAGCCTTAACAGATGTTTAACTTGTTAAGATCTACTGTCTTCTAACACAGTTTTCCTCTTCAAAACATTGTTGAACCTAACATAGGTTTCCATTAACTATTGACCAAAAGGCAAACAGATGTTCAAACCACTATTTGTTATTGAAGTTCTTTAAAAAATTAGATAGAATTCAAGAAAATGGAACAATGACTTAAAGAACTATAATTTAACACATAATCTAATTGGCCAAATATAAAACATAAAGTGCTAATAACAGTGTTTTATCATCTTAGACATACATAGCAACAAAAACATCAAGTTAATAATTTAAGAAAAAAACCTACAACATCACCATCAAAAAATTCATAATTAGTATCTGATATCAGAACAGACTTAAAATGTGTTTGTTAAACTGATGTAACTTGATTTAATACTATCTTCTGTTGCGAAGACACGTATGTGAAATGCAACATATCACCAAACCTCAAGTTATTGTCAGTCATAAACTTTCGCCAACCTTCCAACGCATAACGTGGCTTCAATTCATTTAACTCCAACTTAACATCATAAACCTGCACAACTCCAACCATGTTTTGAACTTTCAAAGGATGAAGATCAAGAAAAAGACCTGCTCGTCTCGCAACTTCAGCAGGAAGACGCTACATGTATTGTGTGGAAAAAAATAATAGTCAGACAAATAAACGTAAATCATTAGTTTATTATAAAAAATGGTATACCAGCCTATAGTCTCATTTGCGATCAAAATGAAAGAACTCAGGGTCAAGAGGATGTCCAGAATGTTTTTTTGCAGTCTTTGCAATCTTATTTCTACGGTTAAGCTTTTTTTGAACGTTGGCAGCTCTCTTCCCCTTGATGAAAAAGTAAACATATACATGTGAATTAAAGGAATGATCAATATATGCACAAAAAAAAAACAATTTATATAACATATACTAATTAACTGGCAAGTATAGATACCTTAACTTTATGAACAGACGAAGAACATCCAGTATGATCACTTGTGTCGACAGGTAAGGCAGCATTTCCCTTAGTCCTATTCTTGACGACCTCCTTTCTCTCAGAAGTAACTTTAGCTTTCTTCTTAACCTGTTGTCATAGAGTAAATTTAATAACAATAGTAATATAACAATCTTTAAGATGGTAAACTTACATCTTGGGTTTGGTTCAATCGTGAAGACATGCGTCTCTTGCACGTGCATTCGGCATTGGTTGGTAAGTTCTTGTAAATAATACATTATTGAATAAATATAACATCAGTAAACAGCATTACTAATAGTTGTAAAAACATTAAATTCTTATATGTGTTAAATTAAAAATAAATAATTTTAATAATTTAGCAAGTACCTGAGTAACGGTTGTACCTTCACCTACAGAAACAACTTCTTCATCCTCATAGATGTCCTGGTCAACATTAATAAAATAATTAATATAAAGCTAAAAAATTAAAACTTTTATTGCTAATGCTAAATACTTACGTACCTTGAATGCATTTTTAACATAATCAGCCTTCAATATCTCAACTACACTATCATCATCAGATTCAAGTTTCTTCAAAAAGCAAATCTCAATCTCATCTCTATAAACTACTACTTCAAAAACAAAATCATCAATCCTGCTAAACACAAGCAAATCATCCTCAAGTATCCCAACATCGTTGCACATTTCCGGCCATCCTCTAGAAAATACAAAGTGAGTATCAACTTTAGACACCTCAACATTCCAGTAGGAACCTTTGTAACAGATTTGAAATTTCCCATTCGGTGGACTGTTTACGTAAAATTGTTCAATGAAGCAGTCTTCAATTACCTGCATAAAATTAAAAATAATGAATACTAAACGTGAAGTATGTATCTTATGAGAATAAGTGTTAACACGTTAAAGATGCAAAAGAATTGAAGTTAAGATCAATACTCATACCGTAAAACCAAATCTTGCATAACGATTAAAGGTGAAATAAGATTCCCCACACATGCCATTAACATAACATGAAAGTTCAAGTCCAAAATCACCTAACGGTTTGAAAACCAACAAAGTATCCCTCGGCAAATTGAGATCTTTAACAACAATGTCCCAACCGTCAGTTATTATCGGCGTTGAATTTTCTGTTCTGACCCTAACAACCCATTTTTTACCAGACTCATGATATACTTGCAACCTACTTTTTTGCCAACAATCTCCCCACTTTTGATTAGCAAAGAATATAGGTACATCCTGTATATAATTTTTAAATATTGTAAGAAAATATAAACCATAAAAGAACTGTTAAATATATATCTCAATACAAATAAATTATGTATGTAAAAACATGTCATACCAGTTTCAAAGATTCTGGGTTACGAAGAAACTTAACAAATGTAGTATACATCATAAAACCTGAATCAGTAAAGATGTTAAAAGACTGTAATTAAAAAGCTGGCTTCGAAAATGTCAATAGCAAAACCATCCCACAAAGTAACCATGTCAATAGCAAGTACCTGAGTAAAGGTTGACCATACCAAAATGACAAAGGATAACAACATATTTCTCTCTTTTCTTATCATTCATGTAAGCAAACATGTCAATAGCAAAACCATCCCACAAATTAACCGGACACTTTTGGCCTCTAAAAATATTAACATAAAACATAATAACATCAAGCAACCTTATAATGGTTTAAACGTCAAAATGCAACAACTTAATAAAAAGAACGCACTCAAGATCTTCAAGTCTAAGATTAAGTCTCTTGCCCTTGCTCCCATCCTTCTTTGACGTATCCTCTAGATTGAAACATACATCCACATAACCAATCCAATCTATAAACAAAAATATATTGTTAAAAGAAAACAGCATTAAGAAGTGATAACAATAAAAAAAAACAATAAGACAAAACAATAGATATATATCATGTAGTGATTTACATACCAATAACTGTATTTACTTCAATTTTATTTTTAACAACATCCTTGAGGTTAACGAAATTAAAACGGTATTTCGGTCCAGACCAGTCAAAGCATTTCTCAACAGAAGTATAGAAATAAAGTGATATTTTGTCATTTCTCTTGGTATACTTAGCAGAGGACTTATTAGTAGCAAGAGAAGGTTTGGTGATAAGAAGACATTCATCCAACTGAAGAAAGTGTTTGAATTTTCCTAGCATCTTATGCAAACAGCTGGCTTGTATCATAGTTCCCTAAGAATATGAAACATCCGATTAAATAAAAAAGGTGTTATATTCATTTGGATATTCATATATCCAAAAAAATTATAACACAACTATATACGGTACCATCTCATCCATGAAGATCATATCAAGACGATATATTTCATTTTTGTTATCATTCATCATCTTCTTCGAAATGCTAACAATCTTCACTCTAATCGAATAGTTGTTTGAGAATGTATTAAGATCGTTAAGCATACTAACCTTTGCAACCTCCATTTGAAGACTGTACATAAAAAAAAAGAATAAGCAAAATATAAGTATTGCTAAACGTAATATGATAATACAATAAGCATGGATGTTCTTAAAAAAAATATCAAGGTTGAAATTCAAGCTTACCGATTATCCAATAAAAATTTTAACTGAATGCAGTGGCAAATGTAATTTCAAATGTAGGGAGTGTATATCTTTATATGCTGCTTTATTAAAGTAATAAAATATTAGAAATGATATGCAAAGTAGGCAAAAAAAGAGAAAGAACGTCAATTTTAAATTACCATTTTGTATATTAAGAATTTCAATATTTCAAAATTACTGACTTGATTTCAAAGCAATTTTCATAATGACTTTTCTATATTTTATTTTAAATTTAATTAAGAAACAATAACCGTCAATTTGAAATTCACATTTTGCTTAACTCAAATGTCCAAAGCTCAAGAAATTAGCATTAATTACTAATTTGATTTGCAACAAATAGTCATTAACAATCAAATGTTTGAACCACTTTCAATAATACAATACCCAAACAATCAAGATGAGGAACTTAATAATCATCCAAGTGTATTTTGTGTTACCTTATTTATTAGTATAAAGATGAAACTGTTCAATTAATAGTACAAATCAAACCACTGAAGTGATGTGATAAATACTCTTACATATAAACCACTGTGGTGATAAACACTGTTACATATAAACAATGATGCCATAAAACCGGTTACATATAAAACACTGAGGTGATGACATCTAACAACCTAACAGACTATAAACACTGATGCGAAAAACACTGTTAAATATAAACACTTAAACACTCTTAACATCCAAGTGTATAGGAATTTTATTTTATTAAAATAAAGATGAAACAACTGTTCAATTAATAGTAGAGATCAAACCACTGAAGTGATGTGAAATACAAAACTGTTCCTAAACACTGTTACATATAAACACTGATGCCATAAAAATGGTTACATATAAAACACTGAGGTGATGACATCTAACAACCTAACAGTCTATAAAACACTGATGAGGAAAACACTGTTACATATAAACACTGTTAAAGTAGTGTATATTCTTATATGCTGCTTTAATAAAATAACTATAGAATAACTAAAGTTGATGCTGAACCACTGTTATGGTTTGACACTGTTATTAGACGTCATAAATTTCAGATTTAATTTCAAAGGTAAAAGTAGTGTATATTCTTATATGCTGCTTTAATAAAATAATTAAATATTAGAACTGATATGCACTGTAGGAAAAAAAAAAAAAAGAGAAAGAGAACGAAAAATTTAACTTACCATTTTGCATATTTTGAATTTAAAAATTACTAATATTGTCAGTAACTACTGACTTGATATGAAAGCAAATGCCATAATGACTTTTTAAAATTTTATTTTAACTTTAATCAACATATAATAACCGTCAATTTGAAATTCAAAATTTGGTTAATCAAATGTCCAAAGATCAAGAAATCAGCATTAATTACTGATTTGATTTGAAACAAATAGTCATCAAGAATTTTTTTTTATTTTTTAATTTAACTTTAAATTTTATCATGAAAATAATGTTGGTGGAACTCTTATGTAATTGGAATGTAAAGATTAGGTAAAATGGTAATTTGATTGTAATTCTAGTTTTCATTTGATAGTTTTAATGTATCACTAACAACATCAAAATTAAAAACGTGAGCACTGACTATTTTTTAGGGAAACCGCTGATGGTCAATATCAGTGAATGTCAACAATGTAAAAGTGAGCAGTGGCTATTTTTTCCGACCAGTGGATACCAACCAGTTTTCGAAACACTGATGTTCGGTCAATCAGTGGTCAACATGGAGATTGAAGAAACACAGGTTGTGTATCCGCAGTGGAATACTTGAACAATCAAATGTTTGAACCAATTTCAAGAATACTATAACCAAACAATCAAGATGAGAAGCTTAATATTCATCAAAGTTTATATGAATTTTATTAGTATAAAAATGAAACAACTGTTCAATTAATAATACAGATCAAACCACTAAATTGAAGTGATAAATAGTGTTACATATAAACACAGTCTTTTAAATTACCATTTTGCATATTTTGAATTTCAAAATTACTGATATTGTCAGTAACTACTGACTTGATTTGAAAGCAAATGCCATAATGACTTTTTTAAATTTTATTTTAACTTTAATCAACATATAATAACCGTCAATTTGTAATTCAAAATTTGCTTAATCAAATGTCCAAAGCTCAAGAAATCAACATTAATTACTGATTTGATTTGAAACAAATAGTCATCAAGAATTTATTTTTATTTTTTAATTTAACTTTAAATTTTATGATGAAAATAATGTTGGTGGAACTCTTATGTAATTGGTTGTCAACAATGTAAAAGTGAGCAGTGGCTATTTTTTCCGATCAGTGGATACCAACCAGTTTTCAAAACACTGATGTTCGGTCAATCAGTGGTCAACATGGAGATTGAAGAAACAGAGGTTGTATTTCAACAGTGGAATATTTTGAACAATCAAATGTTTGAACCAATTTCAAGAATACTATACCCAAACAATCAAGATGAGAAGCTTAATATTCATCAAAGTGTATATGAATTTTATTAGTATAAAGATGAAACAACTGTTCAATTAATAATACAGATCAAACCACTGAACTAATGTGATAAATAGTGTTACATATAAACAAAAGTACTAAACCCTGTTACATATAAACACTGATGCCATAAAAATGGTTTCATATAAAACACTGAGGTGATGACATCTAACAACCTAACAGTCTTTAAAACATTGATGCGGAAAACACTGTTATATATAAACAAAGTCTTTTAAATTACCATTTTACATATTTTGAATTTCAAAATTACTGATATTGTCAGTAACTACTGACTTGATTTGATAGCAAATGCCATAATGACTTTTTTAAATTTTATTTTAACTTTAATCAACATATAATAACCGTCAATTTGTAATTCAAAATTTGCTTAATCAAATGTTCAAAGCTCAAGAAATCAGCATTAATTACTGATTTGATTTGAAACAAATAGTCATCAAGAATTTATTTTTATTTTTTAATTTAACTTTAAATTTTATGATGAAAATAATGTTGGTGGAACTCTTATGTAATTGGTTGTCAACAATGTAAAAGTGAGCAGTGGCTATTTTTTCCGATCAGTGGATACCAACCAGTTTTCGAAACACTGATGTTCGGTCAATCAGTGGTCAACATGGAGATTGAAGAAACAGAGGTTGTATTTCAACAGTGGAATATTTTGAACAATCAAATGTTTGAACCAATTTCAAGAATACTATACCCAAACAATCAAGATGAGAAGCTTAATATTCATCAAAGTGTATATGAATTTTATTAGTATAAAGATGAAACAACTGTTCAATTAATAATACAGATCAAACCACTGAACTGATGTGATAAATAGTGTTACATATAAACAAAAGTACTAAACCCTGTTACATATAAACACTGATTCCATAAAAATGGTTTCATATAAAACACTGAGGTGATGAAATCTAACAACCTAACAGTCTTTAAAACATTGATGTGGAAAACACTGTTATATATAAACAAAGTCTTTTAAATTACCATTTTATATATTTTGAATTTCAAAATTACTGATATTGTCAGTAACTACTGACTTGATTTGATAGCAAATGCCATAATGACTTTTTTAAATTTTATTTTAACTTTAATCAACATATAATAACCGTCAATTTGTAATTCAAAATTTGCTTAATCAAATGTCCAAAGCTCAAGAAATCAGCATTAATTACTGATTTGATTTGAAACAAATAGTCATCAAGAATTTATTTTTATTTTTTAATTTAACTTTAAATTTTATGATGAAAATAATGTTGGTGGAACTCTTATGTAATTGGTTGTCAACAATGTAAAAGTGAGCAGTGGCTATTTTTTCCGATCAGTGGATACCAACCAGTTTTCGAAACACTGATGTTCGGTCAATCAGTGGTCAACATGGAGATTGAAGAAACAGAGGTTGTATTTCAACAGTGGAATATTTTGAACAATCAAATGTTTGAACCAATTTCAAGAATACTATACCCAAACAATCAAGATGAGAAGCTTAATATTCATCAAAGTGTATATGAATTTTATTAGTATAAAGATGAAACAACTGTTCAATTAATAATACAGATCAAACCACTGAACTGATGTGATAAATAGTGTTACATATAAACAAAAGTACTAAACCCTGTTACATATAAACACTGATGCCATAAAAATGGTTTCATATAAAACACTGAGGTGATGACATCTAACAACCTAACAGTCTTTAAAACATTGATGCGGAAAACACTGTTATATATAAACAAAGTCTTTTAAATTACCATTTTACATATTTTGAATTTCAAAATTACTGATATTGTCAGTAACTACTGACTTGATTTGATAGCAAATGCCATAATGACTTTTTTAAATTTTATTTTAACTTTAATCAACATATAATAACCGTCAATTTGTAATTCAAAATTTGCTTAATCAAATGTCCAAAGCTCAAGAAATCAGCATTAATTACTGATTTGATTTGAAACAAATAGTCATCAAGAATTTATTTTTATTTTTTAATTTAACTTTAAATTTTATGATGAAAATAATGTTGGTGGAACTCTTATGTAATTGGTTGTCAACAATGTAAAAGTGAGCAGTGGCTATTTTTTCCGATCAGTGGATACCAACCAGTTTTCGAAACACTGATGTTCGGTCAATCAGTGGTCAACATGGAGATTGAAGAAACAGAGGTTGTATTTCAACAGTGGAATATTTTGAACAATCAAATGTTTGAACCAATTTCAAGAATACTATACCCAAACAATCAAGATGAGAAGCTTAATATTCATCAAAGTGTATATGAATTTTATTAGTATAAAGATGAAACAACTGTTCAATTAATAATACAGATCAAGCCACTGAACTGATGTGATAAATAGTGTTATATATAAACAAAAGTACTAAACCCTGTTACATATAAACACTGATGCCATAAAAATGGTTTCATATAAAACACTGAGGTGATGACATCTAACAACCTAACAGTCTTTAAAACATTGATGCGGAAAACACTGTTATATATAAACAAAGTCTTTTAAATTACCATTTTACATATTTTGAATTTCAAAATTACTGATATTGTCAGTAACTACTGACTTGATTTGATAGCAAATGCCATAATGACTTTTTTAAATTTTATTTTAACTTTAATCAACATATAATAACCGTCAATTTGTAATTCAAAATTTGCTTAATCAAATGTCCAAAGCTCAAGAAATCAGCATTAATTACTGATTTGATTTGAAACAAATAGTCATCAAGAATTTATTTTTATTTTTTAATTTAACTTTAAATTTTATGATGAAAATAATGTTGGTGGAACTCTTATGTAATTGGTTGTCAACAATGTAAAAGTGAGTAGTGGCTATTTTTTCCGATCAGTGGATACCAACCAGTTTTTGAAACACTGATGTTCGGTCAATCAGTGGTCAACATGGAGATTGAAGAAACAGAGGTTGTATTTCAACAGTGGAATATTTTGGACAATCAAATGTTTGAACCAATTTCAAGAATACTATACCCAAACAATCAAGATGAGAAGCTTAATATTCATCAAAGTGTATATGAATTTTATTAGTATAAAGATGAAACAACTGTTCAATTAATAATACAGATCAAACCACTGAACTGATGTGATAAATAGTGTTATATATAAACAAAAGTACTAAACCCTGTTACATATAAACACCGATGCCATAAAAATGGTTTCATATAAAACACTGAGGTGATGACATCAAACAACCTAACAGTGTTTAAAACATTGATGCGGAAAACACTGTTATATATAAACAAAGTCTTTTAAATTACCATTTTACATATTTTGAATTTCAAAATTACTGATATTGTCAGTAACTACTGACTTGATTTGATAGCAAATGCCATAATGACTTTTTTAAATTTTATTTTAACTTTAATCAACATATAATAACCGTCAATTTGTAATTCAAAATTTGCTTAATCAAATGTCCAAAGCTCAAGAAATCAGCATTAATTACTGATTTGATTTGAAACAAATAGTCATCAAGAATTTATTTTTATTTTTTAATTTAACTTTAAATTTTATGATGAAAATAATGTTGGTGGAACTCTTATGTAATTGGTTGTCAACAATGTAAAAGTGAGCAGTGGCTATTTTTTCCGATCAGTGGATACCAACCAGTTTTGAAACACTGATGTTCGGTCAATCAGTGGTCAACATGGAGATTGAAGAAACAGAGGTTCTATTTCAACAGTGGAATATTTTGAACAATCAAATGTTTGAACCAATTTCAAGAATACTATACCCAAACAATCAAGATGAGAAGCTTAATATTCATCAAAGTGTATATGAATTTTATTAGTATAAAGATGAAACAACTGTTCAATTAATAATACAGATCAAACCACTGAACTGATGTGATAAATAGTGTTACATATAAACAAAAGTACTAAACCCTGTTACATATAAACACTGATGCCATAAAAATTGTTTCATATAAAACACTGAGGTGATGACATCTAACAACCTAACAGTCTTTAAAACATTGATGCGGAAAACACTGTTATATATAAACAAAGTCTTTTAAATTACCATTTTACATATTTTGAATTTCAAAATTACTGATATTGTCAGTAACTACTGACTTGATTTGATAGCAAATGCCATAATGACTTTTTTAAATTTTATTTTAACTTTAATCAACATATAATAACCGTCAATTTGAAATACAAAATTTGCTTAATCAAATGTCAAAAGATCAAGAAATCAGCATTAAAATAGTGATTTGTTTGAAACAAATTGTCATCAAGAATTTTTTTTAATCTAACTTTAAATTTTTTGATGAGAATAAAGTTGGTGGATTTTTTCCGATCAGTGGATACCAACCAGTTTTCAAAACACTGATGTTTGGTCAATCAGTGGTCAACATGGAGATTGAAGAAACAGTGGTTGTATCTCAGCAGTGGAATATTTTGAACAATCAAATGTTTGAACCAATTTCAAGAATACTATACTCAAACAATCAAGATGAGGTGCTTAATATTCATCCAAGTGTCACTACGCCAAAAAAGGCTTACGGCCACACAAAAAAAAAGTGACCATACACCTTTTGTCACACTTTTTTTTTTCAACTCAAGTGTGACCAAAGGTCCAGTCATCATAGGTATCATACGGCCACATTCACGTTTAGTGGCCGTAGCAACTTTAAAGTGTGGCTAAAGGGTACCACTATCTCTTGCTGGAAATCAGACATTCTGTACAATAAGTGTGGCTAAAGGGTAACAACAGCCACATGAATTTATTGTAAATGTGGCTGTTTCTATTATATAGTCACTTAAAAGTTTGTTTTAGCCACATCAATTAAAAAAAATGTGGCAAAAAGAGTTGTTGTAATTAAGCATTCCATTTATTAAGTAAGACTAAATGTTTGTAACGGCCACATGAACTCACTGTAAGTGTGACCGTTTTATTATTTAGTCACATCTGTTTACTATAACTGTGGCTAAAAAATATTTCTAGACACTAAAAACAACTTTGTAATTTTATATGTGACTATTGTCTAACCTTTTGTCACACATAAAATTTTGTAATTTTAAGTGTGACTATTGTTTAACCTTTGGTCACACATTTTTTTTTTCACATGACATATGTTATTATTCCGTCACACAAAAGTAATAAAGCGATGATAGTGTGGCTAATGTTTATGTAAAGCTACATGAAGTTTTGTGGTTTTAAGTGTGGCAATGGCTAACATTTGGTCACTTATAATTTACTTTCTCATGACATTTGCTATCATTTCGTCACATAAAGTAAGGATAATGTGGCTAATGATTATGTAAAGCCACATAAAACTTTATGATTTTATGTGTGGCTATCATCTAACATTTGGCCACACAAATTCATTTTGTGCATTACAGATGCTGTCATTCTGTCACATAAAAAAATCAAAATAAGGATGGTGTGACTAAAAGTTATGTAAAGCCACATGAAATTTTTTTTCTTTCTAAGTGTGGCTATTGTGTAATCTTTAGTCACACATAATATTTTTACCCATGGCGTTTGCTAATATTTCGTCACACCAAAATAAACACAATGGCGATGGTGTGACTAATGATCAAGTAAAGCCACATGAAATTTTGTAATTTTAAATATGACTATTGTCTAACCTTTGGTCACACATAATCTTTTTTACCCATGACAATTGCTAACATTTCGTCACGGCAAAATAAACAAAGTGACGATGATGTGACTAGTAATTATGTAAAGCCACATGAAAATTTGTAATTTTACTATGTGACTATTGTTTAATCTTTGGTCACACATAATTTGTTTTTACATAACGTTTACTATGATTTTGTGACACAAAAAGATAAAATGACAATGGTGTGGCTAATGTTTATGTAAAGCCACATGAACTTTTGTGCTTTTAAGTGTGGCTTATGGCTAACCTTTAGCCACACATGTATATTGTGTTTCTGTGTAGCCATTTTCCTATAACTAGTTGTTTTGTTTTCAACTTTTTGTATAAAAAACAATAATAAACATGAGAAAACCTAAAACCAAATAATATTAAAATTAATAAACCAAAATCTGTGCACGATAATACCAAAAACTAAACTTCTAATCAAAAACTATCTACAAATGTTGCAAAAGGAAATGATTGTAAACATAAAATAAGTACTAGTTTAAAGTGTTTTTCTTGTTCTTCTTGCTCCCTGTTTTTTGATACCATCTAGCGTTGTATAACATATCTTTTTCTTTTTAGCAACTTGAGTTGTAGTGTTTTGTGTTTGAATGCTTGATAGATTTGGTATCTGAAGCAAAAAACATGAAAACAAATATCAATAGCTAGAGTAATTAATCATATATTAATAAAGAACAAACCTTTTGGCTAGTTTTGACAAGGTATTTTGGCCAAGCAACAAAAGTATTTAGTGCATCCCCAACTGTTTTGACCTCACATGATTCTACCGGTAAAAATGCTGCTTCTTTTACAACTTTATTAATAGAAACTCTATAGCAATTATCTTGTAGTGGAACTCCATGAATGCTTTGTTTTCCCGTTGACAAATGAATTGTACCATAAGCCACACAGTTGTTCATATTTAGAGTATATAGAGTACACTTGATCTACAAAAAAAATATTTTATGTTAACATCTTAAGGTTAAAATCAATATAAATATGTATTTCGTAACACATACCTCTAGGACATTTGTTGAATGTGCATTATGTATATTTTCTTGTGATTCCAACTGCGATGATGTCCCAAGAAGTGAAGTCTCTTGCGTAGACAAAACATCTTTTTTTCTAGTTTTCACATTTTCCTAAAAACATTGAATTAATTAAGTTATAGAAAATCAACAATCACACATAAAAACTATAAAAAATACGAAATTGTCAAACACTTACCGTTATCATTTCTTTTTGCACCATTTTAGAAGTGTTAGCATGAGAAGTGACTTCTGTTTGCACTACTTTACTTGATATGTTAGATGTGGTAACATTAGTATTGTCCTTTGATCCAGTACTATTGTTCATAGATTTTACCTACAATTCAATTAAATGTGTTATGAAATATCAATAATTACATGGGAAATTATAAAAAAAAATAATGAAATTATCATACTTACCGTTGGTGCCATTTCTTTTTGCACTATTTTAGATGCGGTAGCATTGGCCTTATGCTTTGATCCGTCATGTTTATCCAAAGAATTTACCTACGAAATGTAACAAGGAAGCAATACAGATAATACGATTCGATAAAACAGGGAAAATTTCTAAAATTGTAATGGTAAATTTATATAAATAGGTTGCTATTTATGGTAGCTAACAATGGTTAACATTTGAAAACTATTAAGGTATTAATTTGCTAATAAAATAAGTCACTTACTTGTGTTTGTGACATTTTATCTGCAGATAATGAACATATTTGTAATGTTTGTCCTTGTGCAGCCAGATAAGCTACAACTTGATTAAGTGTGTTATTTGTTTCTGCCATCTGCATCGAAAGGGTCTTAATTTGTTCATCTTTTTTCCCACGCTCAAGTCTCTCGTTATGTAGTTGAAACTCCAGTTGTGCAATTCGTTCTTTTGATGATCCTTTTGTTCGAGGACTCTGCCAATATCTACTAGAAGTCACTCCATAACCAACACCTTTTAAATACCCACCTTTTTCTTTGCCAAATACTAATGTGAGTGCATCCGTGCCCGGATCAAGGTTCACAGATCCATCTTTAATTTGCGTTTCAGTGTCAATCTGTAGAAATTGTTAACAAATAAACATGTATTATAGTAATTAAAAATAAACCAAAAAAGTTTAAAGTTGAACTTACTATTTTATTAGCTATGTCTTTTACATCAACATTCTTGTATTCTCCGTTTTTGTTTTCCCTTGCTTTCCTCCACATTAAAGCACGAGAGGGGATCTCATCAACTGAAAGTTCGTTATTTTGTACCTTGTAATATATACAACAAAAATAACGGACACACACATCAGACATACAAACAAAAAATCATTATAAGCACAAAAAAAAAAAAAACAAACTTTAATTGAAGAAATGAAGTTACCAGTTTGTCTCTTAGATAAGCATACCCTCCTCGTCCCAAGTGATGATCATAAACGTTTTTTGATCGTGCTGTTTTTCTCTTATTTGACACATCCTTACAAAAAAATTTGTAATTATTTCATTAGAGTTTAAAATTATATTTAAAATAAAATAATGATGAACATTAGAATAAAAGATTAAAACCTTAAACTCGTCTGATTGTGTATATGTTACAAACTTGTCCCAGTCTGTTTGCTCCACCATTGAACGATACCTCTTAGGAATTCGTGCAAGTTTCTTTGGTTTACCTAAGTTAGGTACTATGTATCCCGCATACACTTTTCTTCTAAAATTTCGAAGCAGTTCACCAAGCCGAGTCATTACAAAACGCCTACGACATGCATCAATGTCATAAAAACGCTGCAATATATAATACAAGTTGTATGTTAGTCACATGAAAATGTAAAAATACATTTATAATTAAGAGAAAAGAATTAACCGTTATTTCCTCCCACAATTTATCCTTTACTTCTGTTGGCACTGTTTTCCACGCTAAAAACCTAAATCCGACATATTCTCTTACTAGGTCTCCCAAAAAACTTGAAAATTCTGATCTATATTCCCCAGAAAACTTCTTCAATTCATCAAATGTAACTTTGTGTTTTTTTCCACCCGAGTTTGTAAATGTTGTTCGCATTTTTGGTAACCTGGTCAACCCCCTCTTCGGTGTTTTTGTTTTGTGTGCTGTCAAATCCATATCCGAGAAATCGCTTTCAGATTCACCTGTCAAATCCCTATCCGAGAAATCGCTTTCTTCTTCTTCAACTTCCATGATTTCTTCTTCAACTTCCATGATGCTAGAAATGAGTTTGACAAAAGTTGTTATTATATACAATAAAGAGAATGAATAAATTTTCCAGAAATGAGAACTGGAACAAGACCGTTTAAACTAAAATAATGGAACTAAAGCTAAAAAGAAATAGGTTAAGCAGGTCAAATGGCACAGTTCGGTTGTTATGAGGTGACATTTTTACTCAAATAGATGCTGCTCCTTGCCAGTTGCCACCATGATAAAACAAAACACTTAGATAATTATTGTCACCTTAACAGTGACAAGGTCAAAGAAGTTCTTTTTACAAAATGCCTTATGTTCATATTCACTTTAGTTGTTCAATTGGATGATGTCATTGTTGGACTAATCTTGATAGTCAACTTTTTAAGCAATTTTTAACCAGCCTAACCCGACCCGAAACCCGTTCTGACCCGGACCCGTTTCAACCCGAACCCGTTCTGACCCGAACCCGTACCGACCCGAACCAAAACAACCCTTTTTGTAATTGACCCATGACCCGACCCAAACCGAACCTAACCGAACCGACCCGTTTGTCAGGTCTATATCATCTCTACAGCTTTCTCAGGTGCTCGCTTTTTGTGCGCTTTGTGCCTAGGCCCCAGTCAGGGCCGGCTCAACCAAATGTGAGGCCCAAAGCAAACTAAAAATTTGAGGCCCTTGTAAAAAGAAAAAAAGAACGCTTAAAGTAAAGTTTTATATAAACAAACATGAAGTTACAATACACGTTACCGGTATCGACTATTTGCTAACTTTATCACTAATAGATGGTTTACACATCTCTACGATCCTGTAAATGTCCCTTTTTGTTTATCATAAACATCCAACAAATATTAGACTATTAGTAAGGCTCATGTTGCTGAAACCAAATGAACTTCATGTACCAAATGCTTAAACAATTATATAATGATCTAGTTAATCTTTTCACTTATGTCAACTAATGAACTGAAATAAAAAAAAAAAAAAAAAATCTGTTATACAAATTAACATCCAGCAAGCTTTTAAACATCCAGTTGTCTAAATCTATGTTGTCAAAAGCGCGTCAGGCGCGCGGGCGCAGCAAGGCGAGCCTTTAGCGCCTGGTGGTAGCTTAGGCGCAAATATGGGCTTTTTTTGTAAAAGCGATGGTCAGGCGCGCACCTCGGACTAAGGCGCAACGAGTAAAAAGCGCGGGCTTAATTCTATCAGGCGCACTTTCTTTTTTGGTGTTATTTTTAAAGTTTTTTTACAAGCTGTAAACCATATTTTTAGTGTTATTTTTAAAGTTTTTAAGCTTTTGGTACTAACTATTAGCTACATGATCTTAAATGGCATATATAATAGTTTCTTTTTTTTATATGTGGAATCTTATTTATTTTCAAAGCATAACATATTTTTTATATATTTTTTTCTCTATGTGCGCTTTTCTTAAAAAAACACGTTTTTTTTTTGCACCTTGCGCCTAGGCTCCGGGCGAGGCCTATGCGCCTCGCCTGCGCCTTGCGTCTTTGACAACATAGGTCTAAATGGATGAGGGAGTTGGAAAAATTATTCTATGGCAATATTGTTGCTTTTGAGACCACAATGCTTCCGGGAGCTAAACATGATGATTTGCTGAATGCAGTATGGAAGTAAGTATTCCATCACTTGTTAAGATATGAGTTTGTAGTTTCTGCTACTTAATTTTATATGGGATAATTTTATATACCTCCCTATCACCCTTACATAATATCATATTTACCCAACAAAAATCATAATATCAAATATACTCATTTTTCATATCTATGAAAATTATATCTTTCTTATTCGTGCGCTTTGCTTGCCTTAGGCGACAGGCAAAACCTTTGCGCCTTGAGTGCGCCTAACGCCTTTAACTGCCTGGGTAGATATAAAATTTAAGTGTTTTTATTGAGCATGTATATGATATTAAGTTTTTTGGTTGCGTAAGGATAATAGTATGCAAGTTTGTAGGGGTATATATGAAATTGGCCCCTTTTTTAATCATGCTTACTTGTTCTGTAGGAATGTCTTTGCTGAAGATGGTTCATCAAATCTAGATGCCGCTGCATTACCAGCTGTCATGGTTAGTGTTTTATTTTTCTTTATTTCTTTGTGGAGGGGTTCATTAAACATTATTCAATCTCTAGTCACTTCTACATTCAAATTATATTAGTTTTTTGGCCTTTTCTTTTGTAAATTTCAGGCATTCACAAGATATAATCGACGAGAATGTATTTGCTTGTCATTAACAGGTACATTATCTTGTTTCATATCCTGGTGTCAACATTTGACTTTGAGATATTTTAAGGTGAAAAGTTGTTTTTGTAAACCATTTCTATTATTTCTAGTACTCTCTGTCTGGTTGTTTGTTTCGATTCCCTTAGCCACACTTTATGTTACCTCGTTTATTAAACCTCGATCACTATCACAATTTCAAATGATTCCCAGAAACAATCACACAACCAAAAGATTGAAACAATGTTAGATGGGTGAATTTATCTTTAGGAGTCTTGAAGATCAATAAATACACTAGTGATATATTCACATCAAATTCACAATTCGAAAGGTCATAAACAACTGTTCCAGTTATAACTCATGTCAAACATATTCACATATAACTTGAAATTTTCACCTAATCAACTAACTAGAACTAAAATTAACAACAAACGAGCATTAAGAATCACTATAAATCTGAAACTAACTAAAAATTTTCACCTAATTAGCTAACTAGAACTAAAATTAACAAAAACCGATCATAACGAATCACTACGAATCAACAATCAAACACATGAACTTCGGGACGAATGTCATAGTTTTCACGAAATTGTGGAGTTTTATCAACAAAGTTTAAATCTTGAAGCATTTTCAGTTTATTATATCCACAAAAAAACATGAACTACTTCTAACAGGGTCTGAATAAACAACCACAAAACACGTTTTGAATAAATGCAAAGAAAATAGGGTTCTTGCACTTACCTTAATCACGTCAGTCCTTAATTGGTTTTCAGAGCTCCGATTAAGGTCTTGAATCAGATGGCTTCCGATTTAAAATTCCTCTTCCTTCGGTTCGCGTTCAATCAGAGGAGATACTAGACAAAAAGAGAAGAGGGGTATCGGTACGAGATCGAGATCGAGATCGAGATCTGGGGATGAATTTTGGGAGGAGAATTCATTTAGGGTTAAAGGAAAATAGGGGGAAAGTAAAAATTAATGTGTTACAGGAGGGAGACACAAGAGAAAAGGGAGGGAAATTAGAAATTTTTAGGGGAGGTAGTGGGAAACGAAAGTTCAAGGTATATTTTTTTCATATATTATACGAAATAATAATAAATATGATATTATTATATATTATTTGTGTTTTTTAAGTAAATTTTAATTTTAATATATTAATTTAAGAAAAAAAATTAAAAATTTCGGGTTAAACGAGTAGTGTTCGGGTCAACCCACAAAAGTTCGAGTCGTGTTCGGGTTCATATGTATGATACGATTTTCGCGTTCGGGTCGGATTCGTGTAAAATTTTCTGTTTCGCGTCGGGTTGAACCCACCAACCCGCGAAAACGACCCGTTTAGCACCCCCTAAATAACTATCAGTGGGGCTAACGGACAATCATTAGGCCTAGTTGACATTTGGAGCCTAATTGGCCACCATTGAGATCAACAACCCTAACTGACCTTCATTAGGTTCGTGTTATTTTTCGGTCGTGTTAGAGCTCAATAACCCTAACTGACCTTCATTAGATTCGTGTTATTTTTCGGTCGTGTTAGAGCTCAACAACCCTAACTGACCTTCATTAGGTTCGTGTTATTTTTCGGTCATGTTAGAGCTCAACAACCCTAACTGACCTTCATTAGGTTCGTGATATTTTTCGGTCGTGTTAGAATTTACACTATACTCACTAGAGCATTCTAACAACTAATTCACCTTTATTGGCCTTGATTAATCGCCATTAGGCCTAATTGACCTTTATTAAGCTCAACTAACTATCATTGAAGCTAACAGACGATCATCAGTCCTAGTTGACTTTCATTGGGCCTAATTGACCATCATTTAGCTAAAAAACCGTAATTAACCATCATCTGGACTAAATTACCATCATTGGGTCTATTTGATCACCACTGGGCTTAATTGGCCATCACTGAGCCTCAACAACTCTAATTGACCTTCATTGAACCTAGTTTACCATCGTTGGGTCTAATTGACCGTCATTGGGCCTAATTGACCATCATTGAGCTTAACAACCCTAACTAGCCTTCATTAATTGACCCTTATTAAGCTCAACTAACTATCATTGAAGCTAACTGATAATCATTATACCTAGTTGACTTTCATTGGGCCTAATGGGCCATCATTGAGCTCATAAACCGTAATTAACCATCATTTGGCGTAAATGAGCATCATTGGGTCTATTTGATCATCACTGGGCTTAATTGGCCATCACTGAGCCTCAACAACTCTAACTGACCTTCATTGAACCTAGTTTACCATCGTTGGGTCTAATTGACCGTCATTAGGCCTAATTGACCATCATTGAGCTTAACAACCCTAACTAGCCTTCCTTAGGCCTAATTGACCTTTATTAAGCTAAATTAACTATCATTGAAGCTAACTGACAATCACTAGACCTAGTTGACTTTCATTGGGCCTAATGGGCCATCATTGAGTTCAAAAACCGTAGTTAACCATCATTTGGCCTAAATGAGCATTATTGAGTCTATTTGACCACCACTTGGCTTAATTGGCCATCACTGAGCCTCAACAACTCTAACTGACCTTCATTAAACCTAGTTTACCATCGTTGGGTCTAATTAACCGTCATTGGGCCTAATTGACAATCATTTAGCTCAACAACCCTAACTGACCTTCATTAGGCCTAATTGACATTTAAGAACCCAAATAACCGTCATTGGGCCTAAATGACCGGTTAACCGAACCATCATTGGTGTAGTTATTTATATGTAATAATTTTTCTTAATAATTTGTTATTTATCTATGATTAGATTTAAAATTTTAATTATATAAAAAAAGAATTAATTTTTATAGATTATATAAAAAAGAAAAAGATTCATATATATATATATATTTATATGGATTAAACTTGACAGAAAAAAGATTTATAATTTGTTATATATATTTATATAAAAAAGAAAAAGATTTATATATATATATATATTTAAAAATAAAGGAATTAAAATTTAAAAAAAAATGGCCCCAAACCGGGAATAAACGTGAATTGAACCCGTGACCTTAAGTTCATATGCACCCGTCCTTTCCACTGGGACAAGTGTCTAACCCGATTTGGTATTGGATTTTGATTCCCTTTATACTCAATCTTGTGACCTTCATTAACTGGGCATATTCAACGTCTCTCAATTCCTTCCCATCTCCTTCAATGAGATCGGCAGTTCAGTGTTCCAAATTGAAGGCTCGTTTTTAGCTTTGTTCTTCAGCCAAGATATTCAACTTTTCTACATGTTTTTTTAACAGGATTGGATGAACTCATGTATATAAGTTGATAAGTTTTTTTGGAGCTCCATCTATTGTGCCAACGTATTTCTTTAAATAATTTTGCCCTAATTTTATGTATATTTGGGCAGTTCGTATATTATCAGAGACCATGGACTTTTATGCAACCAATCCTGGACCTATCGATGATTCTGTATTGTATGATCAAGAAAATCATGTTTCATCAGCAATTTGGGAGGGTCAGGTAAATTTTTACTGGCTCCAAGGTTCTTGTTTTACTTCATAGCAAAGGTGGCAATGTTTTTTTGTGTGTGTGTGTGTGGGGGGGGGGTCAAAATGGTTTGGGTCTGTCTGGGTTGACCTGCAATCACATTCTGTGAATTGTTTAGTTTCTTTTATAAAAAATGATATGTTAGTTATGATTGGAAGCATAGTTGTCAATAGCGGCTATAGTGACCGCTATAGCGCGCTATGTAGCGAGGCGACCAAGTGTCGCTATTGAAGAATAGTATTAATTTTTCTATTATACAAAAACATTTTAATTTTTTTTGCCGTGCGCTTTTTTTTTCTCAGGCCCACGCTTTATTTGCGCCTTGCGCCTAGGCCCCAGGCGAGGCCTATGCGCCTTGGGTGCGCCTAACGCCTTTAATAACTATGGTTCTTATAATGATGAACTTAAAATAATGATATAATTTTTTTTTTTGGTATACGATAGGGATGAAAATCAGCAGCTGCAATTGGGTATAAGACGAGCTTACAGACAGCCAACGAATTTATCGTCGTCTGTTTTATCAAGTAACAGTATGCATATTGGAATCTTGGCTGCTGCTGCTCATGCAGCTGCAAACAACAGCCCGTTTATGGTGTTCTATAACCCAAGGTAAAGTGTAATCTAATGTTGAAGACAGCAATATATATCAAGTAACAGTATGCATATGGGGCTGTTGGAGATCTAAGCTTAGGTGCAAGACAGCAATATATATACAAGATATAGAAATTTAATAAGGCAGGGGTATTATGGGATTTTTTAAATGAAAATCAACCAGCAAATGGTTGGATTTGATTTGATGAGGTATGTTTGTTGGCATCGCTACCGGCGGCGGACTGGCGCCGTCTAATGCCAACTACCGTCTCCGGTTGAACCCTAACCAAGACCACAGGGCGGATAACTACGATGATCTCGGTATGGAGTTCACTCCTCTGCTTTTCAGCTCTCTCGAGCGATATTTGCCGCCAAATCTTCTGGATGTTTCTCGTGATACGAAGTATAAGTACATGCGTGATATTCTCAGACGGTATTCGACTGAAGGAGAACGTACTCGAGTGAGAATCTGCATTGTGTTATCTGTTTTTCTATAACTTATGAACATTAGTTTGTGAATTGTATGTTTCTGCATTGTTTTTGTGTAATTTGAATTGTGGAATATGCTTGGATGATGATGATGTGAAATTGAATTGTTTTATGATTTCATTGCGGTTATATGTAAAGCGTCGAACACGAACTATTGTGTTTTGATCGTTGAATTATGTGAACTGTGTGGATTTTTAGATGAATCTAGTTATGTTGATGCTTGAAAATTAGTGAAGACGTTGAAAACAGTTAGGTAATAGAAGTGATTTGATTATAATCTATCTTAGAATAGTATATACATGTGGAATGCTTATTAGCCTTGTTTCAAAACTGGATTCTGCGCAAAACGACAAGTGTTTCGAAACTGGATTCTGCGCAAAACGACAAATTTCGATCAAACAAACCTTCGAAACGGTACGCATCGATCCCTTATCGCTGTTCAGCAGCCTTGTTTCGATCAAACAGCCTTGTTTCAAAACTGGATTCTGCGCAAAACGACAAGTGTTTCGAAACTGGATTCTGCGCAAAAACGACAAATTTCGATGAAACAAACCTTCGAAACGGTACGCGTCGATCCCTTATCGCTGTTCAGCAGCCTTGTTTCGATCAAACAGCCGTGTTTCGAAACTGGATTCTGCGCAAAACGACAAATATCAGATCTGTGCAGACTCGTTGAACTGATTCAAAAAAATCGCCTAAAATCCAGGCTTAAACGAGGATCGAACCCACGACCCCTTGATTGCTTCATACGCACCAAAACCAATCCACCACTTCATCCGCTTGTAAGTTAATTGGTTTTTAATTTATAAAAACACAAACTTTAATCGTCCTTTTTATTTAAAAATAACCAAAATAGAGTAAATCTACTGTGATTGTTTTGTATCATCGCAAATCCCAATTAATATTAGAATTAGAAACAAGGCTGCATCATACGTAACCCTACTGTTCGACAATTTTGAAGGCTGCATGTTCGACAATTTTGAAGGCTGCTGCATATATACAAACCCTGTTGTTACGAAAAGAAGGCTGCATCATACGAAACTACAAGGCTGTTGGACAATTTTGAAAGGTGTTCAACTAATTTATGCATGTTCTTTAATAAATATTGTTTAAACATATTCAACAGATATATGATTTGTTGAACTACGGAACCCTACTGTTCTTTAATTTATGCATATGTTCTTTAAATACAGCCCTGTATTTATTGCTTGGTCGGTGATCAGGCAATAAAATTTGACAATCATAAGGATGCGTATATTATTTGATGTTTCTCTACATACCTTGTCGTATTTTTATTCTAATGTGTTTTTACTCTACTATGCTTATGTACCAGGTCGTGATTAAAGGATGGATAAGTCTTGGATGTTAACCGATAGAACCAAAAAACCATATATGGATGGAGTTGCAGCATTTCTAGATTACGCAGTTCGCAATTTGAAGATGTCGACGAACATCGACCCAAAAAAAACTAAACAAAAAACAAAAATTCCATGTCCATGTATAAATTGTTTAAACCACTACTCTCTTCCTTTGGATGAAGTGGATCATCACTTGTTCAATAAGGGAATTGATCCAAATTATACAAGGTGGATAAAACATGGAGAAAAAGATGAGCCAGTTAAAAATGTGCTTCATACAGAGTATTTTGACACCGAAATTCCAACAGATGCCACGGAAACAATAGAAATGGTAAATGCCATAGAAGATAATTTCACAGAGGACTATGAGAAGCTTCAGGAACTACTTGTTGATGCTGAGAAGCCCCTTTATAAAGGATGTCCTAACTTCACAAAGTTGTCCGCACTAGTTCAACTAGTCAACTTGAAGAGTAAGCATGGAGTCTCAGATAAGTGCTTTACTGAACTTCTAGCTTTGTTGAAAAAGATGCTACCTGAAGGTAACGAAATGGTTAACAATACATATGAGGCAAAAAAGACAATGAAGGCAATGGGTTCAGGATATACAAGGATACATGTATGCATCAACGACTGCATTCTTTACAGGAAGGAGTACAAAGACTTGGTTGTATGTCCAACTTGTGGGAAGTCAAGGTGGAAGGTGGATGAGAACACTAAAATAATGTATGAAAATATTCCTGCAAAGGTAATGTGGTACTTTCCCATAATACCACGATTGAAACGACTCTTTCAAGCTAAGAGTATAGCAAAAGATTTATTATGGCACGCCACCAGTTCCAAAAAACCCGGTGTTTTACGCCACCCATCAGATTCACCTGCATGGCAAGCCATAGATAACCAATTTCCCGAAATTGCTGACGATCCAAGAAATCTTCGGCTTGGCATTTCCACAGATGGGGTTGACGTAAATAGAGGTAATAGAAATCATAGTGTTTGGCTGGTTTTAGCTGTCATTTACAACCTTCCGCCTTGGTTGTGTATGAAAAGAAGGTTTATCATGCTTTCGGTACTAATATCGGGAACGCCTGGAAACGATATTGATGTGTTTTTGGATCCTTTGATTGATGATCTACAACTCTTATTTGAAGAAGGAGTTGAAACATATGACTCCTATGCACAAGAAAAATTTATCCTACGTGCAGTTGTTTTATGGACGATTAATGATTACCCTGCTCTTGGTACACTATGTGGGTGCCCTTATAGTGGATTCCATGGTTGTGTAGTGTGTCGAAAAGAAACTCAATGTTGTAGACTTCCTTTCTCATCCAAGCAGAGTTATGCTGGTCACAGAAGATATCTACCATATAACCATCCTTTCAGAAAGCAAACGAAGGCGTTCAATGGAAAACAAGAATGGGGAACTACTGCAAATCCTATGACCGGGGAAGAAATATTCAACGAGGTTAAATACGTTAAGAATATATGGGGGAAAGGATTTAAGGATAAAGTATCAGGAATCCTAGAAACTTCTACCGGAAGAGGGGGGAAGACAATTAAGAGAAAAAGGAACACATCAAAAGAGGGTGATGGTTCAAATTCCGGACATAAAGAACCGACCTATTGGAAGAAATTCAACATATGGTATCGACGACTTAGGTATTGGCGGTATAATTGTGTCCAACATTGTATTGATTTCATGCACATTGAAAAGAATGTGGCTGAGAGTATTGTCGGAACATTGCTAAACGTTCCAGGAAAGACGAAAGATGGATTGAATGCTCGATTGGATCTGGCGCATTTTGGGTTAAAACAAGAGTTGCAGGCTAAAACACAAGGCAACAAAACAATACTTCCTGCAGCATGTTACACATTAACGAAAGATGAAAAAGACAAGTTTTGTGAAACATTATACAACTTAAGGGTTCCACAAGGGTATTGTTCTAATTTTTCTAGTTTGGTGAATCGAAAGGATAGGAAACTTGTGGGACTTAAATCACATGATTATCATATGCTTATGCAACAGTTTTTGCCCATTGCAATACGGTCTATCATGCCGGAACCCACAAGATATGCTATTATCAGGTTTTGCTTTTTTTTCAAATCAATATGTAGCAAAGAAATCAAGGTAGAAGAACTAGATAAGTTGCAAGAAGAGCTTTGTGTGACACTGTGTCTGCTCGAGAAATATTTTCCCCCATCCTTTTTCGATATTATGATTCATTTAACTGTGCACCTTACTAGGGAGGTAAAATTATGCGGGCCAATATGCTTTCGGTGGATGTATCCCTTTGAAAGGTGCATGAAGGTTATTAAAGGGCATGTGCGAAACAAAACTTATCCAGAAGGATGCATTGCTGAGGAGAATATTGCAGAAGAAACAATTGAGTTTTTCAGCGAATACCAAAAAAACATGAAGACTATTGGCATTCCACCATATAAGTATAAGACATCTGAAAATGATAACGGGGAAGGAAATCCTTTGTCAGCCGGTAAACCAGTTCTGGTTTCTCCGGAACTCTCCTTGAAAGCACATTTCTATGTATTGCAAAATACGTCCGAAATTGTGCCTTATATTGAGTAAGTATAACAAACATGTTTTTTTTTTTACATTAGAATCTATCAAATATGATACTAATTTATGTACTTGTAGACAACACATGACCTTTTTGAAAAACCGACATGGTGGTAAACCACAAGCGTGGCTGGAGAAAGAGCATAACACAACGTTTGGTCACTGGTTACGTAACAAGGTAATTTAAATTTTAGCATAATATTAGTTTTTCCTTTATTGTAGTTTGTGCAAGGTGAATCTCATCCTAGTAATGAAATTTAGGTTGAAAAAGAGTTAGCGGTTTCCACAGAAAGTATATCAGAAACCGTAAAGTGGATTTCAAATGGAGCACACAGCAACGTACTAAAATACGATGTATATGAAATCAATGGCTATACATTTCGTACAAAAGCTCGTGACGGTGGAGTTTACCAAAACAGTGGGGTTGGTGTAGAGGCAACTGACATGCACATTTCTAAAGAAGTAGTAACCTACAGAAAAAACTTCTATTATGGGGTATTACGAGAGATCTGGGTACTAGATTATCATATTAAAAGAATTCCTCTTTTCTTGTGCGACTGGGTTGAAAATAGAAATGGGGTCAAACAAGATAGTCTTGGTTACACGTTGGTCGAACTTAACAGATTAGGCCACAAGGATGATCCGTTCATATTGGCCTCACAAGCACGACAGGTGTTTTATGTTAAAGACCAGCTGGATAAAAAAATGTCTATTGTCTTTATGACACCTCCCAAAAACTATAGAGATTCGTATGACGACGTTGATGAGGAATTTAGTACTGTAATTTTTCCTCAGAATGATAATATATTGCCACGTGTAGATCCACTTGACATGGGTAATGAATCCCGCGATGATTATTACAGAACCGACTGTAGCGGTATAGTTTTACGTAATGCCGATTGAACTATGTCATGGTTATCATTACATTAGTCATTTTCTTTGTTTCTTATTTAGTGAATAATATGTAAAAGTGCTGAATTGTAATGTTTTGAATGATAATATTATAACCTCTGCCTACAGTTGTCTGAATGGTTGGATTGTTATGTAAAAGACTATTATATGTTTTTAATTTTCTATAACGATTGATAACCTTTAGCCATTCATAAAAAAACTAATGTCAAAAGTCTAAAGACAATAAAGATGATTACCATCATCCACGGTCAAAGGAGGTTAGTTAACATGATAGCAAAGAATGTTTAATAGTTAAGGAAAAGACTAATTATCTTGATTCCCAAGGAAGTAAATCCCAAGACTAGGATTTTGACTTATCAAGTCAACTCGCTACTTCTCAAAAACACAACAAAAATGACAACTACCATGCTTCTTTTTTTTTTTTTTTTGAATGGACAATCAATTTATTATCAAACCAAAAAGCCAGCAGGTTGCTAGCTTATACCAAAATAGTACACCAGATACAATACTACCACCCAACTCTATGAACATTAAAACTACCCCATATATCCCAATCTAAGTTCAATTGTTTGGGACGCGCTTTATTCCACAAAAAATGACAGCCCCTTTACATCTCCCATAATCTCCTGCATCTAGATTTGCCCTTGATTTAAAACCGCTTCATATTGACACCTCCAAATGTACCAAAACACTGTGTGGCAAATAGCTTGAATAACCTTCTTAGACTTCGCCGACCCGTCTACGTACAGATGCAAATCAAGAAGATTTCTTACCTGGAACGCATAAATTGGAGGGAGCTTGCACTATTGCGATACTAAATGCCATACCGTTTGAGCAAAACCACACGTCACAAACAAATGTTCCGCAAACTCTTGATCCTCGCCACACACTGGACAAAGGCAATCAATTTATTATCAAATCAAAATCCAACACAACTAATTAAACTTAGAACTGAATAAACATACTTTGGTAAACCTGCAAACAGATCTTCTTCCCCATCCTCTTTATAATAAACAAGAGAACCTTTTCCAAGCACTGCACCAGAAGGAGCGCGCACGATTTTCCCTAGAAAGATGATATTTATTCTTCGAAAACCAGTAAAATATAGAAGGTTAACTTAATAACTATACAAAAGTCCAAATATCTTAATTATTAACAATTGCTTATTTAACCTGTGCTATGAAATACATCTATGACCCGTTACCGAATTGATCTGACTCGCCACTTGCCTACTGGTGTAACATCAACTCAATGTTGTTGCATAACAAGATAAGAGAAAGGAAATACAACAAAATCCCATATATGAAGTATTGGTTGTCGATTGGTTTGACTAATAGCCTTGTTATACAACTCTACAGCACCTGGCACATTAAGAGCTTCCTGCCGCATTCAAACCACCTGTGCATATTTTTTTCTGCATTTACCTCCAAAAGAGGTTCAGTTTCAGGTTCAACAAAGGAGGTTTAAAAAGCGTCTTGAGAACACCTTCTCTTTCACTAACAGAAAGAACTCACGGAAGCAGTGACTGCCTTTTCACAAGAAGATTTCCTTTAATACCAACATCACAAACTCATGTTGGTTTATTCAAATACAAACTCTGACAACATAATCTTATACAAACAAAGAATAAATCATTTATCACTCCATCCATCCGAAAAACAAGTATAAAGCTATGCAATAGTTTTTAGACCCGAACCCGAAGAATGTGTTAGACACACCAATCTGAACACGACTCGATTTTTTTACAGGTTGCCCAAACCTAACCCGTTTGACCCGAACATTTAATTATTTTTAAGTAACTGGTAATAGAACTGCACATTGCGGCACGTTAAACTATCAGAAAATTAACATTCACGAACTCTATAAATTAAAATCAAACATTTTACGTAAACCTATCTCGAGCGTCAGTGAGCGTCACATAACGACTCTATGACGATTCATTTCTTGCTTCAAATTAAATAAATATGCTAATCACATTATTCACTTCACATTTTAGATTTAAACACCCTAATTGACCAATGAAATCTGCTCATATTATAAAAAGAAAACTTCACATTAACCTAGAACCCTTAACTCTATGTATATATTCACAGAATCCACCCTATTTTTTATTTTATATACTAAACACGTCAACCCGTGAACCTGATGGGTTTGACCCGAACCAGACCTGTTTAGCTAAATGGGTTCACGGGTTCGACCTAAAATTGACCCGAACACGTTTACGGTAAATCCAAACCTAATAAATTCGCGTTCGGTTCGTGTTATCGGGTCGAGTCAAAAATTCACACCCCTACCTAAAATCCTAATTCACCAGGTGAAACACAGTTTAGGGGTTATCCGCCATCAACTACTACCATCCCGACACTAACCTGAACCCAAACAATCGCCAAACACTATCATCCAACATCTAATTTAGGTTGTAAAACGGTTCATATAAGAAACCAAAAATTTATATAACCAAGAATCTATTTATCATGTCTTTTTTCTAGGTGAGGCCTAATCTTGACAACATGACGAACCTAAATGAGTTGAATTTCTTTGGTCTTTCAAGTTATAATTTCCACATACAATTTAAAAAATGTCAAAGCAGACATAAGAAATAGTTCTCATGCACATGGTGCTTATGAACTAAACACTTTATTAGAATATTGTAAACCATAACTAAGAACATATGTACATCAAAAAAGAGATTGCTTACCACAATATCATTAATCTTCTCTCCAGTGATATGAGTTCTTTTGGGTTGAAGAGAAGCTTTCCCCTTAGAGTTCTACCAGGTGGGGCAGAGAAAAAGGTGGAAGGAACATCACTGGTAGCAGCAGGTGTACGTTGCTTTGGTCTGAGTCGTTGAAACAACAGGATAACTAAACTAGTTGATAATTATTCATCTTGCTTGGTTATTATTAAATCTAGCTTGAAAATGTACTGCACTGCCAATTGACCACCTATCTGTCTACACAACTAACTTTCAGTTTGAAGCCGGTTAAGGTTTAGAAAAAAAAAAAACAATTTGAATGCACCTCAGTTATGTAATATATTTTCAGTTTACCCACAGATATATGTAAGCCCAATTTTATTTTGTAGCTCAACCCAGCAAGACACTAATCTCGACTCTTGAGTCCATATTGCCAATAAAGTTGGAGGCGTGAGAGGTTTCATACACCAACTTATATGTTTATGGTTGAAGATAAAGATTTACATAGTCTTCAAACGTTTTAGGCGGGACCCACTTTCCATCTAGTTCTAATTTGACACTCTTTCCTCATCTTTGTTCATAGAAAGACGAGGAAGATGACATGATGTTAGCACTTTAAAAACCTCAAAATGATGTAGTAACATCAATAGTAAGTGGCATATGCATTTCCACTACCAGCAACAACTAACTCAATAAGAACAAATAAGTCTAAAAATCAATCATTAAACCAACAAATATACAATAGATACAATATATACATTGTCCTCATCCAATGTGTATTCTAGTTTTCACAAATAATCAATCCACATTTAATAGTAACAATCCATTTGATTCAAATTCATCTATTATTTTTCATATTCATCTAACACACATCTTAAATTCATTCAACCAATTCAACAACTCAACAACATAACAAAATGGCAATTAAAAACAAGCAACTGATATTGTAAAAACTATATAACAACAATACCTTTAATAGCCTCTCTCAGGTTAAATCCAATACCAATAACAATACCTTCCAGAACTATTTCTCCCTTTCCAAACCTTTTTTCCTTTGCCGCTCTTCTTCGAATTTATAAACATAACCCAAATCCACAATTCATACAAAAATAAACACATTCAACCAACAATCAAACAAAATATAGCACAATTACATAAACCTAAAGGTCTAGGATTCGTTTCTAACCAGATGAAGACTTTTGGTTGCTTCAAAAACGCCTTCAAGTCGGCGAATTGATGCAGGAAGCAGAGTAGATCATGAGAACTGTTGATATTGTAAAATAAGATTGTATTTGTGTAGCAACTTACTTGTTCGGCCGGTGATCAGATATAAGAACCTTTTGCGGTGGTTACAAGTATAGAGAAGAAGAAAGAAACCCTAGATAACTTGATTTAGTTTCTGATTTAAACATGTGTTATCCACCGTTGTAGGCACCGCCAGCGGTTGCGGAGATATCGCCAAACCAATTCACGCCCTAGATCTGTTTGCGTGCTTTAGAGAAGCTTGAACCCTATGCTGGTGTCATAAAGAAATTAGGATACAGAAGGTAGTGGAAGAACAAAGATCAACAAAGAGAAGCAACGGAGGACCATTGGAGACTTTTAGCCACATATAAAAATTTTAAGTGTGACTATTAATTTCTTATATCACACATAGAATGTTTCACCGTGACCGTTAATTAGTTTTAGCCACACATAATAACTTTAACTATTATCATAAATTACATATAGTCACTATTTTTGTTTCGTTCACTAAGTGACTAATAAACACTACTCGGTCACACAAAATAATATATGTGGCCATATGTATTAGTTTTTAGTCACGTCATTAAACAAATACCATGACAGTTGGTCACATCTGACCACACTTTTGGAGTGTGGCTAGTAAATATCTCATTTTTTTCTTAAAGTGTGGCTAAATGTTATACAATGGTCACATGAAGCAATTAAATTGTGACCATAGACTATTAATAGTCACATGTTATTTGTTTTGTCGTGACCATTGATTACTTTTTAGTCACACGTCAAAACTTTAACCGTGACCATAATATAAAGTGGTCATATGTATTAGATTATAGCCATATCATAAAAAAAATACCAAGACGGTTGGTCACATTTGGCCACACGTTTCAACCGTGGCTAGAAAATGTCACATTTTAAGGTGAAAGTGTGGCTAAAGGTTTCGTAAATGTGTGTGTTTTTGTCACATGAATACAAAATAAAGCAAATGCCATGTCGGTTGATCACATTTGGCCACACTTTTCAAGTGTGGCTAGTAAATGCCACATTTTTTTCTAAAAGTGTGGCTAAAAGTTTTGAATGAATATACAATGGTCACACGAATAAATAAAAGTGTGGCTAAAACTAGGCTAGAAGGTTTTGAAATGTCATTAATGACCTTTAGCCACATATTTATTTGAAAGTGTGACATGACGATTTTTGAAAAAGTGTGGCCATAGGTCATATTTGGCGTAGTGTGTATAGGAATTTTATTAGTACAAAGATGAAACAACTGTTCAATTAATAGTACAGATCAAAACACTGAAGTGATAGTATAAATTCTGTTACATATAAACACTATTAACATAAACAAAGATAGAATAAACACTGTTAACATAAACAAACATAGAAGATGTTTTGTTGATGAGGAACCACTGTTGTTGGAGAGTGTTTCACATTTAGTTGATCGGTGCTTTTCTGGACTTTGGTCTTGATCAGTGGTTCTTCATAATTGAACAGTGGATGATGTTCATCAAACTTTATATACAACCATCCTTATATCCAACACTTGTTAGGCAGATCAGTGATGTGCCATATTAACTTGTTATAACCACTGTCATTGTAGGAAACTTAGCTGGGCAGTGCCTATTGGTGGAAACTTCAGTTTACCTACAAAAACCGATGAATTTAGAATAAATAACGCAAACTATTGTTAAGTCAAATAGCTGATGGAAAACTTTTTAACCACTGCTAGTAATTAAAACACCGATAGTGATTAACAAAACTACGTTTAATTGCTCAAACTGAGATGACGGGAGATCTGCAAAGGATTACAAATGAATCAATACACCAATAAACAGTAAATCAAAACGTTAGAAATACCAAAAAAAATAAATCACACCAATTTAAGTTACCTTGGTAATGTCCTAAACTTTTGCACTGGTATCACCTATCAACACACCTGGTATAACCTTTCCCATTTCCATCTTCTCAACAACCGTCCGGCAGAGGTTGCTTCTAATTAACAAACTCTATAATCCAATAAAAAAGGTTTGGAAAGACAAAGTACAAAACATATCAAAATAAATTTGCTCGTAATCACATGATACAACAAACCAAACATACCAGAGTCACCGATTAAGAGGAGGTTGTACAAAAGCGTTCATCGAGTACGATAAGGAGATCTGTTTCTTCTTCTGAGGGTAGAAAAGGGTTCATCATGTTCAGTATGACAAAATAGATAAAACGAAATAAAATTTCTAGATAAAAAAGTAGATCTTACATGATTATTCTCTTCTTCAACCACTGGACGGTACATGATTTAGGGTTTCAAACGAAGATGTATCCAATAGAAGTAACCTCTGCCGTACGTTGTTGAGGAGATGAATATGAGAAGAAGAAGAAGAAGGATAAACATGAGAGAGGATAAACATCGATCGGAAATAGAGCAGAGCAGAGAGAGAAAGAAAGCAAGAAGCCCTAAATGAGTAAATGAAGGAGGATATAAATAGAAGAGGGCAGTGGCACTGTTGGGCGGGAAAAAGGGCATTTAGGGGCTCTCTGGTGTTGACACGTGGCCCAAATAACTTTCATTTATTATATATAATAGATATATATAGAGGTGGTTTTTGTTCCCTTATACAAAAGCTTTTCTTTACTGTTATTTTTTTTCAGGTGGTTTTTATTCTCACTTACAAAAGCTTTTCTTTATTAATATTTTTTTTTTCCAAAAAAAGTTGTACGTGAATTTATCTACATCTACAACAGGTAATATTTAAAAATCTGAATGGTGTTTTGAGTAAAATATTTCGTAAGAATAACCGACATAAAAATTATGTATTTCGTGTGCGAAAAAACAAATGAGTTGGTAGGTTCGAATCTAATCCTTACCTCATTAGTTAATATACATGTTATAAAGAAAAAAAATTCTTAAAAAGCAAATTTAAGAAGGCATAAGTGAGATTGTTTACATATTATTACATTAATCAATTCACACGATGTGGTTTTTTTTTTACTACAGAGATTTAAAATTTTAAAACAAGTTTTTCAGTAGGTTTTAATTAATAAATAGTTTTTTAAGATTCTTGCAAAAAAAAGTAAGTTATGTGAGAGACCCAATACTAGGATTAAATTAATAATTATTTAATGAATTGGATTATCCAATGAGGTTATGAGTGAGAAACAGATAAATCTTTAAAAACACCATTTTGGTAAATATTTTACCAACAACACTATTTTGGTAAATATTTTTTCCACCAACACTAATATGGGAAAAAAACTCGAAAAATAATGTTGGGATTTTTAAAATGACGTTAGACTAAGAACCTATAATATTTCGTAAAGGTGGGCCGTGGGTGAAGGAATGTTTTTCGTTGACCCTTACCTTTTACGTTGACCCTTATATTTGAAATGGTTTTTCCTGAAACAAGACAAAATACAAAGTTCTTCGCCAAAATGAAATTCTGCAGATTTGTTTTTCGTAAAGTGGTTGGTGAAAAGTTTACCTTTTAAGTGAGAATCTGTTTTCTGAGTTTTTGAAAGAAAGTTGGTGTGTATCCTTAGAGTTAATTGCCAAAATCACTTCTGAGCAGCAGTGGCGGACCCAGGATTTTTTTCTTGGGGGTGTGGAAATTTTTTAAAGATTTTAGACCTCTAGCTATATAAAAAAATCGGTTCATAGCGGGTCGGATCGGGTCGGGTCATGTAAAACAAGTAAAAACAAACAAACAAAGTTTCATAGCGGGTCGAATCAGATCGGGTCGGGTCCATTTCAATTCTCAAACAATCAAACCCTAGTTCCTAACTTCCTATCACATTAACAAACAAAAAAACATGAAAGTTCAAACCATCCCTACTTTTATTTCTCTTAATCGTTCAATAAAAAAACAAAAAAAACTTATCTATAACATACCTTGGTCTTTAATTAGAATAATCCGGCGAAAAAAATTGGTTCAACCCCTTTACTCTTGAGAAATCGCGGCATAACTTCCCTACTCATTATTCAATCCTAATCCTATCACATACAAAATAAACAAGGATCTTCATGTGTTCGACCATAGCCCATGTTCCTTAATTTTCAATTTAAAATTTTGAATTTCAAGCCCTAGTAATTATTATTTGCCAACCAACAATCATATAATCAACAAACAGTTTGCCAACCAAAATTTTGAATTTCAAGCCCTAGTAATTATTATAAGCCCTAGTAAAAAGCATGTACCTGTTAGGGGCGGCCTGAATTAACCAGTTTGCAGCCGAAATTTTGCAGTCGCCAGCCGGAATTATGCTGTCGCTGGGCGCTGAAGTGAGGCAGAGGGAGGGCGGGAGTCGCTAGCAAGTGGCAGCGATTTGTTTTTTTTTTTTTATTATGTGGACTGGTTTGTTTAACAAAACTAGTAGTTGGGTTGGGCTTGAATGGGTATTAAGTTATTGGGCTTGTTGGATTGAATTTAAGTTTTATTAAAGGGAACGTAGGCTAACTTGTTTACATAATTTGATCGGGTTTCAATCCGTGTTCACAATTTTTTATATAAATTCCTAACACTTTTTTCTAAGGGGTGCGGACGAAAATTTCCAACGGGTGCGATCGGAATTTTTCAAGGGGTGCGGTCGGAATTTTCCAAGGGGTGCGGTCTGGATTTTTCGCGAAAAATACCACTAATTTTTTTTTCAAGGGGTGCGGCCGCCCACCCACCCCATAACTTGGGTCCGCCCCTGCTCCTGAGGTTTGGACAGGTTTGTCATTTTCGTTCAAAATGATACTTTTGTACCAAATTGCCCTCAACGTTTGTAACTTTTTGTCATTTTCATCCATACCACTAACTTAGTTTATTTTTTTCTGTAAAGTTGAGGATATTTGGATGATACTGGCAAATATAAAACCACAGGGCGATTTTGGCAATTTACTCAAATTCTTTTAAATTTCTTTAATTTAATTAATTTTGTTACATATATAATAAAAAAATATACATGCAATTTTTATATGAAAAAAATAATAGCTTTATCACATAATTTTTTTAAATTTTCATCCAACCACTAACTAAGTTAATTTTTCTATTAAGGCGAAGGATGTTTATAAACTAAGACATAAATTAATTTCTAATTTTTATATAGATCAGTTTTATAAAAATTAAATCTACTTAAACCTCTAAATTTTATAAAACTAAAATGTTGGTGACCTTATTGAAAAATGTCAAATAAAAAAATCTTATCATATGTACCAATTTTGTAATTCATTTTCTACTCTTTTAAATTCGCTCCTTAGGAAAAACTGAAGCCAATGCCCCCTATCAAACAACGTATCGTTACCAAACCTTAAAATTACCCACCAAATGGTAATTATAATGCTATGAACCAAAAGTTTCTTTACTCAAGGCACTCAGAATAAGTATTAGTTAGTTACCCTCATAATCTTAATTAAATAAATATTTTATTTCTACCAACATATTTCCTAGGTGCTCAACACATTTAAAAAATATGTAACGTTTTACAAATTTTTTCTATCTCTACAACTGATAAATACTAAAAGTTGTAATCGATTGTTATGTGTTGCACACCAATGACGTTTTCTCTTTATAAAATTGATTTATTATAAAGAAGCTGCAAATTAATTTATGTCTTAATTTATAAAATTTAAAACATCCTTCACCTTAACAGAAAAAATAAACTGAGTTAGTTATTTGGATGAAAATTTATAAAAATTATGTGACAAAATTATTAATTTTTTTTTCTAAAAACTCCATGTATATTCTTTTTTATTATATATGTAACAAAAATAATTAAATAAAAGAAATTAAAAATGGTTTGAGTAAATTGCCAAAATCGTCCATGTGGTTTTATATTTGCCAGCTTCATCCAAATATCCTCAACTTAACAGAAAAAATAAACTAAGTTAGTGGTTTGGATGAAAATGGCAAAAGGTTACAAACGTTGGGGGCAATTTGGTACAAAAGTGTCATTTTAGACGAAAATGGCAAACCTGCCCAAACCTCAGGGACGATTTTGACAATTAACTCGTATCCTTATTTAGTTAAAAAAAAAAACATTCATAAATATAACTTTTCAAACGGATCTTGAGGATTATCTTTTAAACTAGGAATATTCCTGTCACTTTTCCGGCCGAACACCTCACCGTAAAAAATGGCGAAACAAGATTTTGCAAAAATTTTTTTAAGCAAAACAGATTTTAACATGCCTGCATGTGTTGCAACAAGGTTTTTATAAAAATTTTTCGCAAACAAGTTTTTCAAAGGATTTAACCCATTTTTCTTTCAAAAAACACATAAACTTTCAGAAAAATCTTCAAGAAATTTTTCAAAAACACAAGATAAAGCTTGGTTTTAACAAGGAAGAGAGCCAAAGCTTTGATACCACTTGTAGGTCCACTCGGAGGATCAAGTTTACCTACTTCCTTGTTGTCGAAACACACCCGCAAGTGCGGAATCCAAGCGGATATGCAACCAAGCAAAAAGCACAAAATACATGAACAAGATTCAACGTTTAAAGCACAAGTGTATTCAACCAGAAGAGTTTGTTTACAAAGATAATACAATAAGTTTCTCTTAAACCTAACTGGTGTGCTCTCTTATCTGTAAACTGTTCTGCATATGGTTCTATTCATGGTTGTAAAACAAGGTCTCCAAGGCCGAGTACTCTCCGAGTAGTCGCTACAAGGTAGGTTGCCGAGGCGACTTTCTTCAACTCCGACTAATTACTCGGAATCGATCAAATGCGGTCAACATTGGCCAAAATCGGATATAATAAGTCAACTCGGGCCGAGTTTGACATAAAATAAAATAAAACATAATTTCTATACCTATCATATTAAAGAATGAATATCAATTTCATGTATTTTGTTATAAATATTAGTGAGTTTATATTATTTGACATATATTTAATTTCCGAAAACTAATTTCTTTATAATTTAGCATCTCCGAGTACTCCCCGTGTACTCTCCGCCTAGGTCGAGTACTCTCAACTCCCTGGTCGACCGACTAGGGAGCGCCTAGCGACTTTTACAACCATGGTTCTATTTATATCCAAACATAAAAACAACCTACGAAAACGTCACTGGGCCAAAACATGGGCCCAAGAAACACTCCAAGACCACGAAGAATGGCAGTCCACGAAAGACATGGTCTTTTGTCCAAACCAACGAAGAATATGAGATATTTGATATTTGTCATGTGGGTTCTTCGTGATATTGCATGCATGGACAAACAAAGTCCCATGCATTTACAACAAAGTCCCATGCATTCATAACAAACTTCATTTTATATTCAAAGTGACATCATCACATGGTGATGTCAGCTTGTGGCTCTTCGTGCTTCGCATGTCAAACTCTGGGGCGCACGACGGAGGAATGTCGCGACGTCGGTCTTGAGCCGAACCGAACCGAACCACATCCACACAAAAGTGTATCAACACCATGAACACAAGATTACGGGGTTTTGTAGAGAGAGAAATGTTTATCATTTCTTATCGTCGTTTTTCTTTATGGCTCTCACTATCTAGACACTCGCTTTGCCTATCTGCACACTTAGGGTTTATATACGCTGCGTATTGACCAATACGCAGCGTATAGGGTTAACCCTATATGCTGCGTATTGGTCAATACGCAGCGTATATAGACCATAGATCTCAGTGCCTGATTACCAATCATTGCACAGAAAACAAAGTTCCTATACGCTGCGTATTGGTCAATACGCAGCGTATATAAAACTGATGCAAATTTGGGGTCATTTAGGTAGGTTTGAAGTGTATTTTTTTCCCAGGTTTATATAAGCTGCGTATTGAGCAATACGTAGCTTATAAACAGGGACCATTTTTGTAAATTTATGAAACTTCAGGGACCATATTTGTCAGTTTTCGAAACTTTAGGGACCTTTTTTGTCAGTTTTCGAAAAACCAGGGACCATTTGTATAAATTTACGAAATCTCAGGGGCCATTTTTGTAAAAATATCAAAAAAGAGGTAAAAGGGGGTCTTCATTTAAGAACCGGCCCTTGCATGACTCGAACCCATGACCTCTCGTTTAGAACCGCAACGCCTTAACCAGTTTATCCTCTGTCCAGAGCTGTTAGAATATGAAACTTAAATATATATATACACTAGTTAGGTTATACGCTGCGTATTGATCAATACGCAGCGTATGTTAATGGTAGGGACACAACCAGACAGTCAAACCTAGTACCATGGTCAAATCAGTCAGGCATAAGGTCCGTAGTGATCAATACGCATCGTATAGATGTAACCCTATATGCTGCGTAGTGGTCAATACGCAGCGTATGTCAGACTGATTTGACATCGATACGATGTTGTCCAGGCACGTGAATAAAGTAATACGGGGAGTAGAGGGCAATACGCTGCCTATTTAACTGTCACGTGAAAGTCTATTTATCCATCTGTTCACAATTCGAATTCACTGCCTACTGCTTTCTTTTTCATCTTCTTCTTCAGTAAGCAATTTACACATCATTTGTTCCATTTTTTGTTCAATCTGGTTAAAATGTCATCATTTTGGACCGATAATTATTTCGGTAAGCGCTATTCTAACGACACATGGGGAGCAAATGCTGCCAAGGAGGAGGAGGAGGTTGTGTCTGGAGTCCCCGTTGATCAAAAAACACAGTTGCCAGACTTGAACAAGACTCCCACTCCACCTGTTAATGAACCAAATTACCCGGCGCATCAAGTGTATCCAGATTACGGATACGGGTATGAATCTCCGTACGTGCAACAAAGTGGATACGGTGCTGAGAATGCACCTGTTGATGAAACATATTACCCGACGCAGCATCAGCAGCAGCAGCAGGAGCAGCAGCAGCAGCAGCAGCAGCAGCAGCAGCAGCAGGAGCAGCAGTAGTAGTATTTTATCATTTTGTTATCTATTCACAAACTTTTATTGTATATATCAAACTCTTGTATATATCATTTTGTTATGTATGCACAAACTTTTATATTGTGGTGTACATATAAAATTATGGCAGGTTATATAACATGTTTTGTTGTATCGATATGGTTCTGGAATATATCAGGTTATTTAACAGGTTCTGGAATACAACAGGTTATTTAACAGGTTCTGTGTGCAATTAAAATTCAGAAGGTTGTATACGCTGCGTATTGACCTATACGCAGCGTATATAAGTCTTCAAATACGCTGCGTATAGGTCAATACGCAGCGTATTTGAAGACTTATATACGCTGCGTATAGGTCAATACGCAGCGTATACTATACCTACTACATATAAAAATTAAGTTTCATATTCTAACAGCTCTGGACAGAGGATAAACTGGTTAAGGCGTTGCGGTTCTAAACGAGAGGTCATGAGTTCGAGTCTTGCAAGGGCCGGTTCTTAAATGAAGACCCCCTTTTACATCTTTTTTGATATTTTTACAAAAATAGTCCCTGGTTTTTCGAAAATTTAGAAAAAGGTCCCTAAAGTTTCGAAAACTGACAAATATGGTCCCTGAAGTTTCATAAATATACAAAAATGGTCCCTGAAGTTTCATGATATACAAATATGGTCCCTGAAGTTTCATAAATATACAAAAATGGTCCCTGAAGTTTCATAAATATACAAAAATGGTCCCTGTTTATACGCTACGTATTGCTCAATACGCAGCTTATATAAACCTGGGAAAAAAATTACACTTCAAACCTACCTAAATGACCCCAAATTTGCATCAGTTTTATATATGCTGCGTATTGACCAATACGCAGCGTATGGGACATTGTTTTCTGTGCAATGATTGGTAATCAGGCACTGATATCTATGGTCTATCTACGCTGCGTATTGACCAATACGCAGCGTATAAGGGTAACCCTATACGCTGCGTATTGACCAATACGCAGCGTAGATAAACCCTAATTTTGCTAGGGTTTGGTGTGCCAATAGGCACTTTAGTGTGCCAATAGGCACACTCTTCTTTATTTGCTTGTGTTTTCACTAGGAGTCAAAAGTTTAATAAGTATGATGTTTTATTAATTTGCATAATATCACAAATACTATTAGTTACACAAGGAATCATCAAAATTCACAAAGGTTACAAGAGACGAACATAAAAACATATCACCAACAACAATCAGTTGCTTATTCACTATTTTACGACATTAATACGTGTATTAGAGTATAATATTTGATTCAGATTTCGCTTTTCTTCACCCCGGAGCATATTGATCAGTTTGCACAAGTTGTCCAATTTGACGGAAACCGATTAGAACCCAAAGCTGGTAAATTGCGAACATTGATGTCCATTGGGAGCATACGGTACTCAATGTCGAGATCTTTGAAAATCTTGATAAGCTCCTCGACTAGAAGAGCTCTTCGTTTCCATCTTTCACCCATGTCCTGAAAATTCATTCGGTGCGAAAGCCATATTGATATTTTGAGCCGATTCAAATCCTCGACATCTCTTAAGACGATCATCGGCCCAGGTTGCCAATGCTCACTCTTGTCCTCGACATAGCTGCGAACACACACCATTCCAAGCTTATGTCATTGGTGATTAGTTTTATTAAAAAAATATCGATGAAAATAAGTGTGACTGTCTTTTTCTAGTTTGTTTGTTGCTGTAACTAGGTTTATCACCCTAGCCGCGTTGCGTCGAACTTCTTTTGTTATTTAGTCTGTGTTTACATGTGTTTTAAAATCACTACGAGCGCGTTGCATACGGAACCACTAACAAGAATAAAAAGAAAATGTAAAAAAAAAATATCGAAAGAAAATCAACCAAAAAAGTTGTATGTTAATGATGTTGTTGGTATGAAACCCGTGGTCAGAGATGAGCAAATAATACTGGGTACCGGTACCAAATTTCCCGAACAGAATGATCTTAAGTACCAATTCGGTACCGACTTTTGGCGTTCCTAATAACGGTTCGCTACCGATTTTTACCTTCATATAACGGTACCGTAACCGGTCTTTTAGGTATCGGTTGCCACCGAGCTCTGATCAGGGATGAGCAAATGGTACCGTCTAGCAGTACCGAAATTCTCGAACTAAAATATTTTCAAACTCAATCCGGTACCGACTTTTGGCGTTTTCTGTATCAGGCTAGTGCCGATTTTTACCTTCATGTACCGATAATGAACCGGACCGGTATTTTCAATACCAGTATTAGTTGACACCAAGCTTATTCAACTTAGAAACTAAAGAAAATAATAATTATTATTAATATATTAATATATGATTATAATATATTAAATTAACTATTCATTTCATTTGCTTAATTAATATACAGTAATAATAATCGGAAAATGTATGCATAATGATTATTTAGTAAACAAAATATCGTACAAATTAGGGACAAGCTGTAAAAAAGAAGTAAAAGTTTTACAAATTAAATGAAATGAAATAAAGGTAGAAAAAATTGACTTTACCTCCATATTATTATTACATGCCCGAAAAACATATATGAAAACGATTTTCCTCCAATTTTAACAATTTTGATTTATTTCATTTTGATTGTAAAACGCGTTAATATTCGAATTCATAAATTCAGGGGCGGCTATGAGGGTGTGCGGGGAGGACTTCCGCACAGGGCCCGTGATTTCGAGGGGCACGTGTTTTTTTTAAACTGATATATATATATGTTAATAAATAGAAATCGAATCAAACTATATACATAAAATGATCTTTGGTGTAGTGACGTGCGTGTTTTGGTTAGTTCTTTGGGCCCGGTGAGACCCGGGTTCGAGTCCCTTGGTTCACTTCTTTTTTATTGAGTTTCATTTAACAGTTTCCGATAATTGCACAACTGGTCCCTGCACTTAAAAGTTTTAAAGAATTACCAAATCAGTCCCTTCAATTAGGAAATTAGTTTAATCTATTTATAACTAGGTTAGTTATTTCTTTTGTAATTATTAACGAGACTAACAAGTTTCATTCATAAAATTAATATTTTAAACCCGAAAAAACTAGTTATAGTAATTTCTAAATACGCGACATCTAATATAAATAAAAAAAAGTTCGTTTAGGATCCGGTTTTCAAAACGGATGGGTATCGGAGATCCGTTTTTGGCGGATGTTACACATTGTTTATCGAATAATACGATTTTGTCATTTTCGTAAATGCTTGTTTATCGTTAAGATATAAGGGCACATTTTTTTACCTCGAACAAGGTACATGAATTCTCAGAGACGCCACTGCATAAATTTATGTGTTTATTTAGAGAGTAGTTAAAAACTAGATTGTCAGTTTTGAATTTTCAAAATTTAACAATATTCATCAAAATTATAATTTCTTTATGAAAAAGGTATCTTGTTATTAAAAAAAGGTTGATGTAATAGTTTTATTCATTAGAAATCTATCAAATTTTTTTTCACCAACGACTCTCTTTTGTCAATTATGTCTCCGGTAAATTTCATATACAAATTAATAGCATTTTCGTACAAAACGTACGAAAAACATGAAAAGATTAAAAAACGCGATGACATTTGCATAATTATTTTACCCGTAATTACCCTACAAGATCCAAATTACATTTGTAAAGTTATTATGATACCGTACAAAATTACTCTACAAGATCAAAATTACCTTACAAGATCATTTGTATAATTACTCAACGAGTAAATAATTACAAAAATGTCACCGCGTTTTTTTTCCTCAGCGTATCTAACGAATCATATTCTTACCTTGTTATCATGTCCTTCATTTTAGCAACCTTTTCGGTAGGG